>JAJPUD010000323.1:527718-591843 GCA_023553655.1 Myrmecobius fasciatus
CTTTCTTTCTTTCTTTCTTTCTTTCTTTCTTTCTTTCTTTCTTTCTTTCTTTCTTTCTTTCTTTCTCATTGAAGACCATAGCAATATCATGAGGAAGGTCATAAATATATCAGTCATCATTTTAGAGATTAAAAAATTAGATTCAGGGAAGTTAAGGGATTTAACAGCTGGTTAAGTATTGAAGTTGTTTTTTTTTAATCTGAGTATCCTGACTCTAATGCAATGTGCTATGCTAAAATATGAATTTAATTTGATGATTTATTTTTAATCCCAAGTTCTGGGTTGGCCCTTACCTACCAGTCCCTATTTTTTCATTAAGTTAGATTGAATTCATATATATTGGATTTCCCATAGGGTGCCTCGTGGATTTGGCTAGAACCTGAAAATCAAGTATCTGAGAACAAATGAAAATGTGTATTTCTGATTCAGAAAAAAATAAATCTTACTCATCTGAGTATAATTATGGGTATGCCTAGAAAATGGTCTGGGTGGGCTATGTGTGCCGGCCTACTCGGTTCCCACTCTAAATGGTAGAAAGAATATTGGACCAAGGGACTAGATCTCTGAATTATTACTGAATGGGAATGTTACTCTAAAGAAGTCCATGAAACGAAATGATGAAATGCTTGTACTTCACACTTATAAAATATATAAATACTTTGATGTTTTCTTCCCCCACCCCTAAAAAACTTGCAGGTTCTTCATAAAAACTAATTTTACTTCTGCAGTAATGAGTCTTGTCTTACTTCCATCAAAAACCAATCCCTCTCCCAAAACCCTGGTGGAAAAGCATGCTCAGTGTTTCCTTTTAATTTGCCCAAGATCACCCAGTAAGTGGGTAGCAGAACCAGTAATAACTCATGGTTTTTGTTACTTGGTCCAATATTTTCTCTACCAAGTAGCTCTGTTTCTCATTAGAGCCTTATATCTCTCTTGGGAGGATCTTATCTGGTAAGATTTTGACTAGGGAGGTTCAAATATGCTCTTATGAAGGTTTCCTAGGAGTATTTGAGCTAACCTACCTCCAGTTCTTTTGAGGTTTGTCCATCATTAATTTTCTGTAATTATTTTGACATTGTTGATCTCTGGAAACATAAAAAGTTTTCCCTAACAATAAAGGGGCTGTGATTTCATTAAGGGTTTGTTACATTTCAAGGGGGAATAAGATATTTTATGAAAAACAAAAGGAGCCTTGTCATATTCTATTAAAGCAATCCCATAACCCCCAGTGAAATCACCTTAGGGTTTATACTGCTCCTAATTACATACAGTGTACCTTGGATTTTTCATGTAATTTAAATGAATGAGTCTTGTACTGAATGTCTCTCACTGAAATTACTCAAACTCAATATTTTGACCTCCCCCTCTCCCACCAATCCCTGAAAAGGATAGAGAATTTGTTATTTTTTAAAAAGAAAATATCCTTTGCAGAAAGCCATCAAATCAAATATTCCTTTTCCTTTCCAACCACATAGTGGACACTGATTTCATCATTTTAATATAAGTGTCAGATGCTGGAGGGGTGTAAATTGATAGATCTGAGTGAATCAAAGGATTTCATTTACCTCTAGTACTTCTTGGTAGTGAAGAGACAATCCATGTTGGTACTGAAGAAAGGGCTGATTCTAAATGACTTATATTCTTGTTCTCTCATACCAGAGAAGTTAACTGATATATTTGGAACTGAGCTCAAGACTCTTTTGTTTTTTACATTTCAGGAAAATATTAGAGCCTTTTGGGGATTTGGGTTGGAAAAATCCACTTTTCTGTTTTAACTCAGTGGGGAAATAAAAGCAACAGAACCCTCCCATGGTTCCTACTATTCTGAAGATCTCATTATTAGAATAGCAATTTTTTTGATGATACAATGACTAGATTATGGAGATCTCATGAGGGTTGAGGAGGGTAAATAGAGAGCTGGTCTAGTTGTCAGGAAGATTTTGATTCAAGCCCAGCTTCTGACACAAGTTGCATGAACCCGGGCAAGTCACATATTCTCAAAGACTATCTATTGTGAAACAGGAACTAATTTGCTATTGATGTGGTAGAACAAGTTCTTCTCTAGAATCTCCCATAATAGATAAAATCATTAGACTGTCTCAAAACCACAAAAAGCTCTGGATTATACTTTCCTCAAGCCACTATTCTGTATCTTGAATCCTTTTCAGCTTCCAGGACTGTTCTTCTACATTATTACTTCCATTTTTTCACTTCCCAATCACTTCTCCATCTCTTATAATTTCAATTGTGATCCTCCCACTTAGAGATTTAGAAGCTTAATCCAATGACCACTGCTCAAGCTCATGCTACTGTCCCACTTATGGATTTTTCGATGATTGACTACATCCTTTTCTTGCCTACTTTTCTTTCATCCATACATTCAACAATCTTTTACAAAATGCCTGTTATCCACAAGGTAAGAAGCAGCATGACTTGGTCCATAGAAAACTAGCCTTAGCATCCAAAACATTTGAGTTCAACTTTTCCTTCTGCTATATGCCACCTTTCAAACCATAAGTAAATTTAAATCTCTTAGTGCCCCCAGCATTGACTATCAATTGGAGAGGAGCCTAAGATCTATGCTGATAATGGTGAAGTGTACCACTAGTACTTCACATTATTTAAAGTAAGCACAAAGTAATTGGGGATAGATTAAAAGGCAAGATTACTACAAAGAGAGAATGATAAGGAAGAGGGTACAAGAAAAGAACTTTTGTAGGAGGAAGCATTTGAATTGATTCTTGAGAAGATTCAGGAAGATAGAGATGAAGAGGGAGAACATTCTAGACATGGGGAAACCTATGCAAAGATATAGAGCAGAAGGATAGAAAGCTGCATATGGAAAAGAGAATATATGTGTAGGGTGGGGGTTGTGAAATAAGTACAGAAAGTTAAGCTGAAGCCAGATTGTGAAGGCCTTTAAATTTCAAAAGTTGGAGCTTTTATCTTAGAAACAATAGTGAGCCAATGAAGTTGCTTGAGCAGAGGAGTGATGTGGTCAGACCTGAATTTTAGGAATATCAATCTGGCAGTTTTCTGGAAGATAAAATAGACCCTGGAGAAATTATAACTCTCCTAGTTTAGTTCTCCCACTTGTATGAATGTTTCTTTTCATCCTTTTATGCTGGATCATTAGTTTCTGCCCATTCAGCATGATCATCTCTCAAACTACTGTTTGGGCCTCTCTTTTCTTTTCTCACTATACTCTTTTTTGGTGATATTAGTTCCTATATGTTTAATTATTACTTGCATACAGATGATGCCTCAATCTATATGCCCTGCTATGTCTCCTGAGTTCTAGTCACACATTACTGGATGCATGCCTGGATAGCTACCTACTTACTCAATCTCAGTATATCCCAAAACAGAAATATTTATCCTCCTAAATTCACCAAACCCCTCAATTGCCATTGAGCTTTCCAAATCATCCAGGCTTACAAATTCAGAATCATCTTTGAATCTTTATTATCTCTCATATCACAATCTAATTACTTGCATATTTTGAAATTTTATTTTATATCTCTTTACTTATATCTATGTGCTTCCCTATAATAACATAGCTTTGAACCTTATTCATGTTCTCATTATCTCTTCCTAGGACTATCGCCACAATTCCTCATTGGTCTTCCTGCTTCCAGTTTCTTTTCTCTCTAGTTCATTCTCCACACAATTGCCAAATTAATATTCCTAAAACATAGGTCTGATCATATTAAAATCAAATTATCAAAATCTTCAGTGGCTCCATATTATTTCCAAGATACAATACAAATTCCTTAGCTGGGCAGTTAAGCTCTGTAAAATTTGTCTGTAACTTGCCTTTTGAAAATGTCTTTTGTACTATTTCCCTTCACTCATATTCTATTCCAATGGAATGGTCAGCGATCTACCACTCTTGTATTTTCTGGGCTTTGGCACAGACTGTGACCCATATCTAAGCTGCATTACCTTCTTACCTTTAACCTTTTGAATCTTTAGCTTCCTTCTAGATTTATCCCAAGTATTATAAAAATCACTCCCAATTCTCCTTTTAGTAAGTACTCTCTTCTTCCTGAAGTTCCTTTGAATTTACCTATCTGCACCTGTTATAACCACATAACCACATTAGTTCACTGTAAGCTTAGATTATTTCTTTTTTGTCTTTGTATTTCTTTCTTTACCACCACAACTGATAAACAGAAGGTATCTACTAAGTGTTCGTTGAAATAAATTCTCTTAAAATAGAAACTTCAAAAGCAGTAAAATATATGTGTATTTATGAGTAGGACATTGTTTGTGATGCTCAGCTAATTTAATTCCTGAAGTATAGGACAATATTTTCTAATTTTCTTATTATCCTTGAATAATTCTCTAAAATAACATGAACTTGGCTCCTTACTCACCTCTTAGCACATTTCTCTATATTTTAGACCAATATTCAAAGCTATCCACAATCGTTAAAATCCTTCTTCCCATCCCCTAGTCAGTTCCATGGACACATCAGTTCTTACTGAAATTACCTAAACAAAAATGTGGAAAAATAATCCTGAAAATAGTCTTGCCTTGTATACCTATTTCACAACAGGCTTGCCAACGGGAACTTACTAGCACAGGAATAAGCCACGCTTATGGGAGTCGTGTGTTAAGATTTACAAAATGCTTTCCTCACAAATCTGTAAGAGTATGTATCTGCATATGGACACATCACAGATTACAATGATCATAAGCAGAGAACTGCTTTAAAGGAAAGAAAAGGACTAGGGGCCTTGAATTAAATAACTTTTATTAAGGATTATTCTCTTAAGGATACAATCAGTTCATACTTCTTCGGCAGTCTGAGACCTTAGGAATATATTTCAAGATTAATTAGAAAAAGAATTCTTTAAAATGGAAAAACAGACTATTTCCCTATTATTCATAACAACAGAATCTATTTAATGAAGCCTTGAAAGTAGTTCAGTGGCTTGACTGCCACCTACTGGTTATTCTTCATCACAACCCTCATTTTAATTTCTTGGACAAGAAGGAGGAAAAGGCAGCTTTCCTTCTCCGGTAATATCAGAAAAGTATTTTAATTTCTATGATGAAGTGTAACTTCTTTTTTTTTTTTTACAAAAAGCATTGTATAGGAAGGAAAGAATGTGATTGATATAATTTCCAATTTTTACTTTCCACAGGACTATATAGAGTATACATTGGTCCAAAAAGGTTGATTCAAGGAAATTCTAAAAGCTTATACTTTGTCCATTTTATTTAATCCTAACAAAGATTTCTATTCTGGCAAAGCTTCCAATCCTAGCAAAGCTTCCCATCTGACTTACAAGAACAAACAAACCTGAACCTGACAAGCTGAAAGTGACTGTCTTTATAAAACGGATATTCAGATTTTTAGAGCAACAGAAAGAGATCTCTATCTCACCTGATTTTAAGCTTGCATAGCCAGAGGAGAATTTGGAGGAAAAGTACTTCTTTCATCAAAATACAGAAATTGAGTACCATGTGTATGTACAACAGCAGCCATTTCGGAAAGACAAATTAGAAAAGAAATTTAGTCGCCCCAAATTTCAAGTTGTAGGCCTCAGATATCCTCCAATGCATAGAAATCAGAAAGCCAACAGAAATGGTTTGTTGGGGAATTTTTTCCCTTTAATATTTAAATTACCCATTTTATAGTAATAATCCATTTTCTGGATCCAGTGATAGCATTTAATGTTTCCATATAAAATGATGATGACTTCTTGGTGGATATGTGGCCTGAAGATAAACTCTATGTCATTTATTTTAATTATACCTTTTCCTGTTTTTGTGCTCAATTATGCATATACGGAAAATTAAAAATTGTTTATAGGTTAATAAAGTACTGCATTGAGTTGGTTGCATTTCTTCAAATATGTTTGCACATTTTTATACACACTTAAATCGAGTTATGATTAATTATATCTTTAAGAACATAAAGAAAAATTATGTAGAATATTAAGTTCTTTTTATAAAAACAATCTGCTTCCTTTGTAGCCTATACTCTATTCAGAATATACAATGTAAGCACATCAATAAACTCTTAACACTCCAGAAATCCTTTCAAACAATGTTCTGTTCTGTACCATAAACAGGCATGGATAATAAATATTAGCATTTGGTAAAGTCACTTAATCTGTTAAGGTAATAATGGCCAAAAGACAAGTCATAAAAAGACTAATAGCTCCTTGCAGCACTAATAAAATTTGCCAGTTTTCAAGTCTACATTTCTTAATCATTGTGAGCTATGTTAAGATCAATTCCCTTTGTATTTATACAAGCGCATAGATCTATGTACTTAGATACACATTGAGAAGATGTCTCAAATCATGATCATATCATATCCATGCAACAAAAAATCTCTGTGTGTTCTTATTTATAACAATACCATTAGAATTAATGTAAGAAAATATTAATAATATTGTGGATGAAAGGAAACCATTTTTATCAAATAATAATGGTATAGTTTTTTTATGTGATTCTATTCCAGTGAGTCAGTGGAAAAGAAAAATGGTTTTACCTAAAATATTGGCAAACTAGCTGAAAGAATAAAATTAAGTTGACCTTTTAATAGATGTCTATTTATTGATTTAGATTCACCTCTTTTTTTTTTTTTTTTTTTGGAGGGAGGAGAGGAGAGGGCATGCTAAGGAGGGGCTTTTAGAATACAAGCATATATAATAACACAGCCCAAACCATTTTTATTTCTTTTGTGTGTCATTACTGAAGGATTGAGGGAAGCTTCCCTTAAGTGTAGTGATGCAAAAATAATAGTATCCCAGTCTGGCTGTGCAAGAGCAGAGGAAAACAAGAGCTTCATATTAAAGTACCTTCTAGGTAGCTGACATGACGCATCTAGTCAGACGTAAATAATGACAGACGGAAACTATCATGAGGTCTGTGAAGCATCAACATGCTGCCATCATTTTCTCTCTAACCTTGCCTTGCTAGCAGCTCTCAGGCTTACAGGCTGAGAGATCATTTAAAAAGCAAATCCTAATGATGCTGCCCACTCTAACAAGTCAGCAAGATTGGCACCAATTTAGCTCAGTTTAAAAACTCGGGATGGCAGCCATTGTTGGCTCATGACACCCTAAACTCATGGTATTTCCACACTCTACCTCCATCTTTCCCAGCCCTCCCCACCCATGGGTAACTACCCACACCTCCCTCAGGGTTCCTTCTGAATCTTGGGGAAAGATTTCACCTGTACAGAAGGAAAATTGTCCATCTCGGTCACTGTTGGCAATCTGAGTATAATCTCTTGAACTGCCTCTATTTTTTTGGATGGTGTTATTTAGTAAAACAAGACAAACAAACCTTTGTGAAAATCCTCACCCTTTTGGTGAGTGTGTGCAGCCCACACTATTTTGTGTGCATTATGTATGCACAGGCTAACTGTGGGTAAATAACATTCCAGTGTCCCTGTAGCTTAAGTCTAACATGGTTATGGTTCAGATAAACACATCTGTACATGGCTGCCATAATCAATGTGGAATGGCAGAACAATTTTGCAGATGCAGCCCCAGGAAAAAAAAATAGCTGTCTTGTCCAGATTCAATAGAATCTATTCACCAAGAAAACCTGCGATAAAGCGGTAACACATTTTATTTGTTAAGACAGTGATGACTTAGCAAACCAGTGGGAACTGAAGTTGATATCCGATAAGATAAAGGCATTATCACTTTGCAAATCAGTATGTGACTTTGCTTGGGTGCCAACAGTAGGACACAAGGCTTCAAGAACTAAAACAAAATAAAACAAAAAGCAAGGAGATCAGACTGCCTAGGTTGGATTGTAAATGCATTCTGATCAATTACCATGATTTTCCTTCTGCTTGGTACAAAACTGATTGCACAGGCTAAAGATTCACTGTTAGAAGGAGGTTGGAAGTGTGTATGGGGGAGTGCATGAGGGAGGTAGAGTGTTGGTCAGAATAATTCATCCTAATGGAAAGATATTGATCTCACTTCATAATGCTTTAATCACTAACTGAACAACTTATCCCAGGAAAAAAGAGATGTCAAAATAAAATGAGTGTTTTATATATGGGTACATATATATTGTGTACATACATAATCTACACATACATATGTACACGTTTTTATGTCTGTATGCAATATATTTTGATATACCTACATAATGTTTTTAGGGCTTTTGAATTTTTTCAAAGTTATAAATATTAATATCATTTGTGTCTCCCCTAGAAAATAGAAGACATTTAATTCTGTTGTTGATATCAGGTACTGTACAGGTTGATTTCCCTAGGTGAAAGTGAAAAATGTGCTATTTGGACTTAAATTTAGATTTAATAAATAGCTAATTTAGGATCTTGTTCTATATGCAAGGAAATAATCACAAGGCATTCCTTTTTAAAAGGTTTCATTTATTCTTGTGAGCTTAATTATTGCAAGGAAACTGTGAGCAATTTGTTTTTTACCAGTGTCTGATTTCTGAGAATGGTTATTAAATATTAAATGGATGCATAATTCAGGCAATTAAGAAAGTAATCACACAAAGTAATGTAATGGAAGTTAATTATTACTGCATAAGCAAATAGTTCATTAATGCTAGGAGTTGCTATGGCTGCATTCTTAATACATGCAGAAGTGAAGCATGAATCCTCCGTGTATTTGAGGAGGTAGGAGGAAGTGGGATTCTCCAGAAAGGCTGTTCCTAATGAAAAACATAGACAAATAAAGGCCATATTGACCCCTGACTTGTCTAAATAATGTGGGATCATCATTACTTAAGAGAGTTTTCTCAAAACCACGACTGACTTAGATGCTTATAATCTTTTCTATTTGTAGTACAGACGTGGCTTAAATCAAGAAAGAACTGAGGGAATTCAGGTTGTTAAAAAAAAAATTGCCAATCCTGCTTCCCTTGTTAAAAAAAAAAAATCTACCCAGTGTCGTGTCTCTTGTTAAAAAGCTATAAAATCATTATGTGTAACTTAAAAGGACTAGAACATTTTTGATTTTGAAAGGATAATAACTGGAAGAACTACCCTTTTTCTAAGCTGACACTCACAACCACTGGTGAAAATTCTGACATATCCTAGCTCACACTGTCTCCCCAAAGCATTACGCTTTATAAAGGCTGTTTTACATTAAATCAACACAGGTACAAGTTTTTATGCTCCCCACACTTGGTGCAGCTACCAAGGTAACTTAAAATAGGATCACCAAATGGACTTGGGCAGGGGAAGGAAGGCAAACGAAATGGGAATGATTTCTGAATGAACGAACAATGGAGAGGTTTCAGAAGGAAACCTCCCTCCAGGCCATGAGCGGGGCTAACCAGGCAAGGAAAGGTTTGTTATGTGTGGATTTTGGAGCTTTTCAGGACTTGCTGCTTTGCTGTAGTGACCCTTCTCACATGCCCAGTGCTGTCACTTCATTTCAAGTATGTGTATAATATATACCTGTATATGCATTAGAAGTATACTTCTACACATATGGACATATATGCATATATCTTATATAGTAGGGATATAAAAATTTAATAATGTAGGCAATATTATACTACATATGCGGCATGTAAATACTTATGTGTAATATGTGCAGATGTAAATACAGTATGTGTAAATAGATTTATAGAAATTACATCATCTATTACATAATTTATATATACAGTGTGTTCCAAAGTTCCAAATTCCTCTTAGTGCAGTTTGAAGCTTTTAATAGCTTCAAACTATAGCTAATAAAGTTTCAAAATGCACTAAGACTTTTGGGACACAGGGCATATGTGTGTATATATATATATATATGCAAAACCATATACATAAATATATGTAAATATAAATGTGTATATATACATAGAAGCATAGTATATATGTTTGTATATATAAGGAATGTATATATTTACATAGCATGTGTATATGTATGCATATATATAAATCTATATACATGATTATATGTATATATAAATGTGTGTGAGTATATGTGTATGTATACAGGAAAACAATGTACATGTATGTGTATATAAGTATATGTATATGCACATAGGAACATGGTGCATATGTATCATATATACAAATCCATATATATGAATGTCTGTATATATAAATGTGTGTGCATGTGTTTATGTATACAGGATGCATATGTGTGTATATATATATAGGTGCATATGTGTGTATGTATATATATAAATATGTGTGTGAGATTGTGTGTATGTACATAGGAATATGGTGCATGTGTATCTCTATATATAATTCCATATATGTGTACACAATTACATGAATCTATGTATATATAAATAAATGTGCAAGTATGTGTGTATGTATATATACATGGATATTATTTTTTGTATTAAAGTGGCAAAAACATCTAGCCTGAGTTCAGTGTTTAAACACCAAAGAAGCCAGAAAAAGAAAATGTTTTGTGGTATGCTTCCCTCTAAATGGAATAATAATAAAAACTATTTACAGAAAAACTTTAAAATTTATCAAGTACTTTGCAAATGTTATTGGAACCTCAGGACAGCAGTATGAGGCAGGTATGCTATTAATAAACAGTAGAATGTGACATTGTGTTTGTGATGATGTGTGTTATGAGCTCAATGAACATTGACTCTCATAGTCATATAGACAGTACTCATAGAGGTAGCTATAAAAGTATTGGGTAATGGATTTGTTTATTCTTGTAAACGGAGCATTGTGCAAGCCACTGGAGGTGATACAAAGTTTAGGTATGACATGATTCCTGCCCTCTTGCAATTTGTGATATAATAAGAATAATTAAAATCAATTAAGAATTGGGGTCTCCATTTCTTCATGAGGAAGTTGAATTAGCTAACCTTTTTTTATTTTATTTTTTTATTTTTTTATTTTTTTATTTTAACAACTATGTGGTATAATGGCCAGGTCTGGAACAGAACGACTTATCTTCTTAAGTTCAAATCTGGCCTTAGACATTTACTACCTGTGTGACCCTGGGCAAGTCACTTTACCCTGTTTGTCCCAGTTTCCTCATCTATAAAAGGAGTTGGAGAAGGAAATGCTAAATCACTCCAGTATCTTTGCCAAGAAAAAACAAAATAAGGTCATCAAGAGTTGGACATGACTGAAAAACAAATGAACAATAACAAAAGAGCATTCTAATTCTACATTTGAGCACTTCTTAGTTTTCCATTCCTATGTTAGGTGCCTGTAAAGAACCAGAGGGACTATAAAGTAATGGAAAGAATACTATTGGTTAGAGAAACTGGGTTCCAATCTAATCTCTGTTATCAACTATGGTTTCTTGCACAAGTCATTTTAGCCTGATATTTTTTTCATTCATAAAAGGAAGCAATCCAGACTGCATGATTTCCAAAATTCTTTCCAGTTCTAAATCTTACCATGCAGTCTAGTAAGACATACATAATAAAAGAATAAGATCTAAATTATGTGTTACCAACTCTAAAGTCCTGAAATTCAGAGAAGGGAGAGGTCTGCAGTAGGTGAAGTGATCCAAGAAGACTTTTTGGAAAAGATGGAAATCTGAGCTCAACCTTAAAGTATGAACAGAATGTAGAGGGAAGGAAAGAGGGCATTTCAAGAAGAAAATAAGAGTGAAAGTGGAGAATAATAGGAGCCAAGTTAACAGAGATCTGAATGAGCATGGCATGTGTGTGTATGTTAGTGGGGGCAATAATAAGATAATCAGACTGTGTGGCACAGAGAGTTTGTGCTGGGAAAAAGAGGGAAACAAAATCGTTTTGGTAGGATGAGGTCCTATTTGGAAGACCTCGAAAGTCAGGCTAAAGGGTCAGGTATATGTGTTAGACATTAAGGATTCCTTGAAGGCTTGCATTCTCTAGGGAGCTATCAGTGGTTTTTTATTTTCCCTAAATACTTTTTAGCATCTCCTCATCAATAAAAGCATGTTTAATGCATTAAAAAAATCAATCTTCATATATTTTGCCTTTAAACTGACTCTTCATTTCACCAAGGGTTAGGGATGAGTTGAATGGAATTATGCTTATACCTTTCAGAATTTGGCCTTTCTTTACTATGTATGATTCCAGAACCTAGTTCCAGCAGCCAACTAATTCTAGAATAGATGAATCCCCTCCTTTCCCTCCCTTTCCTCTTCTCCTCCTTCCTCCCCCAGAATGATTTACAAGTAGAACAGAAAAGGAAGTTAATGCTTTGATCCTCAAAGTCATCCTGCAGTGTTTCCTGCAGTCTCACTTATTCTATGCAAATTACACAAACCTTCCTAGGGTAATAAGTGAATATCAGATTCAGCTGACGATATGTTTGGATTTAATTTAGAATAGAATCTACTTTATAAGTTTATTCCTTGTAAGCTAATTGCTTCTCAAAGGGGTGATTTAAGAGTTAGGAACAATCCAGGTTCTACTTTGAACAATTTTTGTCCGTATAAGAAAATCACTTCTCTCTTTTAATTTTCCTATCTAAAGAAAACATTATATAGTCCTTACCTAAATTACTGAAGATCTACTGGATTACAAATGACTTGGGAAGAAAGACTCTCTTAGAAGAGAGGCATAAGGCATTTTTGCATGTCCTGAGGGCAGAAATAGTTGAATCTTTGTTTGTTTTTGTATATCCAATGTCCAGCACACTGCCTTGTGTGTGGTAGGTGCTAAATAAATATTATAGCTGTTTGTTGAATGAATGAATGAATTTCTTGTATATACAGGCATTTAATATTGCTTGTTGAATTGAGTGGAATTGAAATAACTTGCAGTAAATTGAACTAACGATAGAGATTTGTTCATCATCACCAGTCTTTATTCCAGCAGTTGAAAGGTAACAATTGCTTAGTGTATCATTTAAGTCACCAAGAATGAGTTTACCAAATACCTTAGAGGTCTGAAGGAGTTCCAAAACCCCTTCCAAAAATCACTTCCTCCTTTATTCACCACTGAGAGGAAACTGGCTTTAAATCAATATTTTCTTATTATCATGACATCCAGTTAATTTCAAGGAGATAATTTTTAGTTGTTTCTACTTACCATTTTAAATTATTAAAATACAAATAATAGATCATCAGTAGATTCTAAGATGTTTACAAACATACAGGATGTCTTCAGAAAGCTGCACCTGAAGGTATGTTTTAGCAACATTGAATCCTCTTATCCAAAATAGTCATATCCTATTCCTTGGAGACATGTGCTGGAGGACTTTGGGGACATTTTTTTTCTTTGTGATGGAAGTAAGGGGAGAAAGGAAAATCTCACATCCCTTGTGAACTCATAGCTGGATTGAATATTCACTCATTAGACACTACCTAAGCTTCAATGAAATGTCTTGAGCCAACGCTGCAGCAGCTCTGTGTTAAACCCTGTCTTATCACCACAGTGGAAAAAAAGACCTTATGAGGACTAATGACTAATTCCCTACATCATTTCTAATGTATCCCAGGGTGCTAACTTCAGAACACCTGCCTCTACCACTGGTAAGGTAATGAGAGAATCGGTGAGTTACAGACCACTGAAAGCATTCATAATATTCACCAGTCGAATATTATTGGATGAGGCAGCCTGCCTAGTTCACAAGGAGCCTTAGAATGCAGTTGCCCTCAGTGCTCTGCTTTTATGGACAGTTGGTCAGTGAAGTGGTTCAAAATACATACTAATGGGATAGATGGGTTTAGAAAAGTTTTAGCTTCCCAGGAAGGCCAGAAAGCTTGTTAAATTGTGTTGTTAGTAACATTTTAAAAATAATACTCCTAATAAAAACTAGAGGCTTGAGAAGCAAAAACCTTTAATCATCCAGAAAATCTAGGTCCCCCAAACCAGACTTTGGCCTGGACAATTCATACTGTTGGGGAAAAAGTCTAGTGGGGGCTTTGGAAAATCCAGATTGGCTTAGTATATTTTCCATGGGGTAGTTAGATAGAACAGTAGGGAGAGTTCTGGATCTAGAGTAAGACTGATCTTTGTGAGTTCAAATATGGCTTCAGACACTTACTTAGCTATGTGCTCCTACCCAAGTTCCTGACCCCTGTTTACCTCAGTTTCCTTATTTGTAAAATGAGTATCTTTGCCAAGAAAACCCTAAGTGATGTCACAAAGGGTCAGAAATGACCCTTTAAATTCACCTAATAATCAACATTTTTATTGCTTGTGCTAGAAAATCTGAGTATAGTTCTAGTCAATGAACATTTTAAAATTTTGAGATAACCAAAATTTTTTTAGTCCTATAATATATATGTATGAATATATGTATATATGTATGTATGTATATGTGTATATGCACATATGTGACATATGAGGAAAATGAGCTTAGAATAGTTTTTAAGTATTCACAAAGAAAGCATCCTAGAGGCAAGATTCAATCCAGGTTTTCTGATTACTTTATATCACATTATCTCCCTATGTCCATATTCACATCTAGAACAAAGACTTTTTTTCTCTCCCCCAAATTATTTCATTTCTTAATAAGAATCATGGAAATCATAGCTATCTATCAGACTAGAAAATAAATGTAGACATTCTATGGGTTATTGGATATCATCTCTTGACATATCATGGAATATAAATATAAGTAAAATGAGTTTTCTTCAATTCCCTCCTAAGTACCTTAGTCACTTATAAGTAACATCTTTCTTCTTGTACTTAAAAACCACTGTTAGGGTGAAAAACCTTGTGTTTCTTTCCTTGTAAGTTGCTTTTTTATATTCCTTTCTCCCTACTGTTCCTCTTAGTTCACTTATTCAGCATCTCACAATTGACTGTGAATATATGACTACAATTAAAAATAAATGGCCCAATGACAGGTAAAAGATCTTATGCTCATTTTTCCTGATGTAAATGCAACTATCTGCTGCAGAAAACTACCTAAGGTTATGACCAAGGTCATCCCTGCAGGTGGGGAGGCCCACTTGTAAAATTATGGCTCTCAATATATCCACCCCTGTGGGTAGCACAGAAAAGGAGAGAAAAAATCCAAAATCTCCAGATATCATAGGAGACAAGGTGATTTTTCATCATCTAAACTATGTCCTTTTTTCTTCTTCAGTATTTGCTTCTCTCTCCTCCCTATTAGAAATTATAAAAAGCATTTGTTTTTGAATCTATATACATAGTTCCCAAGAAGACTCACAAAAGATATTTTTGGCCAGTAGTGTGACTTGGTTGCATTTCACTGTAACTGCTTCATGAATACCATCTGAGGAAATAATTATGTAAGGTCAGTTTACCTTACTGCTGAATTCCCCACTTAGAGTAGAGGAAAATCTCCTGGAAGCTCACAAAAATCCTAGGAAAGATGAAAAAATCAATGGAAATAAATGAGAGCAAGTCAGTTTCATATTTACTGGGTCTGTGAGGCAGTTCTGTTGCTGAAAGATTCTGATAAGGAATGTACATATTTTGAGACACTGTTTATTTTAACCTTTCTGACTTTTTAGCTAACTTTGCTTTAATTTCAAAAGCAACCTCCTCTTCCCCCACCCCCTCACTCACAGAGTCTGTGATGATTGAAATAAAGGATAGAAATCCGGAATATTAGGTAGTTTATTTCTTGAATACAGGTTGGAATGGGAAAGAGAAACCAGAAAAATGGACTTTGCACTAAAGAGTAAATTAAAAAACAATGCTTGTTGAATGTTGACCAAATAAAACAACTCTTTAGATGACAAATTGGGGAATGAAAGGAGCTCTGGTCTTTAGTGTTAGCCTGGAAGCTAGCAAGAGTCAGAAACCCAAATGTGCTATACTAAGTAGTGTTACATCATGGCTGTGATGATGAAAACAATATAGTAATTATATTTATATCTGAGAAAGTCATTGAGTCTTGGAACCCAGAAAAAGGAAAGCTTGTCATAAAACAAAACCAAGAAGCATCAAGCAGGCATTTTCTTTTTCAGTAATGTGTGTGCAAAGATGTAAGACTGGACTATGTAAAACATATTTTCTTCTGACTTCCTTAAGCCACATTTGGTGTTCCATTAGCAGTGTGCAGTAGGCCCGAGTGTCCTCTGCATTACACTAATTGTTTAAGCATGACAGGTTATTACTTCAGTCAGAGGGGTAATGTAGATTGGGGTGGGGGGGGTGGTTGGAGAAGTAGGGCACAAACACAATTTTCTAGTTTTCAAGGAGCAATTATAAATAGATGAGAAGCCATAAAAATATTACACATGGGAAATGGTCATCAGTACAATTGAACCAGTGCCTGAAGCTGGCGGAACCAGGAGAGAGATGGGTTCAGAGCTGACAGAACTGTGGTTGGTGATTTAAAAATAGCAATGATAATTCTGCTGCAAAACAGAACAATGCAAGCAAGAGTCACAACTCTCACAAAAGTCATTGGTCAAACATGGGGCCATTTCATTGGATAAGCTATTTTCAAAGCAAACCCAAATTTCAAAATGTCAGCCTGATAAATAGGAGGAATCAAAAAAAGATAAAGTCAAGGTGTTTTCTTTTAGATATTAAACAAAAACCACCTTTGCTTTTATTTCTAACAATTTCTCAAAGCTTTAAGAAAAGAGAATAGTTTAATGCCTTGGGAAGAGACCTATTTATTTCTTTTCTGGATAGTATCTTATTAACTTAATACATCCATGTGCAAGTTTATTTTAGATGTCTCTTGGGGCTGCATCTGTGATTTCATTCCCATAAAGAAACCCCCTTCATAGATCTAAAAATTGTTCAGGGAGCATAATATCCATGGTTGTACAAAGAAAAAATATAAAAGGCAGGACTGGTATCCAGATCTTCTTGTCTTCTATTCACTGAGCCCCATTGAATTTCTAGTTTATACATTAATGCCTCACTTTCTTCATCTCTAAAATGGGTATTTTTTAAGAGACTTTAAAATCTTAAGAGTACCATAGATGAAAGGCAACAATGCATAGAAGATGGAGGATTAACTTTGGAATCAGGGAGAGCTGGGTTTAAGTCTTGCCTCTGACATACACTGGATATACCACTGTGAGTAAATAGCTTATCCTCTTGGCACCCTCTGAAAATATTTGAATAATATAAGCCACCCTGAGTTGCTGGTTTGCCCTACTGGAAGGAGTTTCCACCCTAGAAATTCCCCATGTGGCTAGAATCACAGATCAGTCCCCTCCCCACCCAACTTCTCCCCCCATCTTCCTGTACCACAAATCACTAGATGTAAGCTCCATAAGAATGGGGATTTTGTTTTACCTAAATACCTAGCTCAATCTTCTGCATAGTGTCCTGCAAAAGAGTTTGTTACCTTAACAACAACACATGTATATTGTAGTACTCATTTTCATTTTCTCCTGCAGGGATTGATTGGTTCAAAATTTGGCAGTTTTGTTGTGATTATGGGCATAGATGTTAAACCAACTTTTACAAGCATTCCGTGTGTTGTAGAAGAGATGGCAATAGATGGGAGAGTCAGGACACCTAGGTACTGATCTAGGCCTTTCTATTGATGGGTGGCAAGCACAAGCCATTTTGATCTCCAGCCCTCACTTGGGTCATCCATAAAATGGGGTTTGTATTAGATGATCTGGAAAAATGAACTAGAAAATTCATTCTGGCTCTGTGAATCTATGGTCTGATGGTTACTAAGTAGTCTCTCTGCACTTAAGTTAACTCCCTAATTTAAAAATTAAAAATAAATAAACATTAGGAGTTTTCATGTTTTCCAAACAAAGGACCCAAGTAAGATTATTTTTCTGCTTTAAGGTCACACTGGTTATATAGCTGACATTAGCCAACAAGACTTTTGGTGTTCCCTTGTTCCAATTGCTGGACAATGTTCTTCCTATCTTTTGCCCAAATTCTCTCTCAATGAAATAAAATAAGCTAATTAATGATTTTGAGGGCATTGTGAATTGACATGGAAATGACCTGGTAGCTCAGCTGTTGAGCCTTTTAGTCTCAGTGATGTATCCCTTTTAGCTAACCATTTGAAAATATAGAAAAAAGTTTTACTTATTGACTCTCACTCCTTTTTGTCCCCAGTTGAATAACATCTGTCAAAATAAATAATACCTATCCAGGAGCATAGGGCAGTCCTTTCTCAATCTCTTCCATGTTATCACATGCTCAGGGAGGAGAGAGAACAGAGCTGAACATAAGAGTTCCAAGAGAATTAGGAAGTGGAGCAGCTGCAAAGTCCAAGCAGTTGGCAGCCAATGTCCCCAACATTGATCATCTCTGCCTTTGCTATTGAGTGTCATTCTAGTCAATGAGATCACAAGAGAGAGTTTAAGGGGAGCACAGAGAGAAAATGACACATATATAGGCACAAAGAAAGTAGTAAAAGGAAAGACTGAGATAGTTTGGTGCATTGAGGTTGGGTCAGGAGGTATTCTGCCAAACAAACAAGAGCTGACCTTGCCCTTCACTTCTATCTGTGAAATCTATGTACACTTTTCTTTCCCAAATCTTTGTTGTCTACTCTTTCACTCTCAGGTAGGGACACCATAGTGCCCACAGCAAGGGGTCTAGAGACAGGAACACCGGAGTTCAAATCTTTTCTCAGACACTTAATAGCTGTGTGACCTTGTATTATCTGCCTCCGAATCCTTAACTGTAAAATGGACATAATAGCAAATTTCTTTTAGTGTTGTTCTGAGGATCAAATGAAATAATATTTGTAAAGCATTTAGCACTGTGCCTGGCACACAGACTAATAAGTAGTTCTTGTTTCCTCCCTTCTTCCCTTCCTCCTTCCCTTCTTTATTCCCTCCCTCCCTCCCTCTTTTTCTTCCCTCCCTCTCTCCTTCCCTTCTTTGCTTCTTCCCTCTCTTCCTTCTTTCCTTCTTTCCTTCCTTACTTTCTTCTTTCCTTTCTTCCTTCCTTCCTCCCTTCCTTCCTCCCTTCCTCCCTTCCTTTCTTCCTTCTTGCATAAGGTTTGCAAATTTGGGCATAAGTAGCACTAAACTCATAACAGATAATATGGGGAGGGGGAGTTGTAGGATAATGGAATAAATCTGGATTTGGGGCAAAAGGTTCAGCTCCTGACTGTTATTTATTATCTGTGGGTAGATCATTTAATTTCTCTGGTCCTCAGTTTCCTCATCTGCAAAAATAAGGAGGTAGGACTAATTGATCTCCAAGGTCCCTTATATCTAAAGCTATGATCTTATTTATCTTTTTCTCATCCCTTTCCCCCAAATAAATAAATAAAAGCACACATATACTACTTATATGAAATTCTATTATGCCCTACAAGTAATACAGTTTTACTTATTGTTGATACCTATTTTGGTGCTTTCCTTATTCTTTCTCAGAAGCTGTGATGCCTTATACAAAATAAAACCTAAATGAATGTTGGTTGAATGAATGAATTAATTTCCATTTTTAAAGTTCAAGATTTCTCCAAGGTATCAGATGGATAAGGTCCCAGAAACTAGGAAATCCCTGGGAAAGAATAAGATCAAGGAAATCCACTAGTAAAGATAGAAGAATCTAGAATATATAACTGACTCCCCAGTGTTCAAGGAAGCTTGAAGTCATGGGCCTGATTTTGTTGATTCTCAATGCCAATGTGTTAATTACCCAATTCTCAGTCATATTAATGATTTACAGAGAGGAAATTAGAGCTTTTATCAGAAGGACAGATATAGAGGAAAGCATCCGCTAGCAGGAATAAAGCTCGGAAAAATAGAAAGAGTTTGAGGAGCATTTTCTAATCTAGACACATATTTTTAAACTGTCTCTTTTGTCTCAAAAACAGAAAAGAAGGGATTTTAAAAAATATGTAATTTTAAAGAAAATTTTAAAAGTTATAATTAGTTATAGAGCCTGTCTTTACCTCTGTCTGGAAAAAATCTCTAGTGATCCAATTGAATGTATAAGGTCACAAGATCACGAATATAGAGATCTGCAAAGGTACTGGGCTTGGCACAAGGAAGATAGATGACACATTCCTGGACCTCTAACAGCTTATGATCTAAAGTGGGGAAGATAAATTCATATCAGATATTAGTTTTTAAAACATCTTCCAGTGTATTTTCAGAGCTCAGCATGCATTGAGTTTAATTTATTTCAGCTTTTACATCTAAACAGTTATTTTGTTCAGTCTTTTTTTCAGTTACTCTTCATGATTCCATTAGGGGTTTTCTTGGCAAAGATACTAGAGTGGTTTGCCATCTCCTTCTCTAGCTCATTTTATAGGTGAGTAAATTGAGGAATATGGGATTAAATGACTTAAGGTCATAAAGTAAGAGGCTGGATTTGAACTCAAGAAAATGAATCTTTCTGACTTGAAGCCTGGCATTCTATACATTGTACTACCTGGCTATCCTGAAATAGTTATTTAAAGTACAGCACAACGATTTTTAGAATTGTAAACCTAATGAGCAAGAGTTTTAAACAACAAGAATTACTAATAGAATCTCAGAAACATGCATAGATATTATACATTCTTGGACTTGAGACCTTATTTGTATGATATTCATTTAATAATAATGATTTTATATATTTATACACACATACATATATATGTATATAGAATGCTTTAAGGTTTGCAAAGTATCTCCTAAGAACTTCAACTGCATAAGATTGATATTGCTATTATTAATTATTATCACCATCATTTTTAAAAGAGAAACTGATGTTACACTGCTATTAAATTTGGAACTAGGATTTGAATCTAAGTCATCCTGGTTTCAAGTCCAGTGCTCTATTGCACTGTGATATTTTTTTCCTATCCACATCTGTCCAGATCCCCTTACCCCCACCAAATCATAGGGTCATAGAAAAATATGATAGCAGAATTCTAAAGTTGGGAGGGAGCTCAAAGGTCCCCCTGCCCAAATCTCTAATTTTTACATAAATTTCACGTTCACTGTATCATATTTCCTACAATAGTAAAGCAGACTAATTCATTTTTAAAGGATTTCCAACTATGGAGGGGGCAGGGATTAAAAGGATTTCCTGGTTAACCTCCAATTGACCAGAAAATTCAAGTTACTATAATTCCCCATTTCTTGAGCATTCTAGGGAATTGAAGTGTTTTTTTTTTCAACTTCCCTTTGTATAGATTTGTACAGTTGAACATATCAATTTTTAGACACTATTATATAGAGAGTTTCTTCTCCAGTTAGCACATAGTAAGAGAAAATGAATAGACAACATGGAAGATTTTACTATAACAATGGCTTTTAGAGAGTGGAGAATATTATAAAAATAAAACCTAAAAAGAACATTTTCTCACTGACCTTGATGTAGAGAAATTTGTAAAAGCATTTCTATATCTAGACTTCTCTGAACCTTGATTTTTATGATAAATAGATTAGTAATCTTTTCTCTGCCCTATAAACAAACTTCTGATAAAAATTCAGACATTGCCTTGGATTATAATGATGCATATTGGAAGAATTTGTTTTTATTCATATTAATGGCTTTCATTTATGCTTCTTTTTGTTTTTTACAATGTTTTCATATATATATATATATATTTTAAAAAACCTCTGACTGATTTTGTTATTTAAGTAGAATACAGATTATTTATCATTACTTTTATAGATATGGGGGTGGGGTAGGAGAGATTAAGAACCATATCTAAGGTATTAATATTGGTAGTTGAGGCGAGACTTGACCTTAACTTGGCATCCTATCTGTTAGACTACTTTGTGTTCCATTAATCACAACTCATTGACAATATGGTTTCTGAAACAACTTTGTTGTCTCTACTAACCCCCAAAGTGACAATATTGGACTGTGCAGTCAAAAATAATGATTTAGATGATGTCATTGCTTGTCAAAGACATTCCAAAAAAGAATGTACCACCACACTGACTGTAAAACAGCTAACTGGGCTATAGTGATGGATTTCATGCTTGAAGTAAAAAAATAACAGACAACTAGACTGATCAGGATGTATTTATGAAAATTTTTCATGTTATAAGGAGCACCTATCACCTATTTGTAGAACAAAAGATACTTTGCTGGTGCTATCAAAACATCCTTTGACTTGAATCATCCATTTCAATGGAAGTTTTTGAGACATGGGAGAGAGAGACTTGCTGACCTTTAAAAAGGCTGCTTGCTGATCCATTTTCAGTATCTACCTCCTATATTGCCATGACTTCAATATTTCAGTGGGAGTTTTTAGTGGAAAGAGGTTCAGGAGCTAAATACAACTTTTGTATCATCCTGACCTCAATGTGATCATTAGGATTTATCATACTTATTCAGAGAAGTGGTAGTAGGAAATAGTCTTTCTGATCCCTTTATGATGTGTCCATCTATTGTAATAATAATGAGAGCATTTATGTAGCATTTTAAGGGTCACACAGTACTTTAATATAAAGTCATACTTTTTAAAAAAAGAAAGTATGTGAATTTTATTTTAGTCCCTAGACCTTTTTTCCATTAGAAATTTCTATTAAAACACTGAAGTCATAATAGACTTGAAGTCCATTTGGTGAACCTCCTAAGTGGTACATTGATACTGCCTAGATAAGAGCAAAAGGAAGTCTTTCAATGTGAGGGGTAGGAGAGGACACTTTTCTAGTTAATTGAGAGAATGGGATTTCCAGAACTTTTGTCAGTGACACTGAAAATGAACTAGATCAACAATAGAGAGCATATATAGTATATAATATGAATATGTATGAAGATAGTATGAAGACAGAGAGGAGCCTGGCAAAATCAATGTCTGAAGGGAGAATGAGAAAGAAATATTTGGAAGGTTATGTAAATATAAAAATGGCAATTCTCAGCATCAGGTATGAGCACTGAATGGAGGGCATTGAAGAGTTGTAGGAAGAATAGGTGATGGATGGCAATATGGACAGATGTGTTGAGAAAGCAAGACTGTGGAGAAGATTATGTGTAATTTGGATGGGAGCAAGACAGCCAATTTGATATATCTTAGAGACAATGCCTACATAGGTTTAAACCAGGGAAAAGAATCAACGGAAAGAGATTGTGTGTGTGTGTGTGTGTGTGTGTGTGTGTGTGTGTGTATGTATGTGTGAGAGAGAGATCTATGTACTACTGGAACCTACAGGAGATCTTAGAAAATATGGAAGAAGAACAAGGAACTAAGAACAGATGAATATAGTGGCACAATTACCAAAAATAAACACACATTCCCTTAAATACTTTTTTTGCCGCAACTTCTCCAAGGGATCTGGTTTAGGCAACTTATTTCTAGAATTCCTTGAGTGGGATACAAAAATCACACATTGCTTTTAAAATTGTAGATGAGATTAAATGTTAAAAATACATTACATATACAAACATAGTAGAGAGTAGGCAATTATGGTCTATGTAATATATATATATATATATGTATATGTAAATATACTTCTTTAATGAAGTTTTTGATCATATTGATCCAGAAAAAATATTTTTCAAGGAAAATATAAAGAAGAAATACCACTTAGCCTATTCATTTTTGACAAATATTTCATTTAATTGTAAACAAAAAGTACTAGATGACTTTTATCTTTATAGTCAAATGGGGCATCTAAAATAAGAATTTAGAATAACAGACTTTTAGAACTAAAAGTAACTTCAGAGATCATTCAGTTTAGCACCCATTTAACCTTATAGATGGGAAAAACTGAGGGCCAACAAGATTAAGGGCCTACCCAGACTATCTTAGCCTCCTTTTCACCACAAAAAATACCAACTTTTTGATAGTAAAATGTGTATCCTTAAGTTAGGATTCTAAAAAATTTAACTAGATTTCTGGCATATAGCTATTTGGCTTTAATAATCAAATTGGTGTATTTATTTTTGAAAAAGTTTTATTGATATCATTTGTTTTTACATCTTTCTTTTCCCATTTTTATTCCATCTTACTCCCAGGGAACCATCTTTATTATAAAGAATAAAGTGAAACTAACCAACATCCACAAAAAATCAACAAGGATTTATAAAGTGCCTATATGTGTCAAGTATTATTCTAAGGACTGTTGATATAAAGAAAGGCAAAAATAATGGAAAATGCTATCTGCATCTAAAGAGAGAACTGTGGAGACTGAATATGGATTAAAGCACAGTATTTTCACTTTTTATTGTTGTTAGCTTGTTTTTTTTTTCTTTCTCATGTTTTTTCCCTTTTGATCTGATTTTTATTGTGTAGCATGATGAATATGGAAATATGTGTAGAAGAATTGCACATTCTTAAACTATAACAAATTGCTTGCTATCTTGGGGAGGGAATAGAAGGTGGGAGAGAGAAAAATTTGGAGCACAAGGTTTGGAAAAGGTGAATGTTGAAAACTACCTTTGCATGTATTTGGGCAAAAGTACTATATAAAAAAGGCAAAAGCTAATTGTTGCTGTTAAGGAGCTCATTATCAAATGAGAAAGATACTATGCAAGCAAATACTTATATAAAAACAAGATATTTACAGGATCTTTGGACTTTTAAAAAGTCTGATAAATTCACAGTGTTCCACAGAGTTCCTTACCTCTAAAAAGAAGGAGGAAGGAAATATCTTCTCATATTTCTTCTTTGTGGTATTATAGTTTCTCAACATTCAGTTGTGATTTTGTTGTTTTTGTTATTATTTTCCATATACATTGTACTAGTCATTGTATCTGTTTTTCTATTTCTGCTTATTTTACTTTTGATGGTTTTAAATCTCCCCATGTTTTTCTATATTCATTATATGCCTCATATCTTACATCACAATAATTTTTTTTCACATACTCGTTTGTTTAGCCATTCCCCAAATGATGGGCATCCACTTTGTTTGCAGTCCTTTGGACAGCAGGTAATATTAACCTTCTTGAAGTTAATTTCACATTAGTCAATGGAACTCTGCATCAACTTTAATAGAATACTAAGTCATTGGAATTTAGAACACCTTAGTTTTCCCTTCCCTTCAAAACATGAGTAAATTCTTATACAGCCTCAGAGAAGGACCAAGGGCAAAGGTGAATGGGTTCATCACTCATTTATGTCAGATCATGTAGAAATCTCTCTTCTCTAAGTCTATTGAAGAAGTCCATGGCATTGATGCTAGGGGCTTTATGGAACAGATAGTGTGATGTGATTCCTGAAGCTGCTAATTTTGCTCTTTGTACAGAGGCCTGAGTGAGGCCTCTTTTGTGAAAACAAATGTTTATTAACAGAAGTATACTCTTCCTTCAAATCAAGCAAAAGTCTAGTTCAAAGATAATTGGGAAGAAGAAAGATGTTTTCCTCCCTTCAAAGTCCAGAGAAGAGCACCAAGGCTAGCATCATCCTGTATAAAGAAGATATACCTAAAACTATCCCTAAGCAGTTAATCCATCATTTTGCATGATGTCCTCCTCCCAAAAAAATCAGTATGCATCATGATTCAGCAAAAGTTCCAAGGCAGAAGGCTCCAAAAACACTGTTTTAGTGACTTGTTCAAACTTTTGTCATAATCACTTCAAGATAGAGAAGAATATGAGCTTTCTAAGAGAAATGCTCATTTTCATTCATGTCATTCTATTTCTAGCATCTAAATGTTGCCTTAGTAAATCTTAATTAAGGAGATTAGAAAGAAAAGGCAGGACATTCAGTTCTAGGTAGACTGCAATAACAACAGACCTATTGAGAATATACCACATATTCACTGACTAAGAACAGTCAGTGTTTGCGACTCCTTTCCATTACAACTTTTTCCTGTCATAATCAAATTCTTGAGACTGATTAAAGATGAATTCTACAATCTAAGTAAGCCTTTGTCTTCTTGGAAACATGATTAGGATATCAGCAGATACCAGATCTGTGATTTCTTTGGTATAGAGAAGTTCCCAGTTGAGGGAAACTCTCTCTACCAAGATACTTTGGTACCTCTACACTTTATATTTTTAGAGTTGATGTGTTAAGCAAATTGCCCAGGTTCACATAGCCTATGGGAGTCAGAGTTGAGACTTGAACCCAGGTCTTTCTGGCCCAAAGGACACCCCTTTATCCATTAAATCATTCTCTCACAGCAGTAGGGCACATATAAGTAAATCTCTGGGAGGTGAGTTATATTAATACAACTTCTTCTTATACCAAAGGAAAATAAGCCCTATTTGTAATACCGGTGGGACTTCCCAGTGCTGTGCTCACTACTCTTCTGGACACATTTTCCTTCAACTATTCTGCCCATCTAACCATCAACTTAGCTATTGCTATTTCTTAAAATAGAGTAGTTGACATCATAACTAGGTGAGTATGAATTGTAAAAGTGGGAACCTCATTATTATTGAGGATGGAGTTGAGAGGACAAGATATCTTATTTAAACCATTGAGTTTTTTGGTCAATGTCTATAAAAGTGTCCTGAAGTTATCAAACTTGTGGTCCCTTACCTGTCAACATCTGCTCATATAATGCTAGGAGGCAAGGAATCTGTGCACTCACTCAGACTCTACAGTAGAATTGTTTCCCAGGAGGGAGGTCTGACATTACAGCAAACTAATCCTCCACCTTGAGAAATTGAAACACTCCATTTAGCAGCTCAAGATGCTATTAGCTTGGTTGGGCACAACAAGGAGCGTTAAAGTCCCCTGTGGTCCAACTGCTATAAATGTAACTAAGAATCCCTGCCTATTATATTGCATATTTGGGAACCCTTTTTCAAGGTATAGGAGAGTCTGGGCTTACAGCAATCCATCTCCCCAAAATACATTTGAATAAAGACTTAATGTTGATCAGAAAACAAAAGTCACTCTTAACAAGGGGAATAGGACAGAGTAAATAAGGAAAGGGAATTGAAGTTGAAAAATGGAAGCCTTGCAATTTTTATCTTTGATTTCAGGATCTTTTCAGTAAAGTATATTAACATTTTATAAAGTAATAAAAAATGGGCTAACATGGGAAGTCTGAACCTTGCTGCTTTTACCTTTCTAAGATTATTTTTTTTCTTATTATGCTGTCATAGAATTCCCTGTGCAGAAATCACCTACTGGGTCCCTCTTGTCGATTTGGTGAGGCTAAAGGCTCAATTATCTTTTGGAGCCACTGTGAAGATGATAGCAGTAACCTACTACCTATAAAAAAAATGTATAAGTACCTCTTTCCTGTCTCTAGGGACCTTCCTTTCCTCTTCATAAGTAAGGTAGTATTGTCAAAAATTGTATTAATTTCTCTTAATGGCTAAAATTTTTGTTTTATTTTATTTGTTGGTTTAAGGGTTATTGTTGGATTTGCTGATTTTGTTTGGAGCCAAGTGGCTATCTAATTTGAGATCAGAGCAGGGGAAAGGAAATACATGAGGTCAGAAGAAACTCCCAGGGCTGAAGGTTGCCTTCACTTATGAAGACATTTCAGGATCAAACTAACAGACAAATTAATAAATGCTACGAACTAATCTATGAATATCATATGCCAACTTAGCTTTTTATCATTTATCCCTAGCTGTTCCATAGAATACAGTTTGCCAGGTTCAAGTGATCAAAAATTAGGAAGTATCCCAGACAAATGAGATTTCCAATACCTGTGATCCCGTGGGGCTCTCCTCTCCTCCAGTTGATGGAGAAAAATGATATTGGAAGTTTTGATTTTTAATATACATTTTAAATTATTATAGACAATATCTATTGTAGAGTCACAGGCATTTGGCTTTGGAGTTCTCTTGTTATGATTTTTTACTACATATTCATTTTCCAATAATGTCCTTCCTAAAAAATAATAATTTCCTAATTCCTAACATAAAAACAAAAACCAAAATGGTTAAGCAAAACAGACTGATACAGTGACCATTAACACCTACTTTATGCTAGGCATTTTGCTAAGTACTTACAAATATTGATAGGTATTGCTATTAACCACATTTTATAATTGAGGAAGCCAAGATAGACAGATGTTAAGTGACAGCTAGAGCAAAATGAAGAATGCTGAGTCATTAAGACCTGAATTCTAGTTTGACATCAGATACTTCCTAGCTGTGTGATCTCCCCCAAATCTCTTAATCTATTTGTATCGATTTAGTGAATTGTAAAATGGGGATAATAGTATCTACCTCCCAGGCTTGTTGTGAGGATCAAATGAAATGACATTTTTTTAAATTTTATTTGCATAACATATGTGTGGGTAATTCTTCAACAATAACCCTTACATAGCTTTCTGTTACAAATTTTTCCCCCCAACTCCCCACCCCTCCCCTAGATGGCAGGATATCCACTACATGTTAATTATGTTAAAATATTGGCAAATCGAATATATGTATACATATGAAATAACATTTTTAAAACACTGAGCACAGTTCTTGGCACCTAGTACTTGCTTAATATAGGTGATGATAATGATGATGATGATTTTGCCTAGGTGTCACACAACTAGTAAATGTCTGAGGCTGATTTGAATTCAAATCTTCTTGACTCAAACCTTAGTGTTTTATCCATTGTACTATCTAGCTGTCTTTATCATGACTGGTAGAGTATGCAAGATTCTACACTCAGAGTCTTCCACCTGTCAACAGAAAGGTGGCTAATAATTCAGCATCAGTTATCTAATCATGACATTAGGATGTAAATTAAATTATCTTGTATTGCTGTCTTCTTTTGGAGTTCGTATGTATATTTTTCTCCTGGTTCTGTTCATATGCTGAAATGTATTCATCCATTCTCCTGCTGATGAGTATCTGCTTTTTTTCTAATTTCTTATTACTGTAAAAAATTCCATTATGAATATTTTGGAATATATGGGAACGTGATTACTGTCATTGATTTTCTTGGATATGTGCATTTAGTTTAGCAAAACAAACAAAATGAGTATAGTATTGGTAGAAAAACATTGTTTTGGATTATTTGATATTAGTAGTTTGGATCAGAATTAGAACTATTTTCTTTCTCCAGGTTTCATACTAAAGTTGACACCTTCTGATGAACTATTTAATTAACTATTTGCATATAATTAATTTCTGTTTTAATGGTAAACTGTAATTTAAGAAGTTTATGATTAAGGCTAAAGACTTTTTGGGTACCATGAGACTTTTGATGGCTGAAGTATCAAAAACACAGCATTTTCTTTAAACTATATTTGGGCTATATAATTAGTTAGAGAAAGTACTTTTGGAGGGAGATAGAAGTGAATATTTTGGTGGGGGAGAGAGAGTAAGACTGAGTCAATGAGGGACAGAGAAACAGAGAGAGAAACAGACAGAGTGAATGGTGCAGTAGAAAAAGGAATGAGTTAGTAGTCAGAAAATCCTAGATTCAAATCATACCTCTCATACTAAATGGGTGATACAGGAAAGTCATTTCACCTCTGTTTCCTCATCTATAAAATGAAGAATTTTGATTATAATTTCTATAATGTTTCCAGCTATGATGCTATGAACTTACCTATCTATAAATTGAACCAATTTGATGTTCAGTTGCTTTAGCAAAATGTTTAGAACTTCTATTTTGAAGACAGCAGATGGCAGAAATAACTGTTTTGTGCTGTATATTTGGTTACACTGAAGATAAAATCATTTTCCCCAAGAAAAGGGAATACCAATACATCAGGTTATGGGATACCTTTCTTAATATAAGACTGAGACTCTACCAAGTGAGTGTGCTCTTGCCTATATTTAGAGAATGGCTAGGCTAGTATAAATAAAATTAACATGCAAAGCTATCTTCCTCTCTCTTGATCTCTTTGGTACAATGTCCAAACTTCTCAATTTGCACCTCCTAACTTGTATGGTTAATTACTTCTTATATCTATCACTCATCTTTCTTTTTTATTGAAGTTTTTTATTTTCAAAACATATTCAAGGATAATTTTTTTTCAACATTAACCCTTGAAAAACCTTATGTCACAATTTCACCCCTTCACCCTCCCCGCCCTTAGATGGCATGGAATCCAATATATGTTAAACTTGGTAAAAATATATATGTTAAATCCAAAATAGGCATACATATTTATACAATTATCTTGCTGCACAATAAAAATCAGATCAAAAAAATGAGAAAAAAATAAAATTCAAGCAAACCACAACAAAAAGAGTGAAATGCTATGTTGTAATCTACCTTCAGTTCCCACAGTCCTCTCTCTGGGTTTAGATGGCTCTCTTCATCACAAGGTTATTGGAGCTGGTTTGAAACATCCCATTGTTGAAAAGAACCATGTCCTTCAGAATCGATCATCGTATAGTCTTATTGTTGCCATGTATATTGATCTCCTTGTTCTGCTCATTTCACTCAGCATCAGTTCATGCAAGTCTCTCCAGGCCTCTCTGAAATCATCCTGCTGACTATTTTTTTACAGAACAATAATATTCCATAACATTCATATACCATAACTTATTCAGCCATTCTCCAACTGAAGAGCATCCATTCAATTTCCAGTATCTTGCCACTACAAAAAGGCTGCCGCAAACATTTTTGCACATGTGGTTCCTTTTCATCCTTTAAGATCTCTTTGGGATATAAGCCCAGTAGAAATACTGCTGGATCAAAGGTTATGCACAGTTTGATAATCCTTTGGGAATAGTTCCAAATTACTTTCCAGAATGATTGGATCCATTTGCAATTCCACTAACAATGTATTGGTGTCCCAATTTTCCCACATCCCCTCCAACATTTGTCATTATCTTTTCCTGTCTATCACTCATCTTTACAGCCAATGTGGTAGGTAGGAGAGATACATAAGGGCAGATCCTCTTTTTTAGACTGCTTAATAGCCCCCACAGCATTTAGCATATTTAGCACAGCATTTATCTGGCACTCAATAATTTTTGTTGAAAATGAAGGTGATAGATCATTCTGTAAAGTGAGACCAAGTGAGAGAAGCAAAATCATGTTGAAATTTCAGGTTCATGTGGTACTTCAAATCATTATTTCCCACCTAAATTAGATTAGAGCCAACTATTTGATTTTATAAAGAATATAATATAATATAGTGCTTGGTGGCACAGTGGATAGAGGACCTGAGTTCAAGTCTGATCTCAGACACTTAACACTTCCTAGCTGTGTGACCCTGGGCAAGTCACTTAACCCCAATTGCCTCAGGAGAAAAAAAAGAATGTAATATAAAACATGAGAATAATTAGTGATTGTATCAGTAACTTAGGTAAATGTTGAGAATTACTCAAAATATTTACTTTGTCCTTGAAGTACAGGACAGAAAATTTAAAAGTAAGCAAAACTTGCTTTTATCCAATTAATTAACATGTTTTATTTCCCACTTTTTGAAGCCAGAATTGTATGTAAGCCTTTACTTTATTTGTCTACATTTTGCCAAGGGGAGAACAGGCAGAAATAGATGAGTATTGCCCATAGACATTTTGTCTAAGGGAAACCACCTATTTATAAAGATGGATAGCTCCATATATTGTTCATGGAATCTTATTGTTTAGTTAATAATGAATCTTTTAATAAGTTTTTATATTTAGTTATATAGGGGAGACAAAAAATTAATGCTAGGTATATTTATTAGTAACACAGGATATTTAATCTCCCTATAATGTATCTATAGATGAAACCTTGAAGAACTTCCCTTCAAAAATTAATAAAGTTTATTATCAAAGAAATAAGAATTTGGGATGGGAAAATTATATCTTTCAAGGGAATGGAGGAGTGAATGGAAGGAGCACTGTCTTTATGAAAAGACAATAAAATGAATAATTCAATTTACTTTTAAAAACACTTATTAGGTGCCTACTGTGTGCATCATGGACAAACTAGTGCATGCCCCTAACATAGAAATTTATTTGAATTTTCTTTCTACTTTAAATTTAGTTTAACCCCCCACTCCCAAACCAATCCCATACCTTGGGAACACAAAAACAGGCCTTTAAAAATGTTCTTGTAGCTTGATTCTATTTCAACTCTGAAATAATTACAATAATTACAAAGATAAAGGGTAGAAGTCACAAAGTGCTGGCTGGTACATTCCAGGGCAGTAGAAAGCTTGGCGCCATTTTTATAGTTATGCCTGTTAAGATTTAATAGATGGAAAGTTTCATTAGTGAGCTGTGCTGCAATTAACTTCAAGGAGGTTCCAGACTACTGTATGTAGCCCTTGCTAATAGAAAATTGTTTAAATTTCCCTTTTGAAATAACACATTAGATTTTCAACATTGTGATTTTAAGAAGGAGACACCATTCAATCAAAAGGGTACAAGTTATATCATTTTCTTATTACATGACACATGTTTAGCTTGTTTTCCCTTTCTCCATAGGACATATCAGTTACTGACAAGTTTGGGAGTGAGTTTATTGTTGTTTTTCAGAAGATAGGAACTCAGTGCTTTTATTCTCTCTTTGTCCCCTTTTCTTCTCCATGAAAGCATGCCCGGTAAGGTTGGGGAACTAGTCATTATTGCCCTAAATCTGGTCTCTTTCTTGAACAATACCACTTCTATACTCCAAATTTCATGTATAATGTTTGCTGCCCAATTCTGACAAGTTGCTAAATGTATGGGGATGGATGCATGGAAAGCAATCTCTTGCTCCCTCCTGGTGTCCACTGAGGTTCTGACCTAGGCTGAGTTTACAATCTGGTCAAGATGAGATCCCTTTTGTAGGCAGGAGGGTGATACAGAGTACATGATACTTTTTACCAATTTCTCTAACCCAGAGGGGTATAGGTAGTGTGAAGATTAATTTTACACTGTGAAACACCAGCTCTTCAAAAGAAATGCTCATGCCATTATCTGGAAGCTCATTCCAGTCTGTCGGCAACTGGCAAGTCCATCAGAGAAAAGGAGGACAAATACAAAGCAGCAGCACCACTGTTTAGATGGCTTTGTAACAGTTACAGCTCTCTGGCAAAGCTATTTCTCTGCCTGGCAAAGATACTACAAAACTTTGATCCTTTTCACATTTACATTTTAATGAAGAAAACAGACTGGAACGTCATTTAGATATATTGTTGAAATGAGACAATTTAATAATCCAATTTAGTTGCTTTTGTTAAGTGTCTTCTATATGTCAATTACTGCTCTAGATCCTGGGATCACAAAAAAAAGACAGCAGATCTTACCCTCAAGGAACTTACATTCTAATGGGAGAGAAATGTTTCAGCTTATTAATAAATACAAAGAAGCGTGGAGAGTGGAAAAGGCCCTTTCTAGTAGATAGCACTCGAAGTGATCTTTGACACACAATTTGAATCAATCTGCTGCCTTTTCTGCAATTTTATCACCAGCCCCCTTTCCTTTTGCATACTTTTTATTTAATAAGCAATGGACCAGACCCCCTTTTGATGTGAAAGGTATTTTCTGGGCATGTGATAAGAATTTTTAGAAATGGATTTTTTTTGTTGTTGTTTGTTGTTTAGTTATGGGATGGTCAACTCTGTGACTTCTTTTGGAATTTTCTTGGAGTTTCACTGGAGTGTTTTGCCATTTTTCTTTTCCAACTCATTTTATAGATGAGGAAAATGATACAGCTAGTGGTTTGCCATTTTCTTCTCCAATTCATTTACAGATGAGGAGACTGAGGCAAACAAGGTTAATTGATTTGTCCAGAGTCACACAGCTAGTGAGCCTTAGAGGCTAGATTTGAATTCAGGTCTTTTAAACTCCAGACCCAAGGCTCTATTCACTGAGGTGCCCTAACTTCCCATCCACAGTGACACTGTTTAGTATCACAGTTGTGAAATAAACAAAAATCGGAGAGGATAGGCTGTTATATGAGCCTAGGCAAGTCATTTAATTCTGTTTGCCTCAGTTTCCTCATCTGTGAAATGAGCTGGAGAAAGAAATAGCAAATCATTCCAATATTTTTGCCAAGAAAACCTCAAAAGTGTCACACAGTATCAGATATGACTGAATAACAACAAAACTACTGCATTAATGGATAAAATAAGGTTTTTTGTAGTTGTGTCAAAGCATTAAAATGTTAGCTCTTCTGTGGGTCTGTTGAAAGCATCATCTATACAAACTCCAGCATCAGGCAAGAGAGCTCCTTTAAAGCTTAACTACCATCTGTTTTTTAAGGAGAAAGGCAATGGCAAAGTGGAATAATACCAGCCACGGAAATGTATGGAGTGGGGACTCTGCTCCCTGAGACTTCTACCATACTTCTAAGTCCTGGTAGGAACTCTGAACAAGTTTAAACTACTTTCAGACATATACTTATTAAATGTAAGAGTACTGATAAATTCAATGACACACACCTCATCAGCCTTTGCTAATATTCATTGAAGTTATTTTCAGTTGATTCTTGCTACCATACTAGGTGAAGGTGATTTTATCATTTCCATTTTATAGATGAGGAAACAGAGGGAACTGTCAAGTGCTGTTAAGGCAGTTGTTAAGAGATTAAGTGACTTTCCATGGTCACACAGTATCTGAGGCAAGATTTGAATTTAAATTCCTGTAACTCTAACTTCATTTCTCTATACACTGCACCACCTAGTTGCCTTGATTAAGTTAAATTTCAGTTTGAGCTGGTTTACTATGTATTTGTTGATTTGTTTTGAAAATAATTTGTTTTATATTCTGGAAAGCAATTTGGAACCATGTACAAAGGACAAACTGTACATACGGTACAGTTTTTGATCCAGCAATACCACCTCTAATATCTGGATCTCAAAGAAATCATAAAAAAGAGAAAAGGACCCACACATGAACAACAATATTTATAGTGTCTTTTTTGTGGTGGCAAAAACATTGGAAATTGAGGATATATGCCCATCAATTGAAGAATGACTGATCAAGCCATGATATATGAATATATGAGATACTGTAATGCTACAAGAAATGATGAAGAGGCAGATTTAAAAAAAAACCTCGTATGAACTGATGCAAAGTGAGATGAGCAAAAATAGGAAAATATTGTATACAGCATCATCAACATTGTATAACTAACTGTTAATAACTTAGCTCCTCCCAGCAACACAATTATCCAAGACAATTCCAAAGGACTCATGATGGAAAATGCTATTCACCTCCAGGGAAAAAAACTGATGGACTCTGAAGGCAGATTGAAGCATACTATTTTCATTCTCTCTGTCTCTGTCTCTCTGTCTCTGTGTGTGTGTGTGTGTGTATTTTCTCCTTGTCTGTTTCTTTTTTCACAACATGACTAATATGACACATTTATAGCCTATATCAAAACTGGCTAATGTTTTTGGAAGAGGAGAAGGGAGGGAGAAAAATTTGGAATTCAAAATTTTGTAAAAATAGATGTTAAAATTTTTACATATAAATAGAAAAATAAAAGAATATTTAAAAAAAGAAAATAACTTGGTTTAATAGAAAATTAACAGTAAAAAGCTTATTCAAGATTTAGCCAATTAGTATGATTGGTTCTGGGTTTTGATTTGGGTCTCATTTTTGTCCCTAAATGAAAGAATTAGTTCTTTGGATATAGAATGAAGTCACATTTTGGAGGCTAGTTTGTGATCTCATGTTTTTATCATTTAACCACTAAGCCAAATATTTATAACTTTTTATGCTAAAAATTAAGCCCAAGTGGATCTCAGTTTGTTTACATATCAGCAAAGGAGGTGGGTTTGCTTAAAGAACAGTAGTTAGAATAAATTATTTTTTAGATTTCAGGTAGGCAGCATTGTATTTTCATTGCTAGCTTCTGTATGTCAAATGGATCACTACATTTTGTATATTTCATTATCTTTGTTAGCCTACATTCCATCTGAAGAAACGTTTAACTTTTATTAAGCAAGCACAGTACTATGAAACCTCATATTCAAGACTGTTTTCATACATGTCTTGGTATTAATTAGGGAGCCGATCTTGCTAGACATGTTTACTTTTAATTCTTAATAGGTTTCTAAGTAGGGTAATGCGGTAAGTATCCAGAAAAACTAACAATTATCTAGTCTAAAGAGCTTTGTATTTCACTATAAAATTCAAATTGTGGGAAAGTTATGCTTCAGTCAACTTCTATTAACCTTTTCTTGTCCACATCAGCTACAGGTTAACTCGTTTTTGCCATTTTTATGGAGTGAGAAGCAGGAACTTTGTCTTTTTATGAAAGGAAACACAGGAGTGCCAAATGTTTATGACAAATTAAAATGAGACTTGATTAGAGGATTAGCTTTGAATGAAACTCATTTCAAGTGTCAGTTTCTGTAAGGGTTGATTGTAAATGTCATGAATATGGCCACACAACTCAAGTTTGCCTTCATTTTTGTCACCTGTTGTAGCTGTCATGCCTTCCTGACAGGGACTTGTCCAACTGGTTTTTGGACTACAGTGTATATGGGATGTAACTATCACTGAGACTTCACAACAGCATAGACCTGGTGTGAATGTGTCCTATTAACCTAGATCCTTTTTTCTCTCTATCACTGAGAGGCTGGGCACACAACTTAATTTCTTTTCATTCTTCTCTGAGCTGAACCAGAATTGGGAAGGGAAATGTTATTTGAAGCCCAACAATGTGATATCCCAGAGAAGGGTCACTGAATTCTCAAATGCCAATCTCATATCACTGGAAGAACAGAGAGAATCAGTGAGAAGAAGAGTACAAGGTTGGACTTCTCTTTTAAGTTCACATGAATCATCAGCAATAAGGATTCTTAACCTGGAAGCCACAGACCATAACTTTCAGAGTGGGTCTGTGAATTTGGCACTTTAATTATTTTATGGCTACATTTTAACATAATTAATTTCCTTTTTAGTTGCATTTATTTTATGTGTTTAGAAATATTGTTCTGCAGAGGAGTCTATAGACTGTTCAATGTGTTCCAGAGGGGTTCATCACACAAAAATTTAAGATTCTATAATCTATGGGAATGATCAAGGTTGGGCATAGGGTGGGCTTTCTGATCCAATGCCCCATTTTCTAAGAATTCTAGAAGAAGGCACTAGGCAAATTTACCTTTTTCTTTCTGGAAAAAAGAGAATTTATTTTAATAAAGCAAAAATTAAAACAAAGAACAAACCTTTAAAACCTGAATAACTATGATATGGTATGGGCCTTTTCATAGAATTGGTCCCATAATTTCTAAATGAATGAACAGAAATAAGAAAGGTATTATGCTATTTTATGCTGAATTAACCTCTCTGTATACTGCTAAAGATCTATCTCTAGAGGCACATCATAAAAACTAATCACTTTCACCACCATAGCAGTATTAAAAAGTATTTCATATTTTACTGTCTGGGTATAAAATTACTAATGAAGGTGGGGAAATGGGCAGGAGAAAATAGTAGTATAAGAGATCCATCAAAACATATCTTAATGTTGCTAAACTATCCTTGCATGCTCTCATTTGGTTTTTAGAGACATTTTTTAGAGACACCTGCCTACCTACCAAATTCAGAGATAATTATACCAGAAAATCAGGAGTACCATGTGAACAATTGTTAATCCTTAAAGAAGTAGGATAAGTTGTTTATAAAACACCAAATCACAAATATTTATTCAAAAACCATTATTTGGGATAGTATATTTCATTTTTTTTTGCTTCCATGGACCACTTGGGGAATGTCAAAAAGTTTCCCTTATTTATTATCACAAACAACACCCCCCAGAATCAGTAGCAAGCTCAAGAATGTTTTCAGAAAATAATGTCCAGTTGCCAATAAATGTAATTTAAAAATAAATTGTGAATTCTTAGCAGAAGGAAAAAAGCATATCGATATTTAAGAGAAGGAATCAGTAATCAAAAATGCCTCCCAAATCTATTTTAAATTTTCACCTTTCAGGGATTTTCTTGATTCAGAGTTCAAGTGTAATTATTAATACTTATTGTTACTTATTTTATTATTTTAATTTTAAAACATTTTTATTGAAATTTTGAGTTCCAAATTCTATTGATATACCTCTCATTCACCAAGAGAGTTATATATGTGTAATTATGTAAAACATTTCCATGTTAGTCATTTTGTACAAGAAGATTCAAATAAAAGAAAAAAATGAGAGTGAAAAAATAGCAAACTTCAGTCTATATTCAATCTATATCAGTTCTTTATTTGGAGGCAGATCGTGTTCTTCATTAGTAGTCCTTTGGGATTGTCCTGGATCATTGTGTTGTAAGAATAACTAAGATATTCATAATACTCTATCAAAAAATATTGGTATTACTGTGTACAATGTTCTGGTTCTGCTCATTTCACTTTGCATCAATTCAAGTAAATCTTTCCCTATTTTTTTTCTAAAATCATCCTGCTTATTTCGAACTATGCTCAAAAAGTTATCAAACTCTGTGTGACCCTGGACAAGTTACTTTACCCCATTTGCCTCAGCAAAAAAAAGAAAAAAAAGTTATCAAACTGTGCATATCCTTTGACCCAGCATGTTTCTACTGGGCTTATATCCCAAAGAGATCTTAAAGGAGGGAAAGAGACCTACATGTGCAAAAATATCTGTGTCAGTCCTTTTTGTACTGGCATCAATTGGAGAATGGCTGAATAAATTATGGTATATGAATGTTATGGAATATTATTGTTCTGTAAGAAACAACCAACAGGATGATTTCAGAAAGACCTGGAGAGACTTACATGAACTGATGCTAAGTGTAATGAGCAGAACCAGGAGATCATATACACATCAACAAGACTATACAATGATCAATTCTGATGGACATGGCTCTCTTCAACTATGAGATAATTCAAACCACTTCCAATTGCTCAGTGATGAAGAGAGACATTTACACCCAGAGAGAGAACTGGGGAAACTGAATGTGGACCATAATAAAGCACTTTCACTCTTTCTGTTGTTGTTTGCTTACATTTTGTTGTCTTTCTCAGGTTTTTTTTATCCTTCTTGATCTGATTTTTCCTGTGCAGCAAGATAACTGTATAAATATGTATACAAATATTGAATTTAACATATATTTTAACATATTTAACATGTATTGGATTACCTGCCATATAGGGGAGGGAGTGGGGGGAAGGTGGGGAAAATTTGGAACAGAAGGTTTTTCAAGGGTCAATGTTGAAAAATTACCCATGCATATGTTTTGTGAATAAAAAGCTTTAATAAAAATAAAAATAAAAAAATCATCCTGCCTGTCATTTTTTATAGCACAATAATATTCCACTACAACCATATACCAGTTTGTTTAGCCATTCTCCAATTGATGGACATCTCTTCAATTTTTAATTCTTAGCCACTACAAAAGCTGCTATAAATAATTTTGTACAAATAAATCTTTTTCTCTTTTCTGGATGTCATTAGGATATAGAGCTGCCCATGGTATTGCTGGATCGAGAGTATGCACAGCTTTATAGTCTTTGGGCATAGTTCAAAATTACCCTCCAGAGTTCACAACTCCACCAACAGTGCATCAGTGTCTCCCTTTTTCCATATCCCTTCTATCCAACATTTTTTTGGTCATGTTAGCCAGGCTGATAGGTATGAGATGATACATCAGAGTTGTTTTAACTTGCCTTTCTCTAATAGTAATTTAAAACATTTTTTCATATGACTCTAGATAACTTTGATTTCTTTTTCTGAAAATGCCTGTTCGTATGCTTTGACCACTTATCAATTAAGAAATGACTCATATTTTGATAAATTTGACTCAGTACTATATATATTTGGACAATGAAGTTTTTATCAAAGATACTATTGGAAAAATTTTTCTCAGTGTTCTGTTTTTCTTATAATTTTGGTTGCATTGGTTTTATTTTGGCGAAAACTTTTTAATTTTATGTAATCAAAACTATCTATTTTACATATTCTCTATCTCTTCTTTGGTCATAAATTACTTCATTATCTATAAATCTGATGGATAAACTATTCCATGTTTTCTTAATTTGCTTATGATATCACCCTTTATGTATAAATCAAGTACCTATTTTGGCCTTATCTTGCTATAAGATGTGAGATGTTTGTCCATACCTAGTTTTTACTATACTTTTTTCCAGTTTTCCCAGAAGGTTTTTGTCAAATAATGAATTTTTATTCCAAAAGCTTAGATCTTTGGGTTTATCATACACTAGATTACTATAACCACTTACTATAATGTAGTTTGTACTATAATCTATTCCACTAATCTACCACTCTATTTCTTAGCCAGGACTAGATTGTTTTGATAAATACTTCTTTATAATACATTTTGAGATCTCTTATGGTTAGACCACCTTTTTGGCTTTTTTCCCCATTGATTTCCTTGATATTCTTGAGTTCTTGTTCCTCTAGATGAATTTTGCTATTTTTTCTAGCTCTGCAAAATAATTTTTTGGTAGTTTGATTAGTATGGCACTGAATAAATAGATTAATTTAAATATAATTGTTATTTTTATTAAATTGGCTTGGCCTGCCCATGAGTAATTAATATTTTTCCATTTGTTTAGATCTAATTTTATTTATGTGAAAAGTCTTTGGTAGTTATGTTCATATGGTTCCTGAGTTTGTCTTAGAAGGTCAACTCCCAAGTATTTTAATTGCCTATAATTCTCTTAAATGTAATTTCCCTTTCTATCTCTTGCTGCTGAATTTTGTTGGTAATATATAGAAATGCTGATGATTTGGGGGGAGTTATTTTAAATCCTACAACTTTGCTAAAGTTCTTAATAATTTGAAGAACTTTTTTAGTTGATTCTCTAGGATTTTCCTAGCATAACTTTATATCATCTGCAAAGAGCAATAGTTTTGGTTCTTCATTGCCTATTCTAATTCCTTCAATTTCTTTTTTTCTCATCTCTATAGCTAACATTTCTAGTACAATATTTAATATTAGAGGTGATAATGAGCATTCTTGTTTCATCCTGATTTTATTGGGAAAGCTTCTAACTTATTCCCATTATAGATTATGCTTGTTGATGGTTTTAGATAAATATTACTTAACATTTTAAGGGAAACTCCATTTATTTCTATACTCTCTAGTATTTTTTAATAGGAATGGGTACTCTATTTTGTCAAAGGCTCTTTTTTTTTCATCTGTTAAGACAATTCTATGATTTCTGTTGGTTTTGTTATTGATAAGATCAATTATGCTGACAGTTTTCCTAATACTGAACCAGCCCTGATTTCCTGGTATATATCCCATTTTGTCATAGATTCTTATGATATATTATTGTAATGTCTTTGCTAGTATTTTATTAAAAATTTCTTGCTTCAATATTCATTAGGAAAATTGGTCTATGATTTTCTTTCTCTATCTTGACTCTTCTTGGATTGGGAACCATGTTTGTGTTGTAAAAGGAATTTTGTAGGACTCCTTCACCTATTTTTGGAAATTGTTTGCATAATATTGGAATTAATTTTTCTTTAAATGTTTGGTAGAATTCACTTGTGAATCCATCTAGTCTTGGAGATTTTTTCTTAGGAAGTTCATCAATGGCTTATTCAATTTCTTTTGCTAAGATTGGGTTATTTAAATATCTTATTTCCTTTTCTGTTATCCTGCATATTTTTGGAGATATTCTTAGACTGTCAAATTTTGGGCATTAATTGGGAGAAAGAGTGCCTAACAATTGGCTTAATTTTCTTTTCATTTGTGATGAATTCACCCCTTTCATTTTTGATACTAGTCATTGGTTTTCTTTTTTCATTTTTTAAATCAAATTGATCAATGGTTTATCTTTTTATTGGTTTTTCATAAAATCAGTTTCTAATTTTATTTCTTTGTTTAATGATTTTCTTACTTTCAGTTTTATTTATATCTGTTTAATTGAGGATTTTAAATTTGTTCTTTTTCTAGTTTTTTTAGCTGCATGTCCAATTCACTGATCTGCTTTTTCTCTATTTTATTGATGTAAGCAACTAGAGATATAAATTTTCCCTGATATAACTACATCCAATAAATTTTGGCACATTATCTCATTGTTGTCATTTTCTTTAATGAAATTATTGATTGCTTTTATGATTTGTCCTTTGATACACTTGTTTTTTAAGATTAGATTATTTAATTTCTAATTAATTTTTAATCTATCTCCATTGTCCATTATTGAATATGCTTTATTGCATTATGTTCAAAACCAGATGTGTTTGCTATTTCCTTTTCTGCATTTGGTTGTTACAGTTCTGATTTTTATCCATTCTGCTATCCATTTCCATTTTATGAGTGAGTTCATCCCATTCACATTTATAGTTATGATAACTATGTATTTCCCTCCATGTTATTTTGTGCTTGTTTATCCTTCTTTTTTTATCCCCTTATCCTTTTGCTCCTTACAAGTCTTTTACCTTTGATCACCACCTTCCTCAATATGCCCTCCCTTTTATCAGTCCCCTTTCCCCCTTCTATTATCCTGTTTCTTTTACTTCCTTACTGATTTCTATATCCAACTGAGCATGTACATTATACCCCCTTTGAGTCAATTTTGATGAGAATAAGGTTTAAGTTTTGTCCACAACACACACACACACACACACACACACACACACACACACACACACCATCTTCCCCTCCATTATAATAGCCCTTTCATGCCTTCTTTATTTGGGATCATTTACCCCAATCAATCCCCCTCCCCCACCTTCTTCCAGTAAAATTTTCTCTCTCACTCTTTTATTTTGTTTTTTTTGAGTATCATCTGTCAAATTATCCTTATCTCCATATTTTCTATCTACATATATTCCTTCTAATTGCTCTTACAGTTATAAAATTATTAAGAATAACATGTTATCTTGCCAGTTAGAAATAAACAGTTTAACCTTACTGAATTTTTTGTTTTCTCTTTCTTGTTTATTTTTTAACTTTTTATGTTCCTTTGAACCTTGTATTTGGTGGTCATTTTTAAAAATTCAGTTCTGGTCTTTTAATGAGCAATGCTTGAAAGTCTTCTATTTCAATAAATAACCATTTTTCCTTCGAAAAGATTATATTCAATTTTGCTGGGTAGGTGATTTTTTGTTATAATCCTAACTCCTTTGCCTTTCAATATATTATATACCAAGCCTTCCCATTTTTAATGTAGGGGCTGCCAAATTCTGTGTGATCCTGACTATAGCTCCATGATATTTGAATTGTTTTTAGATTTTGGTTTTTGAGGTTCTGAAGGGGGCTGCTTACAACATAAATCCCTGGATCTATGAGCTCTGAAGTTTAGATATGATATTCCTTGGAGTTTTCATTTTAGTATCTCTTTCAGGTAGTGATCGATGGATTCTTTCCATTTCTATTTTGCCCACTGATCATAATATATCAGAATAGTTTTCTTTGATAATTTCTTGAAAGATGTCATTGAAGCAATTTTGTTTTGGATTACGGTTTTCAGGTAGTCCAATTATTCTTATATTATCTTTCCTGGATCTATTTTCTAGGTCAATATTTTTTCCAATTAGAAATCTCACATTTTGTTACATTCATTTTTTATTTTTGTTTTATTATATCTTGATGTGTCATGGCGTCATTGGTTTTCATTTGTTCAGTTTTAATTTTTAAGAAATTATTTTCCTCAGTGAATTTTTGAACTTCCTTTTCCATTTGGACAATTCTTTTTTTCCCAGGTACTTATTTTTCTCAGTGAATTTTAGTACATCTTTTCCCATACTGGCAACTCTTTTATCATGATTCTTCTGTGTTACACTCATTTCTTTTCTCAATTTTTCTTTTACTTATCTAATTTGATTTTTAAAATACTTTTAAAGCTATTTCAGGAATTCTTTTTGAGTTTGAGACCAAATTATATTTTTCTTTGAGGCTTCACATGTAGCCATTTAAATACTGTGTCCTCTTATACATTTATGATTTGATCCTCCCCATCACTATAGTGATTTTCTATAGTCAAGCTGTTTTGTTTGGATTTTGGGGCTCATTTTTCTGTCTTTTGGTGATTTGGTGTTTTTACATGAAATGGGCTCTTGTCCTGCACTATCCAAAGCTTTTTGTACTGGGGGTCTGGGTTTTCACTAGGCTTCTGGGTTTAGCTGTTTGCTTTCTCTGGAGTGTATCGTTCCCTTCTGGCTTGTACTGAGGGAGGGTGAAGCCTCTTTGTTGGCTTCCCTAAATATGAGGTTTAGCTGCTGGTCTGTTCTAAGGATAGGGGTTTGCTACTGGGTTGCTATGGTAACTATTTTTAGTGGCTAGAAGGGAGGGATCTTATTGCTGATCTGCTGGAAGGGTGGGGTTCCTGCTGCTTGGTTGCTATGAAAACAGGACCTCCATACAGGAGTAGAATATCACTGTTAGTTAACCCTGGGGTAAGCACTTTACTACTGGTCAACAAGGAGGTCAAAGCTTGACTGATGGCTTGTGCTAGAATTGGGGTTGCTTGGATGGGGCCTTGCTGTGCTGCATAGACTACTCACTTGCTAAGGAGCTGCTGGGCTTGCAGGAGGGTGGAGCCTTGTTTGTAGATTGCCCAGGCTTGGAGCCTTACTACAGATCCCCTCCTGTAAGGCTGATTGCTGCTTTTGAACATCACTTACTTCCCATACCAGTGAGATACTGCTTCCCTGATACTAGATTAATTCTGAGGTGGTTTTTAATTGTTTGGAGAGGAATTTTGGAGAGCTTCAGAGGATTCTTTACTCACTGTGCCATCTTGGCACTTATTTTATTATTTTATTTTTACTTATTTTTTATTTTATTTTATTATTACTTATTTTATTATTACTAATTTTTAAATTATCTTTAGTAATAATAGCTAATGTTTATGTAACACTTTAGGATTTGCAAATTGCTTTACAAATATTATTTTATTTTGTATTCACTACAGTTTTGGAAGCTAGATGCTAAATTTATCATCCTTTTATAGATGAGGAAATTGAGACAAACAGAAGTTAAGTGGTTACCTAGCTATTGAGTGTCCAAGGCTGAATCTGAACTCAGGTCTTCCTGATTTCCTATAAAAATACAATACCTCGATTAAGCTAATACGTTTCTCAATTGCTACCATAAGCTATCTTTTTTGAACATCCATAGATGTTTATCAACATTAAGTATTTATTAAGCACCCTTGGATTAGAGAACGTTACAGAAAGATATTTTGATTCAACCAATTATAAAAACCATTTATTTAGGAATATTTGGGATAGAATAAAACAGCTTTCATCTTGTGTCTCTCAATCTGAATTCTCTAACTTTTTTCAACCAGGATAACTAACTTCTGTCCATATCTTCTCTAAGGTAGCATATTCCTGATGGACTTTTAGAGATTCCCTTCCTGTATTCCTCTTTTATATTAATGCATTTTCCCTCCCAAATTCCCTACAAAGAGAATCATGGAACTTTCTTTAGTAGAATTTTTTTCTAGATTCCACTTGGTGTAGGTGTATATGTGACATAGATATAAGATATTCAGGAACAGGATTAGGGAATTAAAGAAACCATGCTTTTAGCCAGTCATCTGATAAATTCTAACAAAGATTTCAGGTGTTGATTACCAGAGGCTTGGTAGATGAGACATGATCAGTTTCTCTCCTCCTCACAATATGAATAGGCTTTTCTTCAAAAATTCCTAGTGCCTGATGGGTCCTAGTTTCTCTTACATAACTTCCTGGTCATCCAAAGGCATAAAAAATCCTAGCCATATGGAATCTAGACTCCACAAATTTGGTGGATTTCTGAAGAATTACCATGCCCATCACCATATTCTGCTTTGTATCCTCATCACATATATTTGCTGTTTGGGGATAAACTAAACTTCCTTTTGTTAACTATTCAAGGACTTGCTAGTGTTTTATTTTGTTCCAACTAAAATCCTGAACTACAAGAGTACTAGTGTTAGAGCAACCTAAAATCAAAAGGTAATAGAACTCAGTAGTAGAACTGAGTTAATTATCAAAGGAAGAAGCTTTAGGCAGTGACTATATCTTTATAAGAAACTCTGGAAAAGAATGGAGAAAGAAGGATGATTATGTTAGGATACAGTGACTAAATCACACACACACACATGCACACACACATGCACACATTCCTACATGTGATCTGGTTATTATTATAGAGAGAAGCTCAAAACAAAATTTCTAAAGAATTGAATGCATTTTTCTCTACTTGTTCCCAGGTTCTTGATACAAATAGGAAATTAAATGATTTTTTTTGTCTAGTTGCTTTTCAGTCATGCCTGATTCTTTATGATTCCATTTGGGGTTTTCTTTTTTTCAGTTATTAAAACATTTAATCAAATGGAAATGCATGAAGAATGAAGCCAAATTTAAAAAATATATATACATTCTACTAGCCAGAATCACTAATTCTAAAATATTTCCTCATTTTAAAAAATCTGTAATAGCTATTTATTTTTCAAAATATATGCAGATAGTTTGCAACACTCCCCCTTGCAAAATCTTGTGTTCCAAATTTTTCTCCCTCCTTTTCAATCTCTCCCCTCTCCTAGACAACAAGGAATCCAATATAGGTTAAACATGTGACATTCTTCTAAACATATTTCTACATTTATCATGCTGCCATTCAGCGTTTTCTAGGCAAAGATACTGGAATGGTTTGTCATTTCCTTCTCCAGCTCATTTTACAGATGGGAAACTGAGACAAACAGGGTAAAGGGATTTGCCCAGGGTCACACAATTAGTAATGTCTGATGCTGGATTTGAATTTAGGAAGATAAATCTTCCTGACTCCAGTCCCACTATTCTATCTACCGTGCCACCTAGCTAGCCAAGGAAATTAGATGAATAGTTTTTAAATATGTCAAATTTCAGTTCATCAGTATTCAAAAGGACAGATTTTTAGCTAAGAAAATTTATTAACTCTATGCACAGGAAAATGAGATGAATATTTACATAATGATATGCATAGGAAAATAAGAAATAAAAGTAATAGTATTATTATGAGAATGAAAATTAGCTAGCAATATCTATTTTTCAGTCATATTTTTTAAACTCTCTCTTCCCCCTTTCAGTAAAGCAATTGGGTATGTAAAACTTGCAAAGACTGCAAAAAAGGGTCAGTCCATGACACACAAAAAGGTAAGAATTTTTGGTCTAAGGAGTTACAGAAGTTAAAGGAGCAGTCACATGGCTTGGTCAATGCAATCCACTAGTTCACAGGAGATGGACTTGGATTAAGGTGATCAAATAACTGCTGAATCCCCATCTGAAATTTACTTGCAGACAGTATGGCTGGTAAGAAGGAAAGCTTGCAAGTTAACTCCTCACTCTTGCACATGTGTTTTTATCTGATGAATTTTCATGTAAGAATCACTGTAACCCTAAAACATATCTCTCCAAATGTTCTGAAAGGAATGTCACACAGCACTTATTAGAGTCACTATAACAGTGACTCCTCTAACTTGCTTTGATTTTGTGACATTACTTTTGGTTAAAAGCTTTAGGTAAGGCCACACACAGTGACTGGTGATTTGGATAATTAGTAGGAATGGCAGAGGCCTGTCTCTTTACAAGGAAGTTAGTGGTGACATGCAATTAAAACAAACCATGAGGGTGAAATCATGTAGCTATAAGAAATATAATGGACTGGGTCAAGTGAGACAATGTTTACTCTCAACTCCCTCTCCACAAAGTGAATGAATATATTTTCTTATTTTCAGTAAATTATTTCTAAGAATGATGTTTCTCTAAATACAGCATTCCTGCCTACAATAAACATTTTACGTGCTTCCTAGTAAGTACAATTCACTAGGAATTCAAAGCTGATTAACAACACAATTCCTACTCTCAAGGAGCTTTCAGTCTTTGGAGTGTAGGGAATCGGGCTGGGAAAGGATGATGGGGAAACAGGACTTGTAGACAAAGAAGTATGCTATCAAAAGAAGTATGTTATGAAGAGATATAACATAAATAATGATAGAATTCTGTCACTTTGTTGTCACTATTCAGTCATGTCTGAGTCTTTGTGAGTTCATTTAGGGTTTTTGGTCTCAAGAAAATACAGTTTATTTTACAGAAGAGGAAACTGAGACAAACACAATTAAGTAACTTGCCCAGAATTACATAATTGGTAAGTGTCTGAGGTCAGATTTGAATTTATGAAGATGATCCTTTCTGACTTCAGGACCAGCACTCTATGCACTATGGTGCCACCTTTCTGCCCTCATCTGTCACTTATCTCATAATTTTTTGATTTACATGCCAGTTATCAAAGCTATTTGTCATTATAACGATAGTAAGGTGACTCTGGCAGATCTCTTTGCACTATAATTGGCAAGCACTTTCACATTCATGGCCTGCTCTGCCACTTTTGGTCTCTTTGACCTTGAGTTCCTTCATCTCCTGAACCTCCGGGGGGGGGGGGAAGAGAGAGAGAGAGACAGAGACAGAGAAACAGAGACAGAGAAAGACAGAGAGACAGAGATTCTGGTATTATTTTCTAGTGATTGTGATGGACTCTAGTATGAAGATTCTGTGCTATCCCTGAGTATGAAACATAGGATTGGAAGGTATATTCCTTCCCTCTCCATTAGGTAAGGTGAAAGCCTAAACCATTCAAGCATATATCTCTGTCCGTGTCTCTGTCCCTGTGTGTGTGTGTGTATCTATGTGTCTGTCTATGTCTATCTCTGATTTCTGTCTCTCTGTATCTCTCTCAAGTTGTTTCTTACATTTTCTGAAGAAACCCACTCCAGTTTTGGCTATGCTATCAAGAAATTCTTTCTCACCTATGATTGAAAATCCTTTTTACTGTGGTATAGACCTGATTCTCATTATAAAAATGAACAATGACCTTCAACACATTCCAATAATCAGGCCTTAGCAGCAGTAGTATGAGAACAGCTGTTTTGCCCATTCTTTAGACAAGCTCACCTTCTCTAGCTGTCAAAAGCAAACTGCTAAGTGTATGCTTCCTTAACACTAAGATATCCTCCAGGCTATAATTCTCAGAAGACATATTTTTACCTAATAGCTCTACACAAAGTCAAGATGATCACAGGAGGAAGAGGAGAAATTGCAACTCTGATACCATATGCTGGCAGATGTGCTAAAATGTGAACATGAAGAACTAAGGTGGATTTTTTTTGGTAGTGATCCAATAGATTATTTCCTCTAATTATAATAGGTGCAGATATGGATTGAGAATTTAAAGTTTGAAGTCATCATTAGAGCTATCAAACTTTCATAGTTTCATACTCTCCTTTGAATTACCCCTTCCCTAGCAGGAGGCAGTGGGATGGTCATTTCTCTTTTAAAAAAAACCTTTCTTATTGCACTTTTACATTCTCCTTTATATAAATTACTTAATGTACATTTTGGTTTTAGCTCCTTTTCCCCCATCTATCTTCCCCCAAGGGATTTGTTGAATGAATAATTGACTGAATGAAAGACAATTCACCAGGGCAAATTCATAATGAAGCAAAATGCTTTCTTAGTGCATTTTTGAGATAATAACAACAAAACAAAACCAGAGGGAAAATATTCTAATAACTGAATTTAAATAGCATATAAAAATTTATAAATTACCTTACTGGCATTACTTCACTCTAACCACTATTTTGTTATTCAATCATTGTCAGTAGTGTCTCTCCATGATCTCATTTGGGGTTTCTTGACAGAGGTACTGTACTGGTTTGCCATTTCTTTCTCTACCTCATTTTGCAGATGAGGAAAGCTAGGCAAACAGGATTAAGTGCCATGCCCAGGGTCAAGATACTTGCACAGATAACTTGTAAGTGTCTGAGGCTGGATTTAAACTCAGGAAGATGTGTCTTTCATGACTTTAGATTCAAGGCTTCACCATACCACCTAACTTCATAGCCTCACTATAATCCTCATTATAATGGGCATTATCCCCATTTTGCTTTTGGGGAAACTAAAGCACAGTGACAGCAAGACTTTCTGAAGGCCATATAATATGTACTATATGTCACAGGAGGAATTGCACCAACTTCCCCAGCAGTACTTGATTCATGATGTGATACAAAGGAGCAAAGTGTATCTCAAAGTGAGAAAGCGTTGTAACTATATGTATACATGAAATGAATTTGCCAAGATTGACACTGAGTACTAGGTGGTAAAAGGGATAGAATGCCATGTCCGGAGTTAGGAAGACACATTTTCTGCACCCAAATCTGGCCTCAGAACACTTTGTAGTATGACCAAGTCACTTAACCCTGCTTGCCTCAGTTTCCTCATCTGTAAAATTAATTGAAGAAGGAAATGGCAAATCAACGAGTATCTCTGCAAAGGAAACTCCAAATGAAGAGTTAGAAACTACTGCACAAGACTGACCATAAACACAAGTGGGGAGACTACAATTTATCTACAGTTATTCCAGTCATTCCCACACCCCAAAGGCACAACTGCCCTTCCAATATTTGTTCCCATGTAGTTCTTCTTTAGGTCTCTTTCTTCCTACTCCTTATTAAAACTTGTCCTTAAAAATTTGGCTTTGATATAATAGTCATGTACAACTTAGGCTGAATTTACCAATGCATTATTTCCCTGGAATATGGTTATTACATTTGAAACCTCCTCTCTAATTGTGAAAAGAAATATCTTTGTCCTCCATGAGATATGTATCATTTGAGTAGAGAGTAGTCTATTTTAGGGCAAACAAAAGTAGTCTTTTCTAAGTTCCAGACACAATCCCAGGTAGGTATCTCTATCAGTTCTTTCTATACTCAAGGCTATTTCTGGGGCTTAAAGCTTTATCTAAGATAAACAAATAATAAATAATCCACCTTCCTGTGGCCTATTAGAGCTCTCACATGAACTTTACATACTTTGGATCTTCTTTTAATTCCATAACCAGACTACTATTTCTCACTTTCAGAGAAGCTACGAAAATCCTTTCCTTGTTTTCCTCTCCCATCAGGAATCAGAATGGAGACCAACAAAGCCTAGACAGCATGGAGTCAGGTTTATATACAATTCCCTGCCTTTACTATCAGCTGTTAAATTGTCTTCTTTGAGATTGGGAGGAGGAGGCTGCTGAAAGACTTTACCATGAATTCTGGGTAAATTGGAAAGCCAAGGGTATCTCTTCAAAGTTTGTAGCAGGAGCAAAACTAGGAAGTTGGGTAGTAGATACTGTATTAATTATCTTGTTTCTAAAATCTGTTTTGTAATCGAATGGTCAAGTATTAGCTGTTTTATCTTTTGATCAAGAATTTGTGAATTATTTGGGACTGCTTTATTTTTAAAGTTAATTATACATCCAGTCAATGAATGAAAATTTTAATATTAGCATTAATCTGCCAGAACATAGTTATAGAAGTAATTGTTTAAAAAGTTGTATACCTAAGCATGACCCTAGAAAAGTTAAGAAAATTCACTTCCCTTAATTCTTTGCATACGTGGTAGACTGTGGGTGTTAAATGTTGCACATTTTATCAGACATGGTTCACGTGTTGGTTTTGCTTTTTTTTTCTTTTGAAAAGGGATACATCCCTGAGTAGTGAAGGGGAAAGCAACATATCTGAAATTGAAAATTATATCAAAAATAAAAGATAATTTGAGAGTAGCATAAAGCATTCCAAGCTAAAATATAGGTGGCTTTGAACTCTTATCAAGCTTTAACCTTGCTTTTGGGGTTATTTCTGATACTGTTCCCCTGCATTAGTTTGTGTAGCTTCAAAGACTAAGAGTCTTCTAGCTCTTATCCTTCCTTCATACTGAAAAAGTACAGAGGTGTTGTGGGGTTTATTAGGCAGCACCAGTCTAGGGGAGAGTAGAAGGAAAAGTAAAATTATATGCATATAAAAATTACTTTCCCAGCAAAACCTGGCATTTGATCATTGCAATAGTCTGCTGGATCATCTCCCTACCACAAGTCTTTCCTCACACCAGACAAATCTTTCCCCCATTCAGTTGTCAACATGATCTTCCTAAAACTGTCGCCTGACTATGTCATCTCCCACTCAATAAGTTCTATTAGCTCTTTTATCACTTCTAAAATATCACCAGTCTTAAGTTGCCAATAATAACTCTGAATAATTTGCTTCACTTAACTTTCCAGTTTTCTTATGACTTACTCCTCCCTCTATTCCACCTCTTTACATAACCTCTAGTAGTCCAGTGACATTGGACCCCTGTCCATCGCCTTGGACATCTTGAGCATCTTGAACATCTCCTGACTCCCAGTATTTTCCGCTAGTATTACCCATGCCTGGAATGCTCTGCCTCCTCATCTCCATTTCCTGGTTTCTCTGGTTTCCTTCAGGTCCCAACTTCTACAGGAAGCTTCTTTAGTTCCCTCTTGATTCTAGTGCCTTTCCTCCATTGTTTATTTCAAATTTATCCTGTTTGTAGATTGCATGTAGTTATTTTCATGTTGTCTCTATCAGGAACTTATTTATTTATGTTTTGCTTTCTTTATATCCTCTGTGCTTAGCACAATGACTGGTACATTTTTGTTGTTCAGTCATTTCTATCAGGTTTTCTTGGAAAGTTTTTTTTTTTAATTGAAGCAATTGTGGGTAGACAACTTGTCTGGGTAAGTGGCTTGTCACATAGTTAGAAAGTATTAAATTTCTGAAACCAAATTTGAACTCAGGTCCTTCTGAAATCAGGACTGGTGCTCTATCCATTGTGCCATCTAGCTGCCCTTTTTGGAAAGTCACTGGAGTAGTTTGCCACTTCCTTCTCCAGCTCATTTTACAGATGAGGAAACTGAGGCAAACAGAGTTAGGTAACTTGCCCAGGATTACACAGCTAGTAAATGTCTGAGGCCAGATTTGAACTCATCTACTACATGAGACTTATCCTGAGGCCCCAGTTAGTTGTGCTCCCTCATATGTAGAAATTCCCATTTCACCCACTTATTAGTATATGATCCTGGGCAAAGCACTTAATCTGTAAGGCCTCAGTTTCCTAATATGTCTACCTCACAGAGTTTTGGTGACAATCACATGAGATAATATATATATATATAGCATTTGGCAGATCTTAAGGCTCTATAAAAATGCTGATTATTTGTATTATCTTAGAATTTACTTTGAATTTTTTTGTGTGGATGTACACACATATATGTATATATATACATATTGGATGTACATACACATATGTATACATATGTGTGCATATGTATACATATGTATAAACGCACAAATTGCATAAGTATGAATATAAACACATTTGTGTATATGTTATATTTATATATGTAATTTTATTAGTCATGGACATGTTGTTCTGATTGCCCCCTGCTCACTAGAATAGTAAGGTCAGTGAAGGTAAATACAGTATTGTTTATCCATCTCCAGAACCTACCACAATGTCTGGCTCATAGTGGACATTTAATAACTGCTTGTTGAATGAATTGTGTATGTGTGTGTGTATGTGTATATTCAATCACTTTGTGTATGAACATATAGAGACAGTATGGCATAATAGCTATAGAGCCAGCCTCAAAACCAGGAAGACCTAGATTAAGTTCTCCTTCTGGAACATTCTTGCTGTGTGACCTTCACCAAGTCACTTAATCTCTAAGCAATCATCTTAGATTATAAATTGTAAAGGAGATGCTCATCTACATTGGTAGAGGGATTTTCCCACCTGGATATTGAGAATTATCATTAAATCATAGGTCTATTATTTACAATTGTATATGTGTATATGCATACATATATATGTATACGTGTGCATATATACACACACAAAGAGAGACAGAGACAAAGGCAACATGTCAAAGTAGAGTTGGATTCAAAGTTATGAGAACCTGGGTTCAAGTGTTATCTCTATTAAATACCGATCCTTTGAGCAAATTATTTTCTAAGTTCTCCATGCAAACTTTAAGATTATTTTGTGGAGGGCTGCCTACATTTATAGAAAATATTTCTTATCACAAATTCTCTTCTCTGATAATATAGGTTTAGTAAATCTGTGTTTATGTCTATATCTGTGCCTGTCTGTCTGTTTATCTTTGTGTCTATGTCTATGTCTAATTCTGTGTCTGTGTCTATACCTATATCTTTGTCTATGTCTGTGTCTGTATTTATGTCTATGTCTTTGTGTCTATATCTATGTCTGTGTCTATGTCTATGTCTTATCTATGTCTATATCTGTCTATGAAAATATCTGTCTGTAGATATGTCTATATCTGTATCTGTGTTTATATCTATGTGTCTATGTCTATGTCTTATCTATGTCTATGTGTGTCTATGACAATGTCTGTGTTTATGGCTATGCATGTCTATATGAATAAAGATTGGATTTATTATTTCAGCGAGATAAAGAACTCCCTGGTGAAGAAACCTCTATCAATTCATATTGGCATCTTCTCTGCCAATTACAATCTTAGAGAGATGCCTGGAGCTCCAAGAGGTTAAGGGACTTTCTTAGGATTATATATATCTAGTGAGCATAAGAGGCAGGTTTTGAATCCAGATATTCCTGACTTCAAAGACAGCTCTATATGTATGCTTCACCAACTGCACTCATATACATACACACAAACATACACAGACACATATGTACATGCACACAACCAAACACATACATATATATCTAACATTTTGTGTTCAGTGTTAGTCAGAAAGGTTGTAATGTAAGGCAAAGCACAAAATTCCATCCCTCTCCTGCCCCCTTACTTGTCTAGGATGGATATTTTGATTTACTGTGTTAGCCAGAAAAGTAAAATTAAAAAGGATGATCCATCTTAAAATGGAAATTTTCTGGTGTTTTATTTTTCACTGAACATTAAATAGACTATTGTGTGGGTCATCTTTTGTTAATGTTAGACATTAGCCTTTCATTGAGCATTATATATAGTCGTATGTATTATACACACATACACAATACAACATTACATATGTTGTATATATGTATGTATGTGTGAGTATATATATATATATATATATATATATATATATATATATATAAGCTAGTTAGGTAGTTAGCTAGGTAGAAAGTGATTGTCAAAACACATGAATGAGAGTAAAATAAAGGAAAATTAATTGAGTAGCTTTTATTTTAAACAAAGAAAGACCTTATTTACTTGGGAGGGAGTAAGAATGGCTATTTAATGGCAATTTCAAAGTGTTGCCTGTTCAAGTCCTTGTTAGCCATGCTGGTTTTAGAGAAAATGGTGGTGCAGGAGTGTGTTTTAAAATGAGGCACTAAAGCTTGCCTGAGACTTTTGAGCTCTGTCATGTTTGTTCAGGAGGTGGGTAGGTCCCCAGATTTTACAACTTGGCTAAAAAACGTTTGGTATCCTCTTTAGATCCATTCAGCTGATACCATTTTTTTTTGATGACTTGTGAGCTAACCATGTTCCTGAGAATTGATATAGCAATGAATTTTAACTAGGTCTCATTCAGACTGGACTTATGTATCTAACATTTTTCTTCAAAATTCCTAGGAAGCCCTTCCTGTTTTATAGACAGAATAACTTATAAGATACCCATGTAGATATAGTCCCTGTGACACCAGTAGAACTGATTTGCATCTTTCCTTCATTTCAAATTGTCCATCCTTGAGCTTGGCTGCACTTGCTTCTCTTTAAAAGGATTGCACTAAAGGAGACGTGCAGATATCCCTGTTTGTTTAACTTGGCTTGGACTCTTTGATCTCATGTTAACATACCTTAATGGCAGGTAATGATTGATAATGGTGTATTGTAAAGTTCAGGTAATAAATACTGCTTAACTCATAATAATGCTGAATAATGTACTTTTTATGACTTGGTTTGATGGAAAATTTCCTTGTCAGCTCTGCCTAATTGTCCAAACAAAACCACCCATTACTTGAAGAAATACATGTCCAACCTAGACACATTAATCAGGGTCATGACTGGACTACACAAAGGAATATAGTAACACTTCAGTTATCTTTTAACATAATCTGTGGACAATCATCCTAATGTTAGACCAAGATTTAATGAGAAACTGTTGTTTACACTCTCCTTTTGTGGCTCATGGACTGAGCCTCACAGAAATTTATCTGTGAGGGCTACAAGACACACACAAAAATGTTCCTTCCTTTGAGGTCCTTGGAGGTCATCTATACTAGTGGTTTGAACATCAAAAGTCAGAATGTTAAGCCAGCTTGCTGGGGGGATTCTAGCAAAGGAAAAGGATAATCTTTTTAATTTTTTATTAGTCAATGTCTAAAGACAGTAAACATCCCATGGCAGGGAGATTAGTTATAAAGGTCTTTGGTATCCAACTGTTGATGGCCTTGAATACTTGAAACATCAAAGTGTTTAAAGTGCTGGCATTTTCATAATGCTTAGCTTTCTTTGATGTCAGGGGACTGTGACAGAGAATATGGCACAGAAGGGATCTGGGCAAGACCATGTGTGCTTTTAGCAAAATGATCAATGGTAAAACAACAATAGCAATAACAAGCAAATAACAAAATCCACACATAAAAATCAGAGTTTTCCTTCAGACCACAACACTGTTGTTGTATCAGAGGAAGTACTATGGCCCAAAGTACTATGGCTCTGGAATCAAGAATTTTTTTAAATCAAATGCATCTTCAGGCACTTAATTTGTATTATGGGCAAGCCACTTAACCATAATCTTTCTGGACCTCACTTCCCTTATCTGTAAAATGGGGATAATAATAACAATAGTGAACATTTGTATAGCACTTCAAGGTTTGCAAAACATTTTTCAGATATCTCATATTATCCTCACAATAAGCCTGGGAGGCAGGTGCAATTATTATCCCCATTGTACAGATGAGATTTACTCAGAAGTTAAGTGACTTGGTCAGTGCTTAGCAAGTGGCTGAGGCTAGATTTAAATTGAGGTCTTCCTGACTGCCCCACCTGTTACCTATCTTATAATCTTACTCTAAGGAGGCAAAATAATGTATAAAAACATTATGTTAATGCTGGCTGTTATTAACCAATAATCAGTTGCCTGGAAATTTTGGGATTAGCTTTTAAAAACATTGAAACTAGTCAATTGATGTCTCCAAATGAGGGATCAGCGGGGTCTGATGCAGAGGTTTGTTCAGTACCCTTGGAGAAGGAGAAAATGTATGTATAATGCTGCAGAATATAGCTTAATTGTCATTTCATCTGGGTTTATTTTAACTCATTTAAAACATGAATTTCTAACGAAAGCCATAGTCGATGAAAAATTCCAGGCTTTGTTCACTGCAATCATTCCATTTTCTTTCATGACTAATCTCTAGAAATGACTTATTCCTCCAGTAGTTATACCTTTATGACTTCCTCAGGCATAAGGCACTTAGATTTGCTCATTAGGTTGAATAACACACTCCTCCCACTGCCTGCCCCCTGCCTTGAATCCTTTTCCCTCCCAAGTATCAAATTTTTCAAGGTGACTTTCCAGTTAACAATATCTGTTTGTCCCCAACACTATTTTTCCTTACAATCCGATGATTCATTCCATGTACTGGTTCTGTCTATTTTTGCAGAGGTTGTTGGAGGGTTGCAAAATTAAAAGGCATCTCCTTTTAGGAATTTGGCTTATTCAATTTGTACGCCTCCTGGTGTCTCAGGAAGATTGATTTGCTTGTTTCTTGGAATTTTAAAAAATGTATTTTTTTCATTGTTAAACACAGAAGAACATAGCTAAAAATCACATCACTGTAAACACCCCCTGGGCCCAGACAATAACCTGAGCTAAGCTCCACATGCATCAAACAGTAGTGGCACCACAAATAAAGAGAACCCAGCTGCCATCCCTTTGCTGCTTAAATCACACAGCTATTTCACTAGACTCCCCTGTACACAGTTCTCCGAAGGGGAACTATATCAGAATAATGCAGCAATCATAGAAATTGGAACACTTGGTCACTATACTTTGGGCGAAAATCACTTTTAAAAAAATCTCGTTTTTAAAAAAAATGTTTTTAGACCAACCAATCAACAAATATTTATTGAGCACTTATACAAATGATAATGATAGTTCATGTTGATAATAGTACTCTAAGTTTGCAAAGTATATTATCTTATTTGATCCTCATAATAATCCTTCGAGGTAGGTTAGAAACATCCCCTTTTTACAGCTGGGGAAAATGAGACTGGAAAAAAGTTAAGTGATTTGCCTAACAAAGAAGACAATATTTAAAGGGAAATTTGAAAAGGTAAGGTAGAGGGACAAGATCTTTTCTGAGAAGGTGGACAAGATCAGAAAATGACTTGATTTAGGAATAGCTTGAGCATGGCTGGAGCTCCTCAAGAAAAGTTTGTCTGGAATAGGGATTTACTAATAAGAAGAGTTGACTCTAGGGCAGAGGTATCTAGGTAGTAGCATAGATAGGCTACTGGGTTTGAAGTCAGGAAAGCCTAAGTTCAAGCCCCACCTTAGATACTTAATACTACCAGTGTGACTCTGGGCAAATTGCATTTAACCCTGTTTACCTCAATTTTTCCTCAACTATAAAACTGGGAAAATAATAGCACCTGCTTCCTAGGGTTGTTATATAGATCAAATGATATCTGTAGGAAGTGCTTTTCTTCATGCCAGGCACATTGTTGTTGCTTTAAAAACATTTCCTTCCCTTTCTCTTCCTTAGGATGAAACCATCTTAAGGTGAGCAAGACTATTAGCAATAAGATGAAAGTACAGAAATTGTTCAGTTCTTCAAGGATCTGAGATTTCATGGAAGTGGCTACTCCCTCATGACATGGATGAGAGCCCTTTGGGGCCATAGTAGGTGGTCCATGTGAGTAAGCATCATCACCAAACTTCTGTTGCCATATCTCTCCTACTTCAGCCAAGCTCCTCACATCTCAGTTACAGGCACTAGCATTGTCCCTTCCCAGCTTAGTATGGCCACAGCTTATATACTGCTGTGTGGCTTTCAAGAACCCAGGATCACCTACACTCTAGGAGGAGACATCAAAATAGGTATATATGAGAGGATGTAAATGTTGATGGATTTAAATAAACCAAGCATGTCAGAGTCTGAGGGGAACATAAGCTATTATTTATATTACCAACGATGAGGAAGAGTGAAAAAAAAATGGCTTAGGGCAATTTACTCTCCTAGACAGAGTCTGGAGGGCATATTAGAATATCATTGAGATGTCATCATCTTCTTGTCCAATAAATCTTTAAATTTATGAATTCCTGAAAGACACCAAGAGCATTATGTATACAGCCTACAAGTCTGGAAAGTCCATATAATACTCCTTTGTATCGACCTGTGATTTCAGATCACAGAGGTATAGGGAACCACTGTGCTCCAATTTATTGCACAGTCTCTAAGTCCCTGGAGAATCTCTAGGGAATTGAGTTCATGAACAATTTACATTTTTTTAAGTTTTCAATAGTATTTTACTTTTCCAAATACATGTAAAGATAGTTTTCAACATTCATTTTTGTTAGACTTTATGTTCCAAATTTTTCTCCCTTTCTCTTTTACCTCTCTCATCCCCAAGAGAGCAAGTAATCTGAAAAAGGCTAAATATGTGTGATTCTTTTAAACATATTTCCATATTTGTCATGTTGTGCAAGAAAAATCAGACCAAAAAGGAAAAAAATATGAGAAGGAAAACAAACAGAAATGGTGAAAATATCATGCTTTGATACATATTCAAACTCCATAATTTTTTCTCTGGATGTGGATGGCATTTTCCATCCCAAGTCTATTGGCATTTCCTTGAATCACTGCATTGTTGAGAAGAGCCAAGTCCATCACAGTTGATCATCACATAATCTTCTTGTTACTGTGTACAATGTTCTCATGGTTCTGCTCACTCCAGTTAGCATCAGTATGTAAATCTTTCCAGGCTTTTCTGATATCAGCCTGCTCTTGATTTCTTATAGAATAATAATATTCCATTAACTAATATGCTATAACTTATTTAGCCATTCCACAACTAATGGGCAACTGCTACATTTCTACTTTTTGCTGCTACAAAAAGGGATGCTACAAGCATTATTGCACATGTGGGTTTTTTCCCCTCTTTTATGATCTCTTTGGGATACAGATCCATTAGAGAGAATGCTGGACCAAAGGGCATGCACATTTTTTTTATTATTAAAGCTTTTTATTTGTATAGCATATGTATGGGTAGTTCCCCAGCATTGATTTTTACAAAGCTTTCCATTACAAATTTTACCCCCAATCCCCTCCTCTCCCCTAGATGGCAGGAAGTCCACGACATGTTAATAATGTTAAAATACTTGACAAGTTATGCAAGAAAAATCCTATCTACAAGGAAAAAAAAGAAAATCATAGAAAGGCAACACAATGCAAGCAAATATCAAAAGAGATCATGAAAATGTTACGTTGTGGTCCATATTTCATATCCCTCTCTCTGGGTGTATATGGTTTTTTCAGTGAACAATTGGAACTGGTTTGAGACAATTCTTTGTTGCAGAGAGCTATGTCCATCAGAATTGATCATCATGTAGTGCTGTTGTTGCTGTGTATGATGATCTCCTTGTTCTGCTCGTTTCACTCAGCATCAGTTCATGCAAGTCTCTCCAGGCCTCTCTGAAATTGTCCTGCTAGTCGTTTTTTTACAGGGCAATAATATTCCATAACATTCATATACCATAATTTATTCAGCCACTCTCCAATTGATGGGCATCCCTTCAGTTTCCAGTTTCTAGCCACTACAAAAAGGGCTGCCACAAACATTCTTGGACATGTGGGTCCCTTTCCCTCCCCTAAGATCTCTTTGGGATATAGGCCCAGTAGAAACACTGCTGGGTCAAAGGGTATGCACAGTTTGACAACTTTTTGAGCATAGCTCCAAATTGCTCTCCAGAATGGTTGGATCTGTTCACAGTTCCACCAACAATGTATTAGTGTCCCAGTTTTCCCACATCCCCTCCAACATTCATCGTTATCTTTTCCTGTCATTTTAGCCAATCTGACAGGTGTGTAGTGGTACCTCAGAGTTGTCTTAATTTGCATTTCTCTGATCAATAGTGATTTGGAGCAACTTTTCATATGACTAGAGATGGTTTTAATTTCATCATCTGAAAATTGTCTGTTCATATCCCTTGACCACTTATCTATTGAAGAGTGGCTTGAATTCTTATATATATGAGACAATTCTCTATATATTTTAGAAATGAGGCCTTTATCAGAACCATTAAATGTAAAGATGATTTCCCAATTAGATGCTTCCCTCCTAATCTTGTCTGCATTTGTTTTGTTTGTACAGAAACTTTTTAACTTAATATAGTCAAAATTATCCATCTGGTGTTCAATTAGGAGTTCCAGGGCTTCTTTGGACATAAATTTATTCCATCTCCACAGGTCTGAGAGATAAACTATATTACGTTCCTCTAATTTGCTTACAAAGTCCCTCTTTATATCTAGATCATGAACCCATTTAGATCTTATTTTGGTATGTGGTGTTAGGTATGGGTCAAGTCCTAATTTCTTCCACACTAGTTTCCAATTTTCCCAGCAGTTTTTGCCGAATAGTGAGTATTTATCCCAAAAGCTGGGGTCTTTGGGTTTATCGAACACTAGATTGTTAAGGTTTTTGCCTAACCTATCCTGTACCACTGATCAACTGCTCTATTTCTTAGCCAGTACCAAACGGTTTTGATGACCGCTGCTTTATAATATAGTTTTAGATCTGGTACAACAAGGCCACCTTCATCTGCCTTTTTTTTTCATTAATCCCCTTGAAATCCTTGACCTTTTGTTCTTCCAAATGAACTTTGCTACGATTTTTTCTAGATCTGTAAAATAATTTCTTGGGAGTTTGATTGGTATGGCACTAAATAAGTAGATTAGTTTGTGTAGTATTGTCATTTTTATTATGTTTGCTCTGCCTATCCATAAGCACTTAATATTTTTCCAATTGATTAGGTCTGATTTTATTTATGTGGAAAGTGTTTTGTAGTTTAGTTCATATAGTTTCTGACTTTTCCTTGGCAGATAGATTCCCAAATATTTTATCCTATCATCTGCTATTTGGAATGGAATTTCTTTTTGTATCTCTTGCTGCTGAACTTTGTTGGTAATATATAAAAATGCTGATGATTTATGTGGATTAATTTTGAATCCTGCCACTTTGCTAAAGTTGTGAATTGTTTCTAGTAGTTTTTTAGTTGAGTCTCTAGGGTTCTCTAAGTATACCATCATGTCATCTGCAAAGAGTGATAATTTGGTTTCATTACCTACTCTAATTCCTTTTAGCTCTTTTTCTTCTCTTATTGCTAAAGCTAACATTTCTAATACAATATTAAATAGTAATGGTGACAGTGGGCAGCCTTGTTTCACTCCTGATCTTATTGGGAATGGTTTTAGTTTGTCTCCATTACATATGATGCTTGCTGATGGTTTTAAATAGATGCTACTGATCATTTTAAGGAAAAGCCCATTTATTCCTATACTCTATAGTGTTTTTAATAGGAAAGGGTGTTGGATTTTATCAAATGCTTTTTCTGCATCTATTGAGATAATCATATGGTTTTTGTTAGTTTGGTTATTAATATAATTAATTAGGCTGATAGTTTTGCTAATATTGAACCAGCCCTGCATCTCTGGTATAAATCCTACTTGGTCATAGTGTACTATCCTGGGGATGACTTTTTGTAATCTCATTGCTAATATCTTATTTAAAATTTTTGAATCAATATTCATTAGGGAAATTGGTCTATAGTTTTCTTTCTCTGTTTTCACCCTACCTGGTTTAGCTATCTATCAGTACCATATCGGTCTCATAGAAGGATTTTGGCAGTATACCTTCTGTCCCTATTTTCTCAAATAGTTTGTGTAGTATTGGAATTAATTGTTCTTTGAATGTTTGGTAGAATTCACATGTAAATCCATCTGGCCCTGGAGATTTTTTCTTAGGGAGTTGGTTAATAGCTTGTTCTATTTCTTTTTCTAATATGGGGCTATTTAAATAATTTATATCCTCTTCTTTTAACCTGGGCAATCTATATTTTTGTAGATATTCCTCCATTTCATTTAGATTATTAAACTTACTGGCATAAAGTTGGGCAAAGTAACTTCTAATTATTGCTCTAATTTCCTCTTCATTGGAGGAAAGTTCTCCCTTATCATTCTTGAGACTAACAATTTGATTTTCCTCTTTCCTTTTTCTTATCAAATTAACTAAAGGCTTATCTATTTTGTTGTTTTTTTTTCGTAGAACCAACTCTTAGTTTTATTTATTAATTCAATAGTTTTCTTATTTTCAATTTTATTAATTTCTCCTTTTATTTTTAGAATTTCCAATTTGGTATTTAATTGAGGGTTTTTAATTTGTTCTTTTTCTAGTTTTTTTTTTAATAATAAGCCCAATTCGTTGATGTTTTCTTTCTCTATTTTATGCAAGTAAGCATCTAGAGATATAAAATTGCCCCTTATAATCGCTTTGGGCGTATCCCACAAATTTTGGTATGTTGTCTCCTTATTGTCATTCTCCTGGATGAAATTATTGATGGTGTCTATGATTTGCTCTTTCACCCATTCATTCTTCAGGATTAGATTATTTAATTTCCAATTAACTTTTGGTTTATTTTCTCCTGGCCTTATATTGCATGTGATTTTTATTGCATCATGATCTGAAAAGGATGTATTTACTATTTCTGCCTTTCTGCATTTGATTTTGAGGTTTTTATGCCCTAACACATGGTCAATTTTTGTATAGGTTCCATGGACTGCTGAGAAAAAAGTAAACTCCCTACTGTCTCTATTCAACTTTCTCCATAGATCTATCATACCTAACTTTTCTAACAATTGGCTTATCTCCCTAGTTTCTTTCTTGTTTATTTTGTGGTTTGATTTATCTAATTCTGAGAGAGCAAGGTTGATATCCCCTACTAGTATAATTTGGCTGTCTATTTCTTCTTGCATCTCTCTTAATTTCTCCCCTAGGAATTTGGATGCTATTGCACTTGGTGCATATATGTTTAGTATAGATATTGCTACATTATCTATGGTACCCTTTAATAAAATATAGTTTCCTTCCTTATCTCTTTTGATTAGCTCTATCTTGGCTTTTACTTGATCTGAGATAAGGATTGCTACCCCTGCTTTTTTTTTGTTCACCTGAAGCATAATATTTTCTTCTCCAGCCGTTTACCTTCATCCTATATGTGTCACTATGTTTTAGATGTGTTTCTTGTAGACAAAATATTGTGGGATTCTGGTTTTTAATCCAGTCCGATATCCATTTCTGTTTTATGGGAGAGTTCATCCCATTCACATTCACAGTTAGAATAACTAATTCTTTATTTCCTGACATCTTATTTACCCAAGTTATGTTTTCCCCTTTCCTTTACCCTTTCTCCCTTCTCCCCTCCTCAGTACTTTGCTTTTGATGACCCCCTCCCCCAAACAATACTCCACCCTTTAGATTCCCTCCCCCTGTTTTTACTCCTTTCCCCTGATTCTTCTATTTTCCCTTCTATTAGTTTATCCCTTACTTTTCCTCCTTTCCCTCCCACTTCCCTCTAGCAACAGACAAGTTTCTATGTGAAATCAAGTGTCTGATATACACTTTTAGAGTGAGAGTAACATTTACACAATGCTCATCTTCCTCCCCTCTTTCTCTCAATTATATTAGGTTTTCTTTGCCTCTTCAAGAGATTTTACCTTGTTTTTACCTCCTTTTTTTTTAGATCTTATTTTACCACTTTTTCCCTCTTTTCCCCAGTATAACAACCTTTCCCCCTCTAGTTCTCTTTTTCATATTATCAAAGTAATATCTACTTAATTATACCCCCAAACTTTAAGTATCCCCCTAGTAGAAATAAAGT
>JAJPUD010000323.1:596843-636571 GCA_023553655.1 Myrmecobius fasciatus
GGGGATGACTTTTTGTAATCTCATTGCTAATATCTTATTTAAAATTTTTGAATCAATATTCATTAGGGAAATTGGTCTATAGTTTTCTTTCTCTGTTTTCACCCTACCTGGTTTAGCTATCTATCAGTACCATATCGGTCTCATAGAAGGATTTTGGCAGTATACCTTCTGTCCCTATTTTCTCAAATAGTTTGTGTAGTATTGGAATTAATTGTTCTTTGAATGTTTGGTAGAATTCACATGTAAATCCATCTGGCCCTGGAGATTTTTTCTTAGGGAGTTGGTTAATAGCTTGTTCTATTTCTTTTTCTAATATGGGGCTATTTAAATAATTTATATCCTCTTCTTTTAACCTGGGCAATCTATATTTTTGTAGATATTCCTCCATTTCATTTAGATTATTAAACTTACTGGCATAAAGTTGGGCAAAGTAACTTCTAATTATTGCTCTAATTTCCTCTTCATTGGAGGAAAGTTCTCCCTTATCATTCTTGAGACTAACAATTTGATTTTCCTCTTTCCTTTTTCTTATCAAATTAACTAAAGGCTTATCTATTTTGTTGTTTTTTTTTCGTAGAACCAACTCTTAGTTTTATTTATTAATTCAATAGTTTTCTTATTTTCAATTTTATTAATTTCTCCTTTTATTTTTAGAATTTCCAATTTGGTATTTAATTGAGGGTTTTTAATTTGTTCTTTTTCTAGTTTTTTTTTTAATAATAAGCCCAATTCGTTGATGTTTTCTTTCTCTATTTTATGCAAGTAAGCATCTAGAGATATAAAATTGCCCCTTATAATCGCTTTGGGCGTATCCCACAAATTTTGGTATGTTGTCTCCTTATTGTCATTCTCCTGGATGAAATTATTGATGGTGTCTATGATTTGCTCTTTCACCCATTCATTCTTCAGGATTAGATTATTTAATTTCCAATTAACTTTTGGTTTATTTTCTCCTGGCCTTATATTGCATGTGATTTTTATTGCATCATGATCTGAAAAGGATGTATTTACTATTTCTGCCTTTCTGCATTTGATTTTGAGGTTTTTATGCCCTAACACATGGTCAATTTTTGTATAGGTTCCATGGACTGCTGAGAAAAAAGTAAACTCCCTACTGTCTCTATTCAACTTTCTCCATAGATCTATCATACCTAACTTTTCTAACAATTGGCTTATCTCCCTAGTTTCTTTCTTGTTTATTTTGTGGTTTGATTTATCTAATTCTGAGAGAGCAAGGTTGATATCCCCTACTAGTATAATTTGGCTGTCTATTTCTTCTTGCATCTCTCTTAATTTCTCCCCTAGGAATTTGGATGCTATTGCACTTGGTGCATATATGTTTAGTATAGATATTGCTACATTATCTATGGTACCCTTTAATAAAATATAGTTTCCTTCCTTATCTCTTTTGATTAGCTCTATCTTGGCTTTTACTTGATCTGAGATAAGTATTGCTACCCCTGCTTTTTTTTTGTTCACCTGAAGCATAATATTTTCTTCTCCAGCCGTTTACCTTCATCCTATATGTGTCACTATGTTTTAGATGTGTTTCTTGTAGACAAAATATTGTGGGATTCTGGTTTTTAATCCAGTCCGATATCCATTTCTGTTTTATGGGAGAGTTCATCCCATTTACATTCACAGTTAGAATAACTAATTCTTTATTTCCTGACATCTTATTTACCCAAGTTATGTTTTCCCCTTTCCTTTACCCTTTCTCCCTTCCCCCCTCCTCAGTACTTTGCTTTTGATGACCCCCTCCCCCAAACAATACTCCACCCTTTAGATTCCCTCCCCCTGTTTTTACTCCTTTCCCCTGATTCTTCTATTTTCCCTTCTATTAGTTTATCCCTTACTTTTCCTCCTTTCCCTCCCACTTCCCTCTAGCAACAGACAAGTTTCTATGTGAAATCAAGTGTCTGATATACACTTTTAGAGTGAGAGTAACATTTACACAATGCTCATCTTCCTCCCCTCTTTCTCTCAATTATATTAGGTTTTCTTTGCCTCTTCAAGAGATTTTACCTTGTTTTTACCTCCTTTTTTTTTAGATCTTATTTTACCACTTTTTCCCTCTTTTCCCCAGTATAACAACCTTTCCCCCTCTAGTTCTCTTTTTCATATTATCAAAGTAATATCTACTTAATTATACCCCCAAACTTTAAGTATCCCCCTAGTAGAAATAAAGTTCTCAAGAGTCCTTTCCTTTTTACCTTTTTATGCATCTCTTGAGTTCTGTGTTTGGATGTCGAATTTTTTGTTCAGATCTGGTCTTTTCATTAGAAATAGGTGAAATTCACCTATATCATTAAATGACCATCTTCTTCCCTGGAGGATAATGCTCATTCTAGCTGGATAGGTTATTCTTGGCTGTAATCCAAGTTCCTTTGCCCTTCGGAATATTTGGTTCCAGGCCCTTCGATCCTTCAATGTGGAGGCTGACAGATCGTGTGTGATTCTAATTATTGATCCTCGGTATTTGAATTATTTCTTTCTAGCTGCTAGCAGAATCTTTTCCTTGGTGCTATAGTCCTGAAATTTAGCCATGATATTCCTTGGGGTTTTAATTTTGGGGTCTCTTTCAGGAGGTGATCGGTGAATTCTTTCAATGGTGATTTTGCCTTCTGATTCTACAATCTCAGGGCAGTTTTCTTTCCGGATTTCCTGGAAGATAGTGTTTAGATTCTTTTTTTCATCATGGCTTTCAGGAAGTCCAATAATCCTTAGATTGTCTCTCCTAGATCTATTTTCCAAGTCAGTTGTTTTTCCTAGGAGATATTTCATATTTTCTTCTAATTTTTCATTTTTTTGTTTTTGTTTGACTGATTCTTGAAGTCTTACTGAGTCATTCACTTGCACTTGTTCAATTCTTATTTTTAAAGTGTTGTTTTCTTCAGTTACCTTTTTAAGCTCCTTTTGTAACTGGCCAATTGAATTTTTTGTTCATTGCACTCTTTTTCCACTTCACTAATTTTATTTTTCAATAAATTGGTGTCATTTTCATATCTCTTTTGCAGGGCATCATATCCTTCTTGCACTGATTTCAGTTTATTTTCCCATTTATCCTCCAGCTCTCTTTTGAGGTCTTTATGCAATCTTCCAGAAAGGCCTTTTGAAAAAGTGACCAGTGATGGTCCTTAATACCTTCTTCTGGAATTTTGTCTAAAGGAACCTCAGGATCTGGGATCATCCCTTCTTTTTCTCGATAAAAGCTGTCTATGGTGAGAGCTCTCTTTTGCTTCTTCATTTTTTTTTTAGACAGCGTGGATATCTCTTTAAGGTAAGGAAAAAAACGGCGGCTGAAATGGCGGCTGAAGACCTTTGCCCTGGGGCACTTCGGCGAATTAACTTACGGTGTTGGGTCAGTGGGGGCTAGGACTAAATCCGAATTACTCCTTAAACAAGGCAAATTTGCCAGAACACCTGCCCCCAATCAGGGCAGAGTGTCCCAAGTGCCTCAGATAAACTCCAGGTGTTTGGAATTTGGAGTTTGGAGTTTGGAATTTCTGCCACGTTGAGCTAAGCTGAGTCCCACCCTCACTTCCGGCCTACACCAGAGTCCTCTGTTTATCTTTGTCTGAGTTAGACAAACGTGATGTGAAGTTCTTCAGAGATATCAGCAAGCAGTGTCCAAATATTTCTGAGTTCATTGACTTGAAGATCAGTTCAAAGGCTTATTTTATTGTTGATTTGAGAGAAGATCGGAGGAGGACGAAGAGAGTCACCTTTTCACTCTGCCATCTTGGCTCTACCCCCCCGGCATGCACAATTTTATAGCCCTTCAGGCATAGATGAATAATTTATTTTGGACTAATGACCTCTGGTTTTGCTAAGGAGAGAGACAGACAGACAGACAGACAGAGACAGACAGAACAAGCTCTGAATTCAGGACTTTTCACCCCCACTGCTAACCATACTACTGATTTACTTCTTCAGAGCAGAAAATGTGCCTTGTAGGGAAAAAGTTTAGCCTAACATTTATTGTTGCTCCATAGTCTTCAGAACCCATTGTTAGGGAGTCAGATAAAAACAAAGCTTGTTGAGAGAAATGTCTATCTATACCAGTGAGGAGGCACACCCCAGGTTAGAGGAAAGGTCATCTCCTAAAGTAGGGTCCAAATTGGGTCTAAATCAAATAGCTTTCAGTGGGCCAAAATATGTGGAATTGGAATGGTGGCAGAGGGAGGAACTAATTCCATGAGTTGAAATTATGGTTGGAGGTGGAACTCATACTAAATCAAAAGAAAATAAAGACAGTGTTTAGTCATTGGCTGTATGACTCAACTGGTGTCCCCCAAAGTTTCTGTTCTTTATGGTAACTGATTGCATTCCCCATCCCATTCTGATATGGCTGTAGGGTTATGAATTAGATTCAAAGTGCTTCCTCCTGATTCAGCACCACTAGTAAAACTGTGGACTTGGTCATCCAAACCAAATATCCCTTGTTTCATGAAGCCTTTCACGTCCTCTTGTCCCCATGTCAAATTGATGTGTCTCTCAGATTTCTCCAAGTACTTCAGTCCTGTCCTTTGTATTTGTCTTATTCTCCTTTCGGTTTTATTTATTTGCATATGCATCCTTCCACCTTAGACTGTCAGCTACCTAAGGGCAGGACTTTGGGCTTATTATCTTTGAGTACTCTGCATAATCCTTTGCAAATTTAACAATTTTGCTTTCTAGATTTCTTTCCTCTTCTCCCTACCCCCCAGTGTATGGGGAAAGTATATGAGAAGAGGGGGAAAGCCAATATTTTATCATTAATAACAATAATAATTCAACAACCTATAGAGCTAAATAAATGTGCACTATGAATAATTTCTCTAAGTGCTATTCCAATGCCACTTTGTGTGTGTATGTACTGGTGTACTGGTAATTCTAAATTCTTAAAGAAAATGCTTTTGAGGGGTTATGCTCTATCAGGACCCACAAAGCTGGGAATATTTTCAATGTGGGTCCAGTATATGATTTTAATTCTATTGTCTGAAGGACAGCACTGCTAAATTTGGAAAGACTTGTCACAGGGTTGGCCAAAGGATGATGAATTTTTCAATCTTGACAATGCTCAAGGACCATATACTTAGACAAGATTGGACTGTAATCCACTTTGGTAGAAATGGTACCCACACTCACCAAATTATGCATCCTTGAGCCAATGACTTATTATCATTTCATCATTATTATTCTTTATTATAGGATTAAATCAGTACCCATGCATATTAACTTTTATATTTTTTTAAGATATTGATTAGAAATAGCCACGGCAAAACTCATGGCTTATAGAAATTTTCTAGTTTAGTATCAAATACTACTAAATGGGAATTTTTACAGTACCTAACCTTTAGTAAGGACTTAAACATTTGTTGGTTTTTAAGAAGATAGAGGATATTGGCAGGTATGTATGGGGGTTGTGGAAGGGAAGGAGAGGAAGGGAGAATGGACAATACTATTCAATTTGATTTTTATCCCTGTCCTACTGACTTCAATGGATTCACATCCTTTCCTTTCATTAAGAAGTATGAGAAACCACCACTGGACTTAGTTGAATATATAGGCTTGTCTTTGCACTTGTTTGCTAATCTCTTAAGTCATAAAAGAAGTAGACCTGATTTGAGCAAACAAACCAACTAGTCTTTATCATCTTCTCTAGCAAAGATTACTAAAGACTGGTGCTGGTGTACATGCCTGTGCTAACAAAGTAGGTTTCCCCATTTTGGGATTGCTTGGAATTCTCCTTTTTTGTTGTTACTGTTAAACGTCCTTCTGTTTGAGTATTCCTTAAATAGGAAGTGAGACAAAAGATGAAGGATTTAACAGAAACCACAGAGTAGCTAGCTCTACTCTAAGTGGAAACAAGAGTCTTTTTTGCTGGGATTCTGTAAATGAACTTGGACGGGAAAAATTACATCTTTTCCCCTTAAATTTCTAATTTAAATTAAGTATTTAATGATAATTATGATAATATAAATAGTAATAATGATACTGAGTTAACTTTTATATAGTGCTTATTATGTGCTAGACCCTGTGTAAGAATTTTACTGTTATTTCATTTCCTCTTCACAACAACAAAAGGTGCTATTATTAATCTCCATTTCTTTCAGCAAATCCTGAGTTTAGATCCTGACCAGATGCTTACTAGCTATGAGTCATTGTGCAAGTTATTTAACCTTTGGTTGTCCCAATTTCCTCATCTATAAAATAGGGATAATAATATATTTTTCCTAGGTTTATTATGAGGACAAAATGAGATTAGATTTGTAGAGCACTTGGCAAAACTTAAAGTGTTAAAATGCTACCTATTTCTAATAGGAGAAGATAAAACATAAAAGTTGGGAAATGGGAGGGTCCCTCCCTTTACCCATAACACATCCCACTCCTGTCATCCCCTGACATTTCTAGTCCTTCTGATCTATATCTTGCCCCTGGACCGAGAGGGCTCTAGAGGAGAAAGTGAGGCAGGTGACCTTGCACAGCTCTCCCTCACTCAAATACAATTCACTTGCACGTCATGGCATCACCTCCCTGATGTCATGAAGGATAAATAGCAACAACCTCACTCCTTATGCTTAGTGCTTCTCATGATATGGGGATTCTAAGTAAGGACTCATCAATTCTAGGAGGTCTTGCTGAGTGCAAAACTACAGACGTGAGGGGAAATCAGAGGATCTATCCCACTGAGGCTAGAGAATTATAGCTGAAAGAAAAGTTGGACTAGATATGCTATGAGATTCCTTCCAAATTTCAACTTCTAGAAATTTCAGCCATTGGGTTCAGGGTCTTCCTATCTGGGAAAGGTTTATCTCCTTCCTTTTCCTTTTTCTCCTTCCTTTTCCCCCTTTCCTATTCCTTTTCTCTCTCTCCTTTTCCCCTCTTCTTTTTCCCTCTCTATTTTTTTCGCTTTTTTCTGTCTTTCTTTTCTTTTTCTTTCTCTCTTTTTTTCTCTCTCTTCTTGTTCTTTCTCTTTTTCTTCTCTCTCTTGTTCTTTCTTCTCTTTTTCTCTTGTTCTTCTTTCTCTTCTCTTCTTGCCCTTTCTCTCTCTCTTCTTGTTCTTTCTCTTTTCTCTCTCTCTCCTCTTGTTCTTTTTTCTCTCTCTTCTTGTTCTTTTTCTCTTTCCTTGTTCTTTCGCTCTCTTTCTCTTCTTGTTCTTTCTTCTTTTTTTCTTTCTCTTCTTGTTCTTTTTCTCTCTCTTCTTGCTCTTTCTCTCCTTTTGTTCTTTCTCTCTTTCTCTTCTTGCTCTTTCTCTCTCTCTTCTTGTTCTTTCTCTTCTTGTTCTTTTTCTCTCTTCTCTTCTTGTTTTTCTCTTTCTCTTCTTGTTCTTTTTCCTCTTTATTCTTGTTCTCTTTCTCTTTTTGTTGTCTCTTTTTCTTCTTGTTCTCTCTCATCTTGTTCTTTTTTCTCTCTCTTGTTCTTTCTTCTCTCTTTTTCTTCTTGTTCTCTCTCTTCTTGTTCTTTCTCTCTCTTTCTCTTTTTGTTCTTTCTCCCTCTTCTCTTCTTGTTCTTTCTCTTCTTGTTTTTTATCTCTTTTTCTTCTTGTTCTTTATTTTTCTCTTTCTCTTCTTGTTGTCTCTCTTTCTCTTCCTATTCTTTCTCTCTCATCTTGTTCTTTTTTCTTTCTCTTCTTGTTCTTTCTCTCTCTTTTTCTTTCTCCTCTCTCTTTCTCTTGTTCTTCTCTCTTTCTCTTCTTGTTCTCTCTCTTTCTCTTCTTGTTCTTTTTTCTTTCTCTCTCTTCTTTTTTCTTTCTCTCTTTTCTTTCTCTGTCTTCTTTTTCTTTCTCTCTCTTTCTCTTCTTTTTCTTTGTCTCTCTTTGTCTCTCTCTTTTCTTTCTTTCTCTTTTTCTCTCTCTTCCTTCCTTCCTTTCTTCTTTTGTCCCTTCCTTCCTTTGTTCCTTCATTCCTTCATTCCTTCCTTTCTTTCTTTGTTGCTTGCTTTCTGGCTTGTTTTCTCTTTTCTTCCATTCTTTTCTTCCCCTTTCCTTCTTGCCTCTCTTTATCTTTCTCTCCCTCTCCTTCTCTTTCCTTCTCTCTCCCTGTCCCTATTCCTTCCACTCTTCCTCTCACATCTTCATCATGTAACAACTTTTTAGTCTGATTGTGCCCAGGTATGTCTGGGGAAAGTGGAAATGTGAAAGTGAGAGTGAACCCAATGGGAAAAGATGGAAAAAGACTTACATCAAAGGTGCATGGGTTATAATTACAGATTTAGAACCAGAGAGGACCTCAAAAGCCATTTTAGTCTTATGCCTTCTGAGAAAACCAATGTCTACAAACATATAATTTACTCAAGTTTATACATATAATAAGTAGCAAAACAGTTATTTGAACACAGGTCCCTGATTCTAACTCCTAAGCTTATTCCACTACATGAATGTTACAGTCTGTTGTCTGATCAACCAAGTGACTCATTCATTCTTTCTTTTTTCTCCTTCTTATTGTCTTTCCCTTCTCCTTCTTCTTCCTCCTCCTCTTTCACCTCCTGGTTTTCCTCCTCCTCCTGGGGGCTTTGTTAGAAATGCAGGTTTCAAATAAGATATAAAACAAACTCAAATGAGGTAGCAATTTAGCTGGAAGCTGCAATATTTTACACACATTTTCTTCACAGTGTGAACTGAGTAAACCTCTCTGTCTCTGCATTGCATGGAGAAGCACTCATCTCATTTGCAGTCATGGAATGAATAGTCACCATATTTAAAAGAACAAACACAAATTTCCCAGGATGTAATTTTTAATGTACTGTGGTCAGTGCTTAGACTAAATATCTGAGTTGGCTATTTGGTATTTTTCTAAGAGCCCACATGGAATTCTGATTGTCTTCATTATAGTTTTTTCTCGGTCACATTCCCATGACTTCAAAGAAGCCAATGGCACAGGAAAAAACCACAGTGGAGAAAGTTTGAGCTTTAACTTGCTTTGGATCTGGATACCTCCCTGGAATCATACCCAAGATGTTCTTTGGGGCAAGGCTTGAGTTACCTCACAATGAATCCAGAGGACCTAGAATATGAAGTTCTGGGTTTGCATTCCTGGATTCAAATATTACATCTTTCATCCATCTCATAAGATTCTTCTGAGGCGCAAAAGAGATAATATATATAAGCCTTCTGAAGACTTTAAGTTGCTATCTACAAGTTAGCTATTATTGGTATTATTATAATTATTATTATCATCATCCATATGGCATCAGATAAATTATTTCAATTCTGGGTGTCAATTTCCTCATCTTTAAAAAAACAGTGAAATAATGGATCTTTAAGATCCTTGCTAGATCTTAATTATATGATCCTGTGAGATGATAATGAATTAATCTTAGTGGATTTTTTTTTATCCAGGGGTGGGATAGAGGATAGAGAAAATTGGAGTCGTATAATCACACATCTAACATACAAGTAAGTGTACATCATGGGATAGTGTTGGTTTAAGAGAATTTATATTCCACCAAATATCTCTGCCTGACAACCACAAAAGTCCAAGGCCCAGCTTTAGAATGATTGTACCAACATGATTGGAATAAACCAAAAATGTCTCCCTGTTTGCACTGAACCCTAATCCCACCTCCACCCCCATCCTTGTCCCTACCCCCATCCACCCAATTCAGTGACTGCTGGATTATACTTTTTGCAGCTAGATTTGTTTTCCTGACATGGAGAGGGGACATGCAGTCTCTTGCCAAAAGGGATTTGTCCTTTTTATCTAGTCAGAAGACTGTCTTTTTTTTTTTTTGCAATTTGCATTTTTGAATTGCTTAGCTGCCCAAGCATGCTTTATGCATGCTGCTTGAAATGTGTCACCGAGTCACATGACTGCTGTACTCAAGCTGATGTTGGACTTTCTCCAACAAATATGGATTATGTTAAAGTCGGTTCTGAATTGACGAGGATATGTTAATAACTCCCAGATGGGCATCCCTGTGCTCTCCAGCAGGGAAATGTGAGCGGTGGAGGGCAGGATCTAGTATTTGGCAGGTCTATCATTCCGTCATTAAAGGCCACATTATTACTTACAACCATGCTTGCATGACAATGGTTGGGATAAGCCTAGTTTCACAGTAATGAACACTCAGAATTGGCTTTTAGGTAGATTTTTTTTTCCTAGCCTGCAGAAGACATCTCATTGAAGTAGAGGAGGAAGGTCTTCATCTCCTGAAATTAGATTAGGATAATTATGCAACATCCAGGACAGGCTGCCCTCCTGGAGAGACATAAGAGACAGAAGAAGAATAGACTCTGCTCAATGAAATCTCACCCAAAGGTGGGCTCATTCAATGCTTGTAACAGCTTGTTACTCTGTGGGTTTGTCTCTGATTTCTATTATACTTGATTTCAAATTAGTGACAAATACATCAAAATTGCCCCAGTGTTTCATTAGATTATTTTTTGGGGGGATCAGATATTTTCTTCATGTCTTATGCTTAAAACTATCAACCAGGTTGGTCATGAAGATGTTAAAAATGTTTCTACAGTGGTTGTTTTGGACAGAGAAATGTTGAGTCCCTGGTAAAAAGCACTGATATGAACCATCCTCTACTGAATACAGGGGTTAGGTCAGTGGCTATGTTGTATTGACTGTATGGACAATCTAATGGATTTTTTCAATTGACAAAACAGTTCACTGAAACTCCTTGAGAATAAGGACCATCTATTTTAATAACCTCTCTGTTTATCTCAGTGTATTTAACAATTTGCTTGGGGGGTAGGGGTGGTGTTTGGGTCCCAGCCAGTGAGTTCATTGGTAAAGAGATCTCTCAGGTTGGGATTTCCCTCTTCTGGTGTCTGTAATTTCTCCTCATTGAATTGTGTAGGGTGAATGGAGAGATCAAGTGACTAATCCAAGATCATATGTGTTAAAGTACAAGTATGTGTTAAAGACAGAACTTGAACCCAGGATCTTACAGACTGATCTTCCACCCAATGTGCCAGATTAACTCTTATTTTTTTTTTAAATCTTGTTTAAAAAGGATTTTAAAGGGGCAGCTAAATGGCGCAGTGGATAGAGCAACAGCCCTTAAGTCAGGAGGACCTGAGTTCAAATCTGGTCTCAGACACTTAACATTCCCTAGCTGTGTGACCCTGGGCACATCACTTAACCTCAATTGCCTCAGCAAAAAGCAAAAAAAAAAAAAAAGGATTATAAAGTTTTCATTTTAAAGTGTCATATAAGTGTTAATGTTCTAAATGTTACAAATAAATAAATATATTGCTAAAAGTGAAAGGGATTCAGACTCCTGGAGTTTTTTTACTTACTAGGAGCCTGCTGCTCCTTGAGGACACTCATAAGGAAGATCTTAGTCAAAGTCTGCCCCCTTGCTCACAAGCTATATGTAGGCAAAATTACTGAGCTCCTAGTGTCCCCTACAAATGTCTCATATCATGGCAGGAGTAGGTGGTCTATATTTTGGCAGCACATAATTACAAGTGCTCTCTTCAAAGGTAACAGTGGTTTCTTAACTGCCAGATCTGATCATCTTTTCTCAGTTCTCATTATTTGGATTTTTTAAACCTCTCTTTGGTATTTGACGCTGCTAATTTTCTTCTCCTGAAATTCTTTCTTATCTGAGTGTTGGGGTTTTTTTTTAATCAGATCTCTCTGTCTTTGTCTCTACCTCTCTGTTTCTCTCTGACTCTCTCTGTCTCTGTGTGTGTGTGTGATTCTTTCTCCTCCCTTCTTTCCCTTTCTTCCTCTTTCTCTTTCTGTGTATTTCTATCTCTATTCTCTCTGTTTTTTTCTGCCTAACTCTGTCTCTATCTCTCTCTCTCTCTCTCTCTCTCTCTGACTATCTCCATCTCTATATCTCTAATTCTCTGTGTCTCTGTGTCTCTTTGTCTCTCTCTTCCTCCCTCTCTCTGTGTCTCTTTCTTTGTCTCTCTCTGTCTCTCCCTCTCTCTCTCTGTCTCTTTCTCTGTCTCTGTTTCTGTCTCTCCCTCTCTTTGTGTGTCTCTTTCGCTGTCTATTTCTCTCTCTTTGTGTTTCTGTCTCTTTGTCTCTCTTTCACTCTGTCTCTCTGTGATACACTGTGACCCCATCTGTTTCTTCCTCTGTCTCTCTCCTTTGTCTGTCTGTCTCTGTCTGTCTCTCTCTCCTTCCACTCTAATATATTTGTCATATATTAACAAAAACAATTTCCCCAAAGCACAGGTTTCTCCATGTCACTGTCCCTATTTGGTAAATACTAGTGGCTCCTTATTCCCTTTAGAGTCAAATATAAACAAACAACAAAAAAAGAATCAACGATAAAGCCTTCTGTTGAGCTTTCAAGCTCTTCATAGCTTGACCTTTGTTGTTTTATTATATGTATTATCCTCTATGTATCTTAGAGTCTTTCTAAATTGATTTGCAGTTCCTCAAACATCACATTTCATATTTCATCTACACACTTTTGTACTCACTGTTCCCCATACTTGAAATGGACTTCATCAGCTAGACCTCTTGGAATCCCTGGTTTCCTTCCAAATTAATCACAAGCCCTATCCTTGACATGAAGCCTTTACTGCTCTTGGTTCCCTATATCCCCCACCCCCATTTCCCTTCAACTCTAACCTCCCACTCCCACATAACATATAGTATATGTTTAAAATAAACACTTATTGACTGATGAAGTACATTGTGTTTTCCCCACTAAAAATCCCCTATAATGATAAACTCCCAAGTTTGGACCATAAACAACAACAACAACAAAAGAGAAAGGCAACTTTATGTTTCTAGTTCTCAGTAAGCTACAAGGATACAATGAAAAGAATGGTTCTTCTTTCTATTCTGATGCTATTTATATAACTTGGGGCATGTCCCTTCTCTTGTCTGATCTTCAGTTCCCTAATTTGTTGGAGAAGATAATGGCAGAGATCCCTTCTGAATCAAACAATAAGAAAGCTCTCAAATCAGTCTTGGATTCAAATCCCATCTTACGAGATTCCCCATCTGTCCAATCTTGGGCAGAACAGGTAACTTCCTTGGAACCCAGTTTCTTCATCTATAGAATGAAGAGGGTATTGAACTAGAATAGACTCTGAGATCCTTTCAAACTCTATGCTGTATCTGAAGATATTTACAAATAATCCCTTTGAAAATATTTTAACATTGACAAAAGATTGCATAGGGACTATCTCTTTAGGTCAGCTTTAAAGCAACAACAACAACAACAAAACTTCTCCTCACACTAGACCATGATAGAGGCTATTCCAAATTAACCTTATTTATTTAAAATAAAGGATTATTAAAAGAAGCTTGCTGATATATCTTAGAGGTCTTCAAAGGAGAGAGGGCTTTTGTAGTAACCTGGAAGTAAAGCATTTGAGGCTTTCTATCTAGAATCCATATAGCTTCAACGAATTTATGTGCATCTTTGGACACATAATTCACATATGACTAAGAAAATTGTGGTATTTACATTTCTTCATTAAATATTTACCAAGTATCCACTGTGTGCCTGACATTTAACTAGGTACTTACTATAAGAGACTAAGAAAGCCCTACATGGGATTCAAATCTCCTAGCGCAAAATTATGAGGTTCCAATTCTACTGTTCCAATTGAACTATAGTACTTGACATGTAAAATGAAGCTCTTTCCCAAGAGAAACATCCTTTCTTTATTGACCCTGGATATTCCCTATATCTTCTGCATTTACTTTTGTCCTTATAATATACAATTAATGGAACTCCAGTAATGAATTTCTGTGGTTAAAGGGCTATGGGAGTTTGCAGGTACCATCGAATTAGAAGCTACTGTTTTTTAAATGGCCATTAAGTTTAAACATTCTGAGATATTGCAATGCCCCAATCAATTAGCTGAAGATCATCAGTGGTTAGTCATTGTCATTAGGTATTAATTAGGCAGCTATAATATGCTAGGCACGCTACAAAAACCACAGAAGCAGCAGGCCCTGGCCTTTGGGAGCTTATGCTTCTAGGAGTGGGGATTCTTGGTTTTGCTATAAATGTTATCATTGATAATGGACATCAGGGGGGAACGATCATTTGGCATGTTGGAAGAGTTTATCATTGTTAATTATGGACTTTCTTTCATGCTGTGTTTCTGGAAGAAAGAATAGGTGCACAAATAGTGGTGATGAGTCTTCTTCAAGACTCTAGAATTGTTCAGAGATTGAACCAACATTGCACACGACCTGTGTCTCTAAATCCTGCTTTATAAATCCAGTTCTTTGTGGTAGAACATTCTCAGTGACACTGGCTAAAACTTAGAATAGTCTGGAAGAAGGCTTCAAAAGGTCATTTTAATTACTGATTCCAGAGATAAAGCTGGATGGTTATTTTTTTTTCCAACTTGCCATCTGTGACACTGCCATCTCAAAATGGCGCTCAATGTCCTTGATTTGTAAGAAGAGCCTTCTAAGAGCAATTGGATGTAATGTGGGCATTTTAATATTGTGACTCTTAATGCTACATAAAACCTTTGTTTCCTACAGGTTTATTGAGCTGGTGTATTAGATTTCCTGCTGTATGAGCAGGAAGATTATGGTGGCTTAGGTCTAAGTATACTTTGGGGAAGCATTTTGTATTTTCTCTATAAATAGTCTTTCTAAAACAACACAATTGTGTAACTATTAATGTTTATATTGCATTATACATCTTCTGAAGTTTACTATGCAGAATGTACAGGGTGGTAAGCAGAGGAAATGTTTTTGTCTATGAAACATTGTAAGAATTGTCATTATTGAAGAGCTACTAAAGAATCCATTTTATTTATGCTTTCATCAGTGGGATTTCCATGCCCTGCTGGAATGTTGCCATACTTATGTGCATCTAATGGAGAAAACATATATGTTATGCATTGGTACTTAGTCTTCCCTAGAAGCAAGACACTGGTTCTTTAATGGAGGAAATAAATTTTGGAGATTTCTGAAGATGTGGAAAATTTGAGAAGAGTTTCTTTTGAGTATGTATTTTACAAATGAGAAATTTGATTAAGAGGATTACTCACCAGAACACATCAGAGCTTATTTTTGGTCCTCAAATAATTTCTCAGTCTTAATGAAACAAACAAAATGAATCATTAGTTCGCTTATTAAAAATACATTTTTAAAATAGTAAAAGCGAGATCCTGTAAATGAAGGTAAAAGCGAGGTGGACCTTTGATAAAAAGGAACAGGACTTCCAATGAGGTTACAATTCAGTTTGTGTGTGTGTGTGTGTGTGTGTGTGTGTGTGTGAGAAAGAGAGAGAGAGAGAGAGAGAGAGAGAGAGAGAGAGATGGAGCCTATGTTGAAATTGTATTTCTTTGTGAGTAATTTAATGAGCAATTTCTTTAGAATTTATAAGGAAAAGCCACAGACCTAGCACTATGAGCCCCCCAGAGCCACTTACTCTTCCATCCATGAATAGCCAGTTTCATTACGTTCAAAAATATAACATGAGTGAAACAAATGGTGAGGGCCGCTCCCTCCAATGAAATGAAAGATTATCTTTTCCAAACAGCAGAAATTAGATGTATAGGCCCTACCTCAGAATCACTCTCAGCTCCAGATAGAACATGACGTATGGGTAATCTGCAATTTGCTAGGGGCATTGTTAGCATGCTTTGCCTCCAGGGTAGGATTTTAACCAGGCCTCCAGCAGATGTGTGCTCAGCTCTACAGACACATTAGATATACAGAACACCCCTGCTATTACCCTGGTGAAACCCATGCCAAAGCCCCTGGTGACACAGAGGAGGTATTAGGTCAGATGAGTTACATTAAGTGGCAAGTGATAAATTCAAGATGACAATTCAAAACAGCAGTGTTTCTTCTAGTAATTAATTCCAGGGGTGCCTAAGGCAGCGCTTAGTTGCCACGACTAGTGTGGCCAATGCTGAGCGGCTAATGAGGAAACATTACAGTGAGGATTAGGGGCCTGTACATTCTGGCAGGCTGAGGTCACTATGATTAGGAAATATTAACACAGACTTACTATGATAAACTAAATACGCCCAGGAAACTTAATTTTTATTTTATTAATGTAAAAACTGTCGAATAGTTTATGACGTGGGGATGCTGGGAATGGGGTTGAGGAGAGGGGTGAGGCCTTCCAGCCTGGGTTTGAGACAAGGCTGTGGAGACTTTAGCCTCCTTCCTGTCTGCTCCTATAATCATCAGCAGAGTATATGGTGGATAAAGTTTTTCAGATTGTTTTCCTTTACCCCAGAATGATTTAATAAAATGTTCTCATTATACAGATCATCCTCCTTTGCTCATTAACTTTATGAATGGATTTGCATGGTCAAGGAATCACAAAAATAGCGATGGAAAGACTATTAAACCTTTTTGTTTTAAAGGGGAGGAAAATGATCGACCTAAGGTCAGTAGGTCAAGTAGAGTGCCAGGATTCACTCTTAAGAACTTTTTTTTTTTTTTTTTGGCTGAGGTAATTGGGGTTAAGTGACTTGCCTAAGGTCACACAGCTAGGAAGTGTTAAGTGTCTAAGGTCACATTTGAACTCAGGTTCTCCTGAATTTCAGGGCTGGTGCTCTATCCACTGCACCACCTAGCAGCTCCCACACTTAAGAACTTTGATGCAAATTCAATTGTCTTTCCTTTTTTTTTTTTTTTTACTATACTTCTAATCCTAGATGACTTTTCAATCCAAGGCACATTTGTGTGTGTGTGTGAGCAAAACTTTTATCACCAATTTTCTTTCTTACCCCAATTTTTAATTTATATTCGTATCTTTTGTTTTGCAATCCTTAGATCAAATATTGTCAAGTACAGTACCAGGATTCACACTTTAAAACTTTGATGCAAATTCAATTCTTTCCTTTTTTTTTTTTTAACTATGCTTCTAATCCTAGATGACTGTCCAATCCAAGGCACATGTGTGTGTGTGTGTGTGTGAGCAAAACTTTTATCACCAATTTTCTTTATTTCTTAGCCCAATTTTTAATTTATATTAATATCTTTTGTTTTTATGCCACCTTCACTTCTTAATATATTCTCCTTCTTTTCCCTATTAAGTGAACTATCCTTTCAACATAGAATTAAAGAAGAAGAGAAAAAAACAGTATAACAAAATTAATGAATCAGCTGATCTAACCACATTTAAGATGTTCCACACCCACAGTTATTCACTTCCTTAAAGAAAGAGTAGATGTACATTTTCTCAATTCTTCTTTGGGACCACATTTGGTCAATTAATTACACAGTGTTCAGTGCATTTGTCATTGTTTTGCTGTTGTTATTCTTTCCATTTATATTGTAGTTGTGGTGTGTTTTCCTTATTCAACTCACTTAACTCTTGAATACCACTTTTGTCTTCTTTGAATTAATTAAATTCATAGTTTCTTACAGTATTATCATATCCTTTTTTAGTACAATGACTTATTTATTTCCCCAAATAGAATCATGATTTTACAAAGATCTGCCTCACAAATTCAAGTCACCTTCAAGTCAAGACATCACTCTCCTGATGTCACTGGTCCCCTTCAAGAATGAGGGATGAACAACCACTCATGTTACTCTTAGCATGGATTCCAGTATCTGGCTCCTGAGCTACTGATCTCTCACTAAGGAGGCTATGACAGGAAGACTGGTATTTCTACTTATTACTATTCTATATTCTTCTCAGAAAATATGCAGACTAATATGTAAATACTGTCTTCTACAAACATCTGAACAAATATGCCTAAAACATTATATATTTTGGCATTCTGACTGATTACTAGAAGTTAAAAGCTTTTCAGTGTGAATAACTACAGGTGATAGCATTGTGTCAATCAGTTAACAAATACTTAATAAGTGCAGATTATGTGCGGAAAGCCAGTCCATGTTTTCAAGAAACTCACAGTCTAATGAGAGAGACAACATGTAAACACCTATGTATAAATAAGCTTTATACTTTATAAATTGGAAATAAATCAACAGAAGAAAGACACAAGAATTATAACTTGTAACATTCCTGCTATATAAATATTCTATTGGTATACAAGAATACATATGAAGAATGGTAAGCATTTCATTTTATATATTCTACCAGCTAGGTAGTAGAGTAGATGGAGTGCTGGTCCTGAAGTCAGGACCTTGAGTTCAAAACTAGCCTTAGACACTTACTAGTTATATGACTCTTGGCAAATTACTTAATCCTGTTTTCTCATCTGCAAAATGAACAGGAAGGAAATGGCAAATAACTCCAATATATTTGCCAAGAAAACTCCAAATGGGATCAGAAAGAGTCAGACAAAACTAAATCAACTAACGAAGAAAAGCATTTATGTAGCACTTGAAGGCTTTATATATCATATGATATCACATTATGATGTGTGATATCAAATTAGAAATATCATGAGATCATTGCTAGAGGGCTGGAAGGGACCTCAGAAACTATTTAGTCCAAGCTCCTCATTTTATGGATAAAAAATTGATAGCCAGGAAGGTTAAGTAATTTTCCCTATCACAAAAAGTAAATCAGAGGTCAGATTTGAATCAACCCCACCCCATTTTTCTTGTCCCTTCTGTTTCTTATGGGTAAAATTGTTTTCTTTTGTAAAAACAAAATATTTAGGGGGCAGCTAGATGGCTTAGTGTATACAGCAACAGCCCTGAAGTCAGGAAGACCTGAGTTCAAATCCAGCCTCAGATACTTAATACTTCCTACTTGTAGGAACCTGGGCAAGTCACTTAATCCCAATTGTCTCAGCAAAAAAACCCCTGAATATATATATCTTATCCCCCCCCCAATTACATGTAAAAACAATTTTCAGCATTCATTTCTTAAAATTTTTGAGCTCCAAATCTCTCTCTCCCTCTCTAGCTTCTCTCCTCATTGAGAAGGCAGGCAATTTGACATAGATTATGTATGTGCAGTCATGTAAAACATATTCCATATTAGTCATGTTGGGAAAGACAAAAACCTGAGAAAAACAAAGAAACTTTAAAAAAGAAAAAGTATGCTTTCATCTGCATTCAGACTTCTTTCTCTGAAGATGGATAGCATTTTTCATAAGTCCTTAGGAATTGTCTTAGGTCACTGTACAACTGAGAATAGCTAAGCCATTCACAATTGATCATTGTACAATATTGCTAATACTGTATACAATATTCTTCTGGTTCTATTCACTTAATTTTGTATCAGGTCATTTAAGTCTTTCTGGGTTTTTCCAAGAGCATTCTACTTATCATTTCTTATAGTACAATAGTATTTCATCACTATCATATATCATATATTTTTGGTCATCCATTCCCCAATTGACGGCCATCCCTTCAATTTTTAATTCTTTGCCACCACTAAAAGAACTAATATAAATATTTTTGTACATATAGGTCCTCTTTGCTTTTGTTTCTTATCTCTTTAGGATAGAAATTCAGTAGTGTCAAAGGGTATCCATGGTTTTATAGTGTCTCAGTTTTTCCCCATAACTTCTCTTGCCATTCTGTCATATTAGCTGATCTGATAAGTATGGGATAATACTTCAAAGCTGTTTTAATTTGTATTTTATATGACTATAGATGGCTTTGATTACTTATCTTAAAATTCCTGTTCATATCCTTTGATTATTTTTCAGTTGGGGAATGTTCCTTTTATTATAATTTTGATTTAGTTCTCTATATATAGTTGAGAAATCAGACTTTATCAGAGATACTTGATGTCAAATTTTTGTTACAATTATAATTACTCACTATGTATTTCCCTTCATCAGGCTTTCCCCATTTATACTATGTTTCTCCTTTCACCCTGTTCATTCTTCAAAAGTGCTTTGCTTCTATCATCTCCTGCAATCTCTTCTCCCTTCAATCAGCTCCTTCTTCTCTTATCCCCTTCCCCTCCTACTTTCCTCTAGGGTTAGATAATTATTTTTCTCAGCTGAGTACATACTTTATATCATCTTTGAGACAATTTCTATGAGCATAATGTTAAAATGCTCCCTCCTACCTACCCTATTCTCCCCTCTACGGTGAAAGCTCCTTCATGCCTCTTTGATGTGAAATAATTTACTCCATTTTACTTCTCCCTTCTCCTTCTCAGAGTGCATTCCTTTTTCTTACTCCTTAATAGTTTGTTTAGATATGATCCCATTATATTCAACTCAGACCTTTTATCTGTGTTCCTATCTATATTCCTTCTAACTGCCCTAAAGTTCTTAGGAGTTCCAAGTATCATCTTCCTAGGTAGGGATGTAAAGAGTTTAACCTTATTATATTCCTTATGATTTCTCTTTCTTGTTTATTTTTTATGCTTCTATTGAGTCTTATTTTTGAAAGTCAATTTTTTTATTCAGCTCTGATCTTTTCTTCAGGAATGCTTGAATGTTCTTTGTTATATTAAATGTCCATTTTTCCTCAAAAGAATTATGCTCAGTTCTGCTGGGGAAGAAATCTAGGTTCTAATTCTAAATCCTTTGCCCCCTCTGGAATATCATATTCCAAGCCTTTGAATCCTTTAATGAGAAGCTACTAAACCTGTGTTATCCTGACTGGCTCCACAATATTTGAATTGTTTCTTTCTGGATGCTTTCTCCTTGATCCGGGAGTTCTGGAATTTATCTATAATATTCTAGGGAATTTTTATTTGGGGATCTCTTTTAGGAGATGATCAGTGGAATTTTTTTTCCATTTCTATTTTATCCTCTAGTTCTAGGATATCAGAACAGTTTTTCTTAATAACTTCTTAAAAGATGATGCTTGGGCTCTTTTTAAAATCATGGGTCCAGGTAGTCCAGTAATTTTTAAATTATCTCTTCCTGTTCTGCTTTCCAGGTCAGTTATTTTTCCAATGAGATGGTTCACATTTTTCCTATTTTTCATTCTTTTCATTTTGTTGTGTTTTAATCTTTCATGAAGTCATTATAGTTTCTACTTGCCCAAATCTAATTTTTAAAGAATTATTTCCTTCATTGAACTTTGTACTTCTTTTTCCATTTAAGCTATTCTACTCTTAAAGGAGTCCTTTCTTCAGTGATTTTTGTACTTCTTTTTCCATTTGGCCAATTTTGCTTTTTAAAGAGTTTTTCCCTTTAGTGAATTTTTGTGTTTCTTTTACAATTTGTCTATTCTGGTTTTTAGGATGTTATGCATTCAGTGCTATTTTATGCCTCCATTATTAATCTGTTGATCCTTTTTTCATGATTTTCTTGCATCACTGTCATTTCTTCTCCCAATGTTTCCTCTACCGCCTTTATTTGATTTATAAATCCTTTTTGAGTTCTTTTAGGAATTCTTTTTAGGCCTGGTGTCAATTCATATTCTTCTTTGAGGCTTTGCATATAATAGTTTTGATTTTGTTATCTTCTGAATGTGTTTTGATTTTCCTGTCACTACCTTTCTGTGAACAGATTTTTTTTGTTGTTTTCTTATTTTTCCAACCTATTTCTTAACTTTTAGTTTTATACTTGGGTTGGGCTCTCCTCCCAAGGTGAAGGAGGCACCATCCCAAACTTCAGCTTTTCTGTGCAGTTGTTGTCAGAGATAATTCTGAAGATCTGTAAGCTTTCAGTTCTTCCAAAGTGATATGATCTAAGTAGAGGTGTGTTTGCTACTCTCTTTGCTTGTGCTTCGGTCTGTAGGTAATCACAAGCACTCTTTTCTACCTTGGAATTGTGACTAGGATCCCTGATCCCCTGTAGTCATAAGCTTTGGTAAGGTCCTTTTTGCCCCAAGGCTGTGAACCAGGACTGTGACTTAGACCCAAGTATGGGAACTGCAACAGAGTCTTTTACCCAGTGTCAGCAAGGGACTCCTGTAATCTTCTGAAAAATTGTCTGACCCTCTGTTATTGTCTGTGGACTGAGAGCTCCAGAAGCAGCTGCTGCAACCACTGATTAGATTGTCCTCAAGTACTATTGCTGATGTCCTGTGGTATGGCTTCTATTGGTATAGTCTGTTCTGGGACTGCATTTGACTCACACTGGTACAACAGACTTTTCCTACTAACCTTCTGAGTTCTCTTGGGCTGGAAAATTGTCTTTTTGGCCCCTGTTTTTTGTTGGATCTGCTGCTTCAAAAATTTGTTTTAACAAGTTATTTAAAATTGTTTGGAGGGGAATTTGGGAGAACTCAGGATAGGCTCTACCTTTTATCCACCATTTTGGTTCTGTCCCCATAAGATTATTTTCTAATGACTTTGGTTTTAATGTTTGATGCCAGGTAATCACCTTCTGAAGAAAAAGTGTCAAATGTGAATTAAAGCATATAATCTAGAAGACCATTAGCTTGGACCTCTTTGGGGCTGTCAGATTTCTATCGAATGTTCCTTACATTTTTATCTTTATTTTCTAACTTTTTCTATTAAGCAGTGAAACACATTGTGGGAGTAATTAAGGAAATTATCGGGGGTGGAGCCAAGATGGCGAACTGCAGACAGCATCCTCTGTGAGCTCCTGAGACCTTCCCTCAAACCCAGACAAATTGAGCCTCCGGACTGGTTTTGGAGTGACTACAACACACTTCTATCAAATATCTACTTTGAAAGAACTTCTGAGGTCAGTTTTAGACGGGCAGGGGATCGAGCAGCTCCCAGCGCTCAGATGCCAGGGCACAGCCGGGGTGCAAGTCCAGGGCTGGGACGGACCAGAAGATTTTAGGCTGCCAGGAAGTCCCTGGGAGACGCTTGGGCCACTTTGCTGTGCTTGCGGGCAGATGCTTTGGCAGGTCTACCTTTGATAAAGGGTGGATTGAGAGCAGCTGAAAGTGTGGTCCTAGTGCAGATCTAGCCAGATCAGCCCCAGACCGGAAGTCATCTCGGCAAATTGCCCCAGGGCAAATTGAAATCCCTGCTGCTGCTGCTGCTGCTGCTGCTGCTGCTGCTGCTGCTGCTGCTGCTGCAGAATTCCCTGCTGGTGACTGATACCTCTGCTGAAAATCATGAGCAAGAAAAAGAGAACTCTCACCTTAGACAGCTTTTATGGAGAGAAACTAGAGAAGTCCCAGATCCTGAGATTCTGAAAACAATCCCAGATAAAGCCACAGGGGTGGACTTAGCTGGTCTCCCTTTCAGAAGGCTTACCTGGAAGATTGCATAAAGTATCTCAAAAGAGAGCTAGAAGAAGATTGGGGAAATAAATTGAGAGCAGTACAAGAAGGAAATCTCCCTGCAACAGAGATGTGAAAAACTGGAAAATAAGTCTGGTGAATTGGAAAAAGACAAAAATTCACTGAAAAACAAAATTAGTGAATTGGAAAAAGACAACATTTCACTGAAAAACAAAATTGGTGAATTGGAAAACGTTACCAAATCACAAGAAAATAAAAATAGTGAATTAGTAAAAGACAACAATTCACTGAAAAATAAAATTAGTGAATTGGAAAAAGACAACAATTCACTGAAAAATAAAATTGGCAAAATGGAAAAAGAATGCAATGAACCAAAAAATTCAATTGGCCAGCTACAAAAGGAGCTAAAAAAGATAGCTGAAGGAAATAATACCTTAAAAATTAAAATTGAACAAATTGAAATTAACGACTCAACAAGACTTCAAGAATCAGTGAAACAAAAACAAAAAAATGAAAAAATCGAAGAAAATATGAAATATCTCCTAGGAAAAACAACTGACTTGGAAAACAGATCCATGAGAGACAATCTAAGGATTATTGGACTCCCTGGAAGTCACGATGTAAAAAAGAACCTTGATGCTATCTTCCAGGAAATCATGAAAGAGAATTGCCCTGATGTTTTAGAATCAGAAGGCAAAGTTGGCATTGAAAGAATTCACCTATCACCTCCTAAAAGAGACCCCAAAATTAAAACCCCAAGGAATATCGTGGCCAAATTTCAGGACTATCACACCAAGGAAAAGATATTACAAGCTGCTAGAAAAAAACAGTTCAAATACCGAGGAACTGTCATTAGAATTACACAGGATCTGTCAGCTTCCACATTGAAGGATCGAAGGGCCTGGAATCAGATATTCAGAAAGGCAAAAGAACTTGGATTACAGCCAAGAATAAGCTATCCAGCTAGAATGAGCATAATCTTCCAGGGAAGAAGATGGTCATTCAATGATACAGGAGAATTTCACCTATTTCTAATGAAAAGACCAGATCTGAACAAAAAATTTGACCTCCAAACACAGAACTCTAGGGAAGCGTAAAAAGGTAAAAAGGAAAGAACTCTCGAAATTATCAACATGTTGTACTATTTATTTTTAAAATGATATTGATTTTATATTAATAACCAAGAGGTTCAGTAAGTGTCAATATCTAAAAGAGTAAAAAATAATGGAGGATACTCATTCATCATCTCAACTAAGAAAAGAACTTGTCTTGTTGGGGGGAGTCCTAAAAATTCATTCATTTTAATCAAAATAGGGATTTTAAAACCATTTGTAGGTAAGTGCATCCAACTTATTATTGTTGTTATTATACCTGACAAAGAAGCTCAGAAAGGAAAACAAGAAGTGATCTGGAAACCTACAAACATCAGTTTTTCTAATGTAATGTTTCAAGAGAGAAAAAGTACCAGAGCCATGATATAAGATTTCATCTGGGTGGTGGCATATGAAGACAGGAAGACCTTAGTTCAAAACCCACCTTAGACTTTTTCTAGCTGTATTGTCCCAGTCAAGTCATTTTCTTCTGTTTTATTCCTTTGTAGGTCTCAGTTTATTCCTTTGTAAAAATAAGTCAGGAGGACCTGAGTTCAAATCTGGTCTCAGACACTTAGCACTTCCTAGCTGTGTGACTCTGGGCAAGTCACTTAACCCCAATTGCCTCAGCAAAAAAACAAAAAAAAATTATATTGTGATAAATGAGAGGATATTTATAAAATATTTTGCAAATCTTAAAGGTTTATATAAATGCTAGACATTGTTTTCATTATCAGTGGTAGTAGTATTTATTAGTAGCAGTGGTAGTATTAGTAGCAGTAGCAGCAGCAGTAATAGTAGTAGTCATCGTAGCAGTAGTAGTCGTAGTTGTAGTCGTAGTAGTAGTAGTAATAGTTCTATATAAAAAGAATTTGGCAAACTCTTAATGTATGATGAGCAGGGATCTCCAGTTTTCTCATACATAAAATGACAGGGTTGGATTATAGCATGCCTTCCAGCTTAAAAATCCTGATTTTTCTATTTTAAATATGAGATGTTTTAAACACATAACCACTAGGATTCTACATTAATTTAAGCTATCCCTTGATAAAAAAAAATTTTAAAGAACCAAGTAGGTCATTGTGAATTTTTCCTGCGTAATTTACCTGTAAATATGGCATGTCCTTATACCTCCTTATCTCTCTATTTTTAAACAGGATAGAATTTTGATTATTTTCATCTAGGAAACAAACCTTTACAGAAACTTCTCTGTGGGAAGGACAACACTGAACATCATGGATTCCTAGGAAGTCACAGATCAAAGATAAGGCAGACAGAGCTGTCATGTCATCGTTATTTGAAAGTCCTTCCCTTGCTTTCTCTTTCCTGATGATTCTTTTTCTGCAAAGAACCTTACCATTTCTTTAGCTACTAATCTAAAATACTCCCCTTTCCCTACCCCTCTCTTTTCCATTTCCACCCATCCTACAAACAAGTATTAATTTTTTTTGCTGCCTATTATTTAACCATTCACCTATTACCTGGGTTAGTGGTGGTAGTAGTAGGGTTGCCAGGGAAGGGAGGACTTCTGGAGGGTTCAGCAAGAGCAGGTATCACAGGAGGTCTTACTCTTCTCTTGTTCTCATCCCTGGCCAGTTCCCAATAGGAGCTGGAAGCCGCACTCTCCTCCCCATCCCCAAACTTGTGGAGGGAATCTCCTGTTTCACTCTCATCCTCAGACTCATTTTCCACCAGGCCCCTTTGGACTACATGGATGTTCACAGCATTTAGATACAAAAGACGTTAACAACTTTAATCCTTCTGAGGAAGTTTTGGACCACTCTGCCAAAGCTGCTTATTAATACACCTTCTATCTCTTGCAAGCCTCACCATCTTTCACGTTCACGGTCCTCCAGGTCTTCCCATTAGCTCTGTGGCTGAACTCTCTTATGCAGAATGTTATTTCCCCTCAGTAAAATGTGAGCTTTTTGAAGGCATTCTTGCTTTTATCTTTAAATCCCTACTGTTTAGTACATAGTAAACATTTAATAAATGTTCTTCATCTACTCATTAATTTATTCTTTCATCATTCTTTCATTTTCCAAATTTCAGTGTGACAATCATAGATAAATAGTAAGAGATATTTATTTGCCTCTCATTTGAAAGGAGTGTTGTCCCCCTTTCTTTCCATTCAAATGAGTTAGCTTTCATTGCTGACCTACTTAAGGGGAGGATTATGATACCCATGGAACAATTATAGGAAAATGATCACCTATACTTTCATTTTTTAAAGGCTTGTTCTCTTGTCAATATAGATCTGTAACTCTCATTAACAATGATGGGAGTTGTACAAGTTCAATCACTGTAAAAATATATCTCTTTCCTCCCCAACCCTTCCCTCCAATCCTCAATAAAACAGAAAAAAATAGAGATGGGAGTTGAAGGGGGAATATTTCTGCAACCAAATTTCAGTTATTCTATTACAGTAAGTGTAGCTCTATGACTGTATGGGAATTTTTGTAGTTATGTAGTTGACTCCCAAGACCTTTATAGCTGCTATATCCTGGGATTATATGATTTTAAATAGCTACTCAAATAACTTGAGTAAGAATGTCCTTTGTCTCTGTAACTTTTTCTTCCTCACTGTCTTTTCCTAAATACTTGATGAACCTCAATACAAGCCAACATTTTTAATCCAGATGCCAAATGCCAGAACCAAGATGCGACAGACTTACATGATCCCTCTGCAGAAGTCCCCAGGGATCTGTTTGCAGACACAAAACACACCCACCTATGGTTATGCATTACATGAGCATGAAGATTTTCACATTAAATAACAATAGTGTGTATGTGTATGTGCACATATGTATGGATGTGTATACAATACATAGCACTTAGGAAAAACATCTTTTCTTTTTAGATACCTGAATTATCCTCCATGTAATCTATTTAACCTTTTCATAAATCATAAAAACTGATAAAAATGCTGGCCTTGTCCACAAGATATACATACACACATAATATATACATATATACCTATGTACATATGTATATAAAATATGGTTCTATAATTACATATACAAATGCATGCATTGTATAAATACACAAATAGAAGCACAATGCACATGACATTGCATATGTACATGTATAAAATATATTCTATGTGTATAATATATGCATGTGTGTCTATTGTGTTTATGCATTATATTTACATATATGGATGTGTTTCTTTCTATGGATAACATCTTTTTAGATACTTTACATATCCAAATATGGCATGTATACATCTATTTATTTTTTGATGCTTCCTTGAGGAGATGGAAATTTAAAAGCACTTTGGGGAAGGGCTGTTGACAAGAGGAGAGTGTTATCTTAGGAAACCTTTTTATTTTCTATATTGGGTTAGGACTGCTAAAACCATAAAAAGATATGTATTGTTCTCACATTCTATTCACTTTTCCACTAGCTGCTCTCTGCCTTTGCATATATCAGGCTTGGAATTCTCAGGGAGAGAAGGAGGCTGGTGAGCATATAAACACTGAGAAATGACAGGTTTTTTTGCAGCCGTTGGAAACTGGGGAATATATAATTACATCATTGTCTCTCATTCTGTTCCCACGTGGATCTTTGCTTAAATGTCATTTTCCAACTGCAGGTTCTCACTCTTTCCTTTCCTCGGAAACCTTCTTCAACCCGCACTCAGACATCATGATAGCGGTGCCTTGCGGTGCCTTAGCCCTGAGCGTACCGTGGGCGCCACAGGGGAATTCATATTCAGGCATCACCGATCGTTGACCTGGCTATTGTTGTTTGTGATACTTACTGGTAAACTTTCTCAATCAATACAACATCAGCCTGCGTAACTCCTGGGAACGGGAGGCTGAAACAACGCACTTAATCTTGAAGCCAGCCTGTGCTCCCTGCTCTGTTGCTAAAGTGGGTAGTTGGCCTATTTGATGCGGCATTATTGCTGCAGAGGTCAGATGTGAGCTGGCTTGGCAAGGGCTGATGAATGGCTCTCTGTGATGAAGCACCTCTTCCGTCCAACAAGAGACATTTAATAATGATAGACCATAACTGCGCACGCACAAAAACACCTTGTAGCTTGTTTGTGAGCCTTTTTAGTAGAAGACAGAGAAGGCTAGAAGCTATGAGGGGAGAGAGCTCTGAATGTTGATTGGGTTTCAAAAAAAGAAAGGTGAGAGACAGAAAGAGTGTGAGAGACAGAGTGTGTGTGTATGACAGAGGCAGAGACAGAGAGAGAGGGGAGGAGGAAAAGGGAGGGGAGAGAGAAGAAGGGGGAGGAAGAAAGTGGGGAGGGGGAGAAAAAGGGGAAGAGAGAGGGGGAGAAAGTAGGAGAGAGAAAGAGACAGACAGAAAGAATGAGAGAGACAGAGACAGAGCCAGAGCCAGAGAGAGAGACAGAGACAGAGACAGAAAGAGAGAAACAGCAGACTGAGAGCGAAAGAGACAGAGAGAAAGTGTGAGAGACAGAGTGTGTGTATGCCAGAGACAGAGACAGAGAGAGAGGAGAGAGGGAGAGGGAGGGGAAAGAGAACAGGGGGAGGGGGGAGAGAAAGTGGGGAGGGGGGGAAGAGAAGAGAGAGAGGAGAAAGTAGGAGAGAGACAGACAGAGAGAATGAGAAAGACAGAGACAGTCAGAGCCAGAGAGAGAGAGAGACAGACAGAGACAGAGAGAAACAGAAGACACACCAAGAGAGAAAGAAAGAGTGAGAGACAGAATGTGTGTATAACAGAGACAGGGACAGAGAGAGAGGGGTGAGGGAGAGGGAAGGGAAAAGAACAGGAGAAGGGGGGAGAGAAAGTGGGGAAGGGGAGAAAAGGGAAGAGAGGGGGAGAAAGGAGAGAGAGACAGACAGAGAGTGAGAGAGACAAGAGACAGAGACAGACAGAGACAGAGAGAGAGACAGAAGATACACACATACACACACACATGCAGAAAGAGACACACAAAGAGAGAGACTGAGAGAGAGATTTAAAAATGGTAAAGTTTTCTGTTCCTTCACAAACAAAAGGCTAGCTGTTATGCACAATTGCCTTTATTCTTAGTCTTCTTTCTCATCAATCCTACTCTGGCCCCAGCATGCTTTGCCGCTTCCTTGTCAAAATGGGAAATAATTTTAATTTTATTGAAATGGACCATTAACAAAGTCTTTGTCACTTTAGAGGTAATCATTCAGAATGTGAAACATGGATTTTACTATGAAACATCCACAAACATTAAAGAGAAATAGATATCTAAAGAACAGGGGAACATAAGGAAAACTGCACCTGTAGTTGTTTGGCATATAGCTCTAAGGAGACTGACTGTGAAGGTTCTAAAAATGTAAGTTTTGCAAGAGGCTTTGATGCGTCATTTATCTAGTTATTTCCTGTTCTATCCGATAGCTTTCTTAGTGATCAGACAAAGAAAAAAAAATGAAAATGCTTGGCATGACCTAAATATTCTGTCTATTATAAATGAAGGCAGGTCTCTGTGTAAATAAATATACCATATTGTGTTGTCAAGAAAATAATCAAAATTGTAAGTATTCACTTCTAGACAGGATCTACGCATTTTAATTACCTCTATGACTTTGCTGTTATTTAATAGCAACAGAAAGATGGATATCTAGTTTTCTTGTATTGATAGGAGGTGTACCACACCAAGCATTTTGATTATACATATAGGAAAGGAACAGAAATCAGAATTGGATACTTTGTTGGGTAGAATAAATATTATAAAAGGAAGTATAGGTGGATTTGATATAATCTTCCTCCAGCAAGAGATTGTTGATATTTCTCCAGGCTCCTTATAGTTGAATTATTTTATGTTGTTCAATTTTTGCAATCTTTGAGATCATGTAATCTAGATGACCTAAGGTCCAAATAAATCATGGCCCTGGTGCTTCAAAATAGTTGTTCCCAACGGTTTAGGTGAGTTTATCTTGATTCTAAATTATCCATGTAGTCTTTGTGAAAATGCCTGCATTATGTTGAAAAAAGCATTGAACTGGATATCAAAAGACTTGGATTTAAGTCCTGGTTTTGATGTTAACTATTAAGCAAGGGCAACTTGGTGGTGCAGTGCATAGTATGCTTAGGTTAGAGTCGTGAAGACCCAAGTTCAAATTTGACCTCAGACATTTACTAGTTGTATAACCTTGAGCAACTCACTTAACCCTATTTGCCTAAGTTTCCTCATCTGTAAAAAGAGCTGAATAAGGAAATGGCAGACCACTTATGTTTCTTTGCCAAGAAAACCTCCAATGGGGTCACAAAGTTGGATATGAATAAAATAACTAAACAATAACAAGAATGCTACAAGTATAAAAGAGTTTTATATAAAGTGTCATGAGAAGTTTGAGAATATAAAGATATTTTTAAATCTGGGAAGGGATCAAAGTTTTTGTGGAAGAAATGCCACCAGACTTGGGTCTTGAAGTCTAAGTATTTTCATAGTTGAAGAAACAGAAGTGGAGGTGGAGAAATGGGCTAGGAGATGAGGTCTAATCTAGACATGGGAGTTGTCATAAGTAAATAAAAGCAAATCTTTTCTTGAATGATGTGCTTATTTAGCAATTCCTGTTGTGAGTTGTGAACCTATACCAAACAAAGACCATATACTAACAATTATCTTGCAGTAGTCTTAGAAAAGACCTTGTAGGAAGTATAACATGGCAGAAATAGGACTGCCTTTGGAAGCAGCAGACTGCTTCAAACCCTAGTTCTGGTATTTATTTCCTGTGTGACCTTTAACTTTTCCCCTTATCTATAAAATAAGGGACTAAATGACATTCAAGTACTCTTCCAGCTCTTGATCTATGCCATTATGTTCCCATGAATGTGGAGCAACACCTTAAGCACAAAAAGAAGCTTTGGAATTTGGAGAACCACATCACTGATGTGGATTCTATATCTTCTCCTTGAGCAGGTTGAAAGAACGGGAGTCAGTCAGGGAATGTCTATTAAAAAGAATAGCAATAAGGACTAGGAGGAGGAGAAAGAAGAAGGAAGAAGAAAAAGAAGATGAAGAAGAAGAAGAAGAAGAAGAAAGAGGAGGAGTAGGAGGAGGAGAAGGAAGAGAAGAAAGAGGAGGAAGAGGAGGAGAGGGAGGAGGAAGAGGAGGAGGAGAAGAAGAAAAAAGGAGAGACAAAGAGAGAAATAGAAACAGAAAGAGACACACACGTACAGAGACAGAGAAAGAGAGACAGACAGAGAGATAGAGACAGAGAGGAGGGAGAATTCTTCCACATGCAGAAGAGGTAAGCTATAGTGGAAAGAGCTGGAGTAGAATAAATACTTATTCCCCACAAAAATATAGTGATAGTAAAGAGTACAACTTGTTGGCCCTGATGAATTCATATCATCAGACCCAAAATAGAAGGAATAGGAGTAAGTAATACCTAACATTTATATGGAAATTATACCTATTATCTCATTTGATCCTCAGAACATCATAGTGAAGCAGGTGACATTTTTATTCCCAATTTATAGATCAGGAGTCTGAGAGATATTATGTGACTTGTTCATGGTCATCTCAGGTACTATGAAAACTGGTAGATAACATTGTATAGCTACTGTGTATGATCTTACAACAATTTTGGAAAAAAGAATCTACTTAATAAAATATGGTAATATGTTTCTTTTCCCTTTATAAAATCAGCATTTCCTTTTAAAACATTTTTTACTGATATCTCTTATTGTTACATTACCTTCTTGTCCAGACACATTTCACTCACCAACTTTCCTTATTACCATCCCTTTTAACACAGAATAAAAAGAAAGAGAAAAAAACAGATTTCAGCAAAATTAGACAAGTCAATGGAAGTTGTAGTACATGTGGTTTTCCATACCCATAATTCCCCATCCCAACAAAAAAAGGAGAAAGATGTGTTGTCTGCTCTCTCCGAAAAGATTGAGTCATTATAATTATTTGGCAATCAGTTTAATTCTTTTTATTCTATTTATTACATTGTAATCATGATCTACTTCATTTTCTTGGTTATCTTAATCTTTGCATCAGTTCACATAAGTCTTCTCATGCTTTATTGATTTTCAAAAAGGGAGAAAGAGTACAATCTGCAAACCAATGCAATGAGCATGATATGGATTCCTGACAAAATTTTAGAATATATTGTTATTTTTTAAATTTTATTTTTAATTCATGGAATAGTACAATAAAAAAAATGGTTGTATGTGAAAGTGCAAGTCTACAATGCATAATTTGCTATTTTTTTCAACTAAATATCAAGAAAAAAGAATGTACACATGAGCCAACATGAATTTTCATACTTAGCATATTTTAATAGCATGACTGGAGGGTGGTTTTGGACATACAGATCATATAGAGGTTAGCAGGACTTTTGACTGTCTTTCTATAATCATGCATCTAATGGAGATGTGGACTAGACAACAGCACAATGAAGTGGATTTAGAACTATTTAACTGAAAGAGTAGTCAATAATAGTTCAAGGTCATTTTGGAGAGAGAATTTCAATGAAATCCCCTATGGGGCATTCCTTAGTCCTTTGTTTAATATCTTTATCAATAACTTGGATAAAGGAATAGATTGCTAGCTTATCAGATTTGTAGGTGACATGAATAAGGAAGAGCCAACATATTGGATAACAAATTCATTATATTAAAACAACAACAGCAACAACAAAGGATAAAGACAATATTGGTATAAAAAGAAATAACCTAAATAGTTTAATACAGTGGAGTCAACTCACACAGAAACAGGAGGCTATACATAAGTATTCCTTCTTGCTATATTGACTTAGAAAAACACATATCATGCTCTGTAACATTTTTATTTATTTTGTTAAATATTTCCCAATTACATTTTAATCTGGTTTGGCCACTGGAGGCTTTAAGCTGCATGTTTGACATTATTGGTTTACAACACTAGGTGAATCTAATTAGAAATGTACTATGTACAAATGTAAAATTCTCTAGTTAGGTTCAAAAAATCAGTTTCACAAATACATGATAATCACCCTAATTTTATTGGACACATGAATTAAGACTGTGATGTGGAAATCAAACACTAATGTGATGCTTGTAGGTTAGTTGTTTTTCAGTCATGTCCAAATCTTTGTGATCACTTCTGGGATTTTCTTAGCAGAGATATTGAAGTGATTTTTCATTTCCTTTTCCATTTCATTTTACAAATGAGGAAACGGAGGCAAAAAAGGTTAAGTGATTTGCCCAGGGTCACACAAACAGTATCTGAGGCCAGATTTGAATTCAGAAAGATGAATTCTTCTTATAGTATTCTAGGTACTGGGCCTAGCTGATAATTTACAGTTTTAATGTGATAGCAATCATAATTCTAAAAGGAATGTTTACACATATAAATAAAATAATAATGAAATTCCTTTAGAGAAATAAAGAACCTAGAAAATCAAGAGGGAAAATGAAAAAGAAAAGATAGGAATAAAGGAAGAAAGGCACTTACAGATTTCAAAACCATAGTATAAAGCAGCAGTCACCAAAACCCTTTGGTACAGATAAATTTAATGGAACAGACTAAATATTTTGGAGTATCAGAAATAATTGAATTAAAATCTGGTGTTTAATAAATGTCCTTATATAAATTATAGAGGAAAGAATTCCTTATTTGATAAAAGAAAAATTGAGAAAATAGAAAAACCACTCTGACAGAAATTAGGCTTAGGATAACACATACCATATTTCCCAATAAATTCAAAATTGATATACAAGATGAATATTAAAGATCATAACATAAAAAAGAAGCAGATCATATACTTTTCACAAGTATGAGGCAATTTTTTTCCCTGAGGCAATTGAGGTTAAGTGACTTGCCCAGGGTCACACAGCTAGGAAGTGTTAAGTGTCTGAGACCATATTTGAACTCACAACTTCCTGACTTCAAGGCTGGTGCTCTATCCACTGCACCACCTAGTTGCCCCCAATGAGATAAATTCTTAACCAAAGAAGTGACTACAAAAGATACATCAGTAATTTTACAAAAAATTGAAAAACTTGTGTGTAAATAATATATTTAAGACAAGAAAGGATGAAAATAAATGGGGAGAAAATCTTGTCATCTAATTTCTTATATAAAATGTGGTATCCTAAACACACATACATACAAATAAAATAGAATAACAATATGTAGTTGAATAGTTATATATGTCTGAATACATATATATTTCTTAGTTATATATAGACATGTTATTTATGTTTGTGTATATATGTGTGCCTCTTTATAGTTCCATCAGCAAAACTATATAACCATACAGCAATATAATTATAAAGCTGACTTTTCATATTGATCAGATTTCCCCCATGTCACTTTTCCTATTCTACAATAATTATAACTATACTAGGGGCGGAGCCAAGATGGCTAACAGCAGACAGCGCGTTCTCTGTGAGCTCCTGAGACCTTCCCTCAGACCCAGACAAATTAAGCCTCCGGACTGGTTCTGGAGTGAGGGCGCCACCAAACACTTGGACTACAACGCACTTCTATCAAAAATCTACTTTGAAAGAACTTCTGAGGTCAGTTTTAGATGGGCAGGGGATCAAGCAGCTCCCAGCCCTCAGATGCTAGTGGGCAGCCACGGTGCAAGTCCGGGGCTGGGAAGGACCAGAAGAATTTCTGCCAGGAAGTCCCTGTGAGACGCTTGGGCCACTTTGCTCTGCTTGCGGGCAGGTGCTTTGGCAGGTCTACCTTTGATAAAGGATGGATTGAGAACAGCTGAAAGTGTGGTCCTAGTGTGGATCTAGCAAGATCAGCCCCAGACCGGAAGTAACTCGGCAAACTGCCCCAGGGCAAATTAAAACTGCTGCAGATTCCCAGCTGGTGACTGATACCTCAACTCAAAAGCATGAGCAAGAAGAAGAGAGCTCTCACCATAGACAGCTTTTATGGAGAGAAACTAGAGAAGTCCCCAGATCCTGAGATTCTGAAAACAATCCCAGATAAAGCCACAAAGGTAGACTTAAGCTGGTCTCCCTTTCAGAAGGCTTACCTGGAAGATTGCATAAAGAATCTCAAAAGAGAGCTAGAAGAAGATTGGGGAAATAAATTGAGAGCAGTGCAAGAAGGAAACATCACGCTGCAACAGAGATGTGAAAAACTGGAAAATAAGTCTGGTGAATTGGAAAAAGTCACCAACTCACTGGAAAATAAAAAGTGAACTGATAAAAGACAACAATTCACTGAAAAACAAAATTAGTGAATTGGAAAAAGACAAAAATTCACTGAGAAACAAAATCAGTGAATTGGAAAAAGACAACATTTCACTGAAAAACAAAATTGGTGAATTGGAAAAAGTCACCAAATCACAAGAAAATAAAAATAGTGAATTGGTGAAAGACAACAATTCACTGAAAAACAAAATTAGTGAATTGGAAAAAGACAACAATTCACTGAAAAATAAAATTGGCAAAATGGATAAAGAATGCAATGAACCAAAAAATTCAATTGGCCAGTTACAAAAGGAGCTAAAAAAGATAACTGAAGGAAATAATACATTAAAAATTAAAATCAAACAAATTGAAATGAATGACTCAATAAGATTTCAAGAATCAGTCAAACAAAAACAAAAAAAAATGAAAAAAATAGAAGAAAATATGAAATATCTCCTAGGAAAAACAACTGACTTGGAAAACAGATACATGAGAGACAATCTAAGGATTATTGGACTCCCTGAAAGTCACGATGAAAAAAAGAACCTTGATGCTATCTTCCAGGAAATCATGAAAGAGAATTGCCCTGATGTTTAGAATCAGAAGGCATTGAAAGAATTCACCGATCACCTCCTGAAAGAGACCCCAAAATTAAAACCCCAAGGAATATCGTGGCCAAATTTCAGGACTATCGCACCAAGGAAAAGATATTACAAGCTGCTAGAAAAAAACAGTTCAAATACTGAGGAACTGTCATTAGAATTACATAGGATCTGTCAGCTTCCACATTGAAGGATCGAAGGGCCTGGAATCAGATATTCCGAAAGGCAAAAGAACTTGGATTACAGCCAAGAATAAGCTATCTAGCTAGAATGAGCATCATCTTCCAGGGAAGAAGATGGTCATTCAATGATACAGGAGAATTTCACCTATTTCTAATGAAAAGACCAGATCTGAACAAAAAATTTGACCTCCAAACACAGAACTCTAGAGAAGCGTAAAAAGGTAAAAAGGAAAGAACTCTTAAGAACTATCTCTCTACTAGGGATATCCTTAAAGAACGGGGGTATAATTTGATTTTACTTTGATAATAATCGAAAAGAAATTAGAGGTGGAAGGTATATCATACTGTAAAAAAAAGGGGTAGAGGCGAAAGGAGGTAAAATAAAGTAAAAAAAAGGAGGTAAAATTATAACTATACTATAATCTGACAGATCTATGTAAGTTTAAAAGTCATTTCCAATGGATAAGTGATCAAAGAACATTGTCATCAGAGAAAGAATTCTCAATTATTCACTACTATATTAAAGAATATTCCATTATTGTTCTGTAAGAAACGACCAGCAGAATGATTTCAGAGAGGCCTGGAAAGACTTGCATGAGCTGATGCTGAGTGAAACGAGCAGAACCAAGAGATCATTATATACGGCAACAACAATAGTATATGATGATCAATTCTGATGGACATGGCTCTCTTCAACAACGAGATGTTTCAAACCAGTTCCAATTGTTCAATAAAGAAAGCCATATACACCCAGAGCGAGGGATATGAGATGTGGACCACAACATAACATTTTCATGCTCTCTATTGATGTTTGCTTGCATTGGGTTTCCTTTCTCAGATATTTTTTTGTTCATGTAGATACAATTGTTCTTGCACAGCAAGATAAGTATGAAAATATATATACATATATTCCACTTGTCAAGTATTTTAATATAATTAACATGTAGTGGACTTCCTGCCATCTAAGGGAGGGGAGGGGAATAGAGGTGGAAAATTTGTAACAAAAAGCTTTGTAAGGGTCAGTGTTGAAGAACTACCCATACATATGTTATGCAAATAAAAAGCTTTAATAAAAAAAGAATATTACAAATCCCTAATAAGAGAATGGCACATCAAAAGAAAACTGAGGTTTTACCTCATACCCATTAAATTGGCAAAGATAGCAAAAGATGGGAACAGTAGATGTTCACTGTGAGACAGGGGAAAGACAGGAATCCTAAGACATTTTGGATTTTTGAATTTTGAATTGATACAACTATGTAAAAAGAACTTTGGAATTATACAAATGAAATCATTTAAATATCCATCCCTTTTAACCCATAGATTTTATTAGCTGTGTACCTCAGGAATGTCATTGAAAAAAAATATAGGATCCAAATGCACCAAAAAATTTTAACAGCACTTTAGTGCTGTTTGTGGTAACAAAGAACTGGAAACAATTTAATTGTCTATCAACTGGGGAATGTCTAAACAAATTGTGGTATGTGAATATAGTAGAATATTACGATGCTGTGAGAAATAACAAATATGATGAATACAGAGAAAGATACAAATGAACTTAAATGAAACAAAATGAATTGAACAGAACCAGGAAAGTAATATGCATAATGACTACAACAATGTAAATGGAAAGAAAAACAATAGCATAGTAAAAAAATTAATTTTGTGAAATTATGAAGAATAATCTTTTCCTCACCAAAGAAATAAGATATCTTCTTTCCTTTGCTCCTCAGAGATGTGAGGTGTGCATGAATTTATCATATGATGTCATATTTTTCAATGTTTTGATTAATTTTGCTGAATTATTAATCCTCTTCCTCTCTCTTTTTAAATTTGTCTTCATTATTGTTATAAGAGATAGCTGTCTATAAAGAGAAGAGAAATTAGACAATATAAATAACAATAATTAAAACAATAGGCTAATATTTATATAGTAACTACAATCTGCCAGGTACTGTGCTAAGTAGTTTACAATTTTTAATCATCAAGATAACCCTTTAATTTAGGTACTGTCATCTCTATCTTACAGTAGAGGAAACTGAGGCAAAGATGAAGTAATTTGTCCAGGATCATATAGTTAATAAGTGTCTTGGACTGGATTTGAATCCGGATCTTACTGACTCCAGTCCCTATTTAAAAAGAAGCATAATGCCCAGGACTAGGAAAATGATTCCCTTACTACATTCTGGCTTGGTCAGACTACATCTGGAGTTCTTTGTACAGTGAATAGAATATTTCACCAGGAGATCAGGTGACTTAGAAGAAAGAGTAATTGCAGCATCTTTTGATGGAAGGCTCATTATATGCACCAGCTATAAATTATGTCTGCTATATTCAAGGAATCTTTTTAAGATAAAGAATGGGGCAATAAAATAGCACAGTAGGGGCAGTTAGATAGTGCATTGGATGGAGTACCTGCTCTGAAGTCAGAAGGACCTGAAATCAAATCATCTTCAAACATTTAACACATACTAGTTATGTGATCATGGGCAAGTCATTTAACTCCAATTGCCTTGCCAAATAAAAATATAAAGCATAAAATGTTAGTAGACTTGGGGAGATTGCTGAAATCTTCCCTGCCTTTTTCTTATATTTTTGCATCATTGTGGAAATAGTCCTTTAGCTTATGTCAAGCTCACTTGGTGATTTTGCATAACTAATATGATCTGAGCATTAAAAATGTTCATCAATAATAATAAGTTATGTTAATTATTTCCACACCATAACTTTGGGAGAAAAATAGCATAGTTATATGTACAGATGAAGAAACTGAATTCTCTACAGTCATGTAGCTAATAACTGTTGAAATCAGGACTCAATTCAATTTAACACACATTTATTGATCAAAACATTGTTCTGGTCACTTGAGATATAAAATTAAATACAGCAAATTCTCTAATCTCTAGGAACCCACATTATATAATGGGAAGGATCATCATACATGGGTCATATTTTACAATAAGTATGACAGAAGAAGAACAGGATAATGCAAAGGAAAGATGAAGACAAAAGTGTTCCAAAAAGGAGTGAGAGGACACTTTTATCTAGGCAGAGGAGGGAAGACTTGCTAGAAGAAGTAGTATCCAGGTCTTGATAAAAGGAAATATTTTGGAAAGGTGAAAATAAAAGAATATCAGGAAAAGGGAGCACAGAGTGCTAAGAATCATAATTTCTAAACATGAAACAAACTTTCATTTGACTGTTGATAACTATGTGAGTTCCTTGTCAACTGACCAAAGAGTACACATTATTGTTTGAGAAGTTTAATTTTGTCCATCTTGATATTCTTACTATAAATGAAACCGAAAGAGGGAACTTTCACAAAGGGGTGATTGACTGTATTGGGTCATCTCATTTTACAATATTAATGAAAAACATTTGCAAAAAGACTACTCTGAAAATAATTGCATGTTCTGACAGGCTGTTGATGATAAAGTAATAGAGAAATTATATGAAGGACTGGGTAAAATTGTTCAAATCAAATCAACATATACTTCAATAGTTGATGACTTCAATGCAAAAAAGCAAGAAAATGTGAGTTTGGGGAGAAATAGATGGGAAACTTTGACTCAGGAGAAAGAAATGAGAGAGACAAAAAAATTTCACCTCACCAATATTTCTTCCAAAAAAAATAAGTGTAAGAAGAGAAAAAAGAAGGAAGCAAAGGAGAAGGAAGAAGAGGAGGAGAAGGAGAAAAAGGAAGAGAAGAAAAAAGAAAAAGAAGAGGAGGAGGAGAAAGAATAAGAAGAGGAGGAGGAGGAGGAGGAAAAAGAAGAAGAAAAAGAAGAGGAGGAGGAGGAAAAAGAAGAAGAAGAAGAAGAAGAAGAAGAAGAAGAAGAAGAAGAAGAA
>JAJPUD010000323.1:636581-669622 GCA_023553655.1 Myrmecobius fasciatus
AAGAAGAAGAAGAAGAAGAAGAAGAAGAAGAAGAAGAAGAAGAAGAAAAAGAAATAAAGAAAAAAGAAACTGAAGATGACAATGACTTCTAGGTCATGGCAAGCACCAAACAAGATCACAAAGAGTAAAACTGACTACATTTAAATAGACAAGAAAAGACTTCATTATGAACTTCAGAGTTATTTCCTGAGATGGCTGTCTGTGAACAGGCAGACTACAGACTTGTCAGAGTGGAGATCAGAATTAATAATAAACAAGAAGAAGGAATAGCAATGAGAAAAAAAGAAATGATATACAATTAAGAAGGCTTAACTCTGAGTTGTTCAAATGAGATACTGAAAATTTTAAATGGGAAATGGAGAGTGGAAGAACATTGACTATAATGATTTCATCCAGAAGTTAAACCAATGCATATTAAGTGCTACAACAGGGAGACCATAAAAGCCCAGAAAGTACCTTAGTCAGCAAGCATTTGACTTCTTTGCCAAATGGAGAAGGATGAGTGCCAAAGGCAGCCATGGGTTATGATATAAAATCATTTTTAAAATCTTAAAAAGAAGTATGATGTACAATGAGCAATATGGTCTCATAAAACAGAAAGAAGCAATGGAGGATAAAACTAGTCTGAAGAAAACTTGGCAAGTTACTAACTAAGCAAAGTCATCCCAAAGGCATTCAAGGATTAAAACAGAAAGCAGACTACAAACAGAAAAAGAGCTAAATAAATCTGCAAAAATCACTACAACCTACTGTTTCTCTGTCAACAGTACAGCATATTTAGATCCTAATGTCCTAGTTCATGAGGTGCTGACAGAGGAAGTATTCCATTTGGAAGAGAAGGAAGAGTAGCTCAATTGAATTAAGTAAATATAGAAGATCTCCATGCTCCATGCTCCATACAAATTGTGAGGACATTGAGGGAATGATTTTCAAATCTATTGGAAGAGGAGATAACAAAGACATAAGATCTCAGCTTTCATCGATTCCCCTCCTCCAACCCCCCAAGAAGTAACTGTGAAAGCATCAACAAATACCAAATTCTCCACTCTCTCATCCATACAAAATCTATATGAAGATCTTTTGTTCTTGAGTCTTTCCTCAATCGTGTCTGATTCTTTGTGACCTCATTTGGGGTTTTCCTGGCAGAGATATTGAAATGGTTTACCATTTCCTTCACCAGCTCATTCTACAGAGGAGGAAACTGAGAAAAAGGATAAATTTGCTCAAGGTCACACAGCTAATAAGTGTGGAAGGCTGGATTTGAATTCAAGAAGATGAGTTTTCCTGACTCCACTTTTGGCACTCTATCCATTGTATCACCTAGCTGCCCAGCATGAATATAATAGGTACCTAATAACACTTCTGGAATGAACTAATGAAAGAATGTAACAAGCTTTACTTGACTATTTTAATGAAAGAGGAAAGTATGGTTTTACAAATGTGATTATAGATATTTTTTTTTCAGATTTGTCATAACATGAAAAGAAAATTATATAAAAAGGACTCTGATTTTTGAGTTTTCCTTTATCAAGATTATAGGATCTCATCTAATCTTACAAATGAGAAAACAGAATAAGTGATTTGTCCACATAGTAAGCAAGTGTTTGTTAGAAGCAAGAGCGAGATTTGAACCTGACCTCCTTGAGAGTCACTGTTCTTTCTACCATATTAATCTTGCCTTCTCAAAACTCATAATATGTTGTCAGGATTTGTTTTTGTTTAGTCATTTTTCAGTCATGCCCAATTCTTCATGACTTCAATGAAATTTTCTTGGCAAAGATACTGGTGAAAATTTGCTATTTCCTTCTCTAGTTTATTTTACAAATGAGGAAACTGAGTCAAGCAGAGTTGAGTGACTTGACTAGGGTTAGACAGCCAAGGGTGGATTTAAATTTACAAAGAGAAGTCTTTCTAACTTCAGGCTCAGCACTCTATCCGCTTGCTCACCCAGCTGGCCCTACACAAAACATCCTCAATGATATTATAGAGAGTAGAAGGCTTTCACAAATTCTATTCAATAATGAACCACATATTTACCATTCCCTGTTGACTGAAAGTCCTAGAGAATATAATATCTCATTATGTTTATTTGTAAATTTTTTAAAGTATTTGATCCAGTAAGATAAAAATTACAACTTTTACAATAAAGTCTCCCCATACCAAAGTATAAGACTATTCGAGATTCCTTGGAAGATGCAACAACAAAAATAGTTGTTTCATGACCTGCTGATAACAAACATTAGATAAGACAAAACAGGAGATGTAGGATTGTCAAAAGTATTTGCCATTGGGCAGCTAAGTGGCCCAATGAATAAAGCACCTGCCCTGGAATCAGGAAGGCCTGAATTCAAATCCATCTTCAGATACTTACTAGCTATATGACCCTAGGCAAGTCACTTACCCTATTTGTCTCAATTTCCTCATCTGTAAAATGAACTGGAGAAGAAAATGGCAAACCAGCCCAGTGTCTTTGGCAGGAAAATTTCAAAGGGGGTCATGAAAAGTCAGACATGAATGAAATTACACAAAAGATATGAAGAAATATAGAGGAGAATCTTAATTTTTCTATGACAGATTAGTTCTGCCAGATGCTTCTGTTTGAGTCTAGCATTGTATAGATTGCATCAAGACACAAGATATTGCACAACCTCTTGTAAACGAGCTTTGATAACTCAAAGGAATTTGGTCTGTCCATTCACACAGGAAATACAAAATGGATAAAGTGTCTATCCAAAATTTAACATCATCTGAATGAACACTCTATTAAGCATTCTAACAGTAGGTATATCTGGGAAAGTAAAGGTGAGGAATGAATCACATCCAGATTTTAAAAGGAGGAGAATAGGATAAATTGTTTTTTTGGGGAATTGTAAAGTCCTTTTACTTCACTCCAAGCTGACCTTGATACCAAAGGCCCATCTTTTCAAAAGAATTTTTTTTTGCTAGTATTGCTATATGATAGCAAATCCTGTACAGCATTGCCTCTGGAGAGATAAAAGGGAACAAAAGAGAGAAGTCAATGGTGGGTGTAAACAAGCTGTAACATATAACCAGCAAGGAAAAAGAACAGGTATAAAGGACATTATTAAAAAAAATGAGGATACGGTTTGGTCATAAGGCAAAGGTGAAGGATTACAGCAGATGGATAGCCAGAGTGTTCCACTTATACCCTAGTAAGGTCAGGGGAAAAGGAGGTAGACCTCCAACATGTTAGGTGCATACCTGTGGTGAACTTTTGGAAGGACATGGACAAGAATCCCAAAAGATGGGCAGGCACAGATGGGTTGCAATCTGCTTTATTGGGGGGAACTCCCAAGTTGATAACATATCTGAGTATGTGAAGTATGTATAAATATGAGAGAGAATATGAGGTTATTTTGTTTGAACACAATTTGCGTGTTGTCTCCCCCAAAAGTCTCTAAGATACTTAAGAGCAGGGACTATTCTTAATCTTTCTTTGTATCTTCAGTGATAAGCACAGGGCCTGGCATACAATAGACACTTAATAAAAGCTTGTTGACTTGTGCTTTAGAATGAGAGGTCATGAATTTGAATTTTGACTCTGCTAGTATTTTCTCTCTCTGGGGCTATTTCTTCATTTGTAAAATAGGGAAGAGAGGCAAAATTTGCACTTCTAAGATCACTTTCAGCTCTAACCTATGATTCTCAGCAAATTGTAAATAATTCATCTCTACACTGGACTCTAATTCTTTTCCAATACTTACCATCACAAATTTTGAATGCTAAGTTTGAGAAGGCTCATCCAGTTAGAAATGAACCTTATTTAACTCACTTAGCATTTCTAAAAGGGAACTCACCATATTTCCCCAAGGCCATTCTTTTTCTAAACTTTCCTGAGGGTACCATCATCTTTCCAGTTATGTAGATTTTCAATCTCAGGTTCAACCTAGACACTTAGATTAGCATTTTGCCATCTGGATATGAACCACCTTTCTAGGTTTATTGTATGTTAGTCTCCCCCATGTTTATGTTTCAATTAAACTAGTCTACTTGTTATTTTCTGAATTCTGTATTCCATCTCTAGCCTTCCTACATTTGCCCAGGCTGTTCTTATCTTAAATTCCAGCTCTCACACCTGCTTCTTAGAATCCCTGATTTTCTTCAAGGACCAGTTCATGTACCATGCCCTGCACTGATGCTGAATTAGAATCAGATCTTTGTGAGCTGCAGGAAGCTCTCCCTTACCTTCCCTTTTTCTCCCTTCGTTTTTTTCTTTCCTTCCTTTTCTCTTTTCCTTTTTTCCCTTCCTTCCTTTGAGCCAAGCAGGGTTAAGTGACTTGACCAGAGTCACAGAGCTGGTAAATGTCTGAGGCTAGATTTGAAATCAGTTCCTCTTGACTCCAGGGTCAGTCAGTGCTCTATCCACTGAGCAACCAAGCTGCCCTAAGCCTTTCTTGATCTATATTCAATCTATGCATCCTTCTACATTCTCCCCAAGTTATCATGTACCTGTTTGTCATAGTGCCTGGCACACATTAAATATTTAATGAATAAATACCTATGGATTGCATTGGACAATGAACTTGAATTCATTATTCTTTTTTTTTTTTTTGCTTTTTGCTGTGGCAATTGGGGTTAAGTGACTTGCCCAGGGTCACACAGCTAGGGAATGTTAAGTGTCTGAGACCAGATTTGAACTCAGGTCTTCCTGACTTCAGGCTGCTGCTCTATCCACTGCACTACCTAGCTGCCCCATTCATTATTCTTATAATATTATAATGCTTACATTTCTTTTTCCCCCTCTTTTTCACATTTCTTCCAGGCCTAATACTGAGTGTTTTTGCTAATCACTTCTAAATCTCTAAAATATATCATTCTGTTACTTTCTTTGGTCTGAGTCAGAGCAACATCTACCTAAGTGGAACATTTCCCTTTATCTACAATTTTAGAGAACCTTTATATTTATTATATAATTGTTTTTTGAAAAATTTTATTTTTACAGATTATAAAAGTTTCCAGTGGATGTGGATTTTATAATTAGCATCAAAAGAGAAAAGACTCCCCCAAATACTGATTTTCATATAAATTATCTTTTATCTGGAGCAAAGGCTGCATAGGGGAAGAGCAAGGTCAATGACATTGCAGAGAGATAGGATGGAAAAGTGGAGAGAACAGGGAATGTGGACTTTGGATTTGAATCCCAATACAGATACTTGCTGGCTGTGTTACCCTGGTCAAGACTCTTTACCTCTTGAGCCTCAATTCCTCTTTCTGTAAAATGGGGGTAATAAGAGGACTTAGGAAATGTACAAATGGACTTTGCAAAATGTAATGCCCTATTTAAATACTAATTATTCTTAACTTCCTCACTACATGTGACTAGTGTGTATAAAATATATCTAGTATATGTTACTTTTCATTGTCTTCCATCTGCCCCATCCTTTCAAGACAGAAAATGTATATTCTGGTGTATATTCCCATTATAGTAAGTGGGAAAGACAGCAGTCAAGAAACAGTTTCTGATACCAATATTACAGTAATAGAGGCATCCTGATTTTCCTCAATAATTCTAATTAAATCAGAGAACAACAACTAAAACTCACCAAATAGACAGAGACATCTTAGTATGGGTTAAGAATAAATACAAACCCTCTAAAAAAAAGGAGAAATAGTAATGACAGTTTTGAAGTATCCAGTACCTGTTGTGACAGGAATAACAAATTAATTGGGACTATAACGGATTCTTTGTAAAGGTGAAGTAAACACACTTGACTGTATATTTTTCACCATCAGTTAAGTCTCAATTGGTTCTAAAAATAAACAGAAGACATTGAACAGTTTTAATGGATTTTGACACCTAGGTATTATGCTGTCACTCCAATATAAATGAATCATAACTTTGGACTGCACCAAGGAATTACTGCACATTTGGAGAAAATTTATGGTGCACCGAGCTTTGAATCATGATGTGATATCTAAACTAAAGTCAAAAGAAGGAAAAAAGCCTGGCATAAATTATTATTCTCTATCCCATAGATAGCCACCAATGCAACAGGTAACAGTTTTAGGATTTAGGAATTCTGCCAATAATTATTATCAAAGCTGAAATGAACTTATCCTTCTGAGAAGATTCTAGCAAGAAATACAAGAAAGAGTCACTTTTACATAAAGTGGTAGAGGCCCTTTCATTTCTCCTTGGTGTGTCCCTTTCAGTGAATTTCTCCAGCAACAGGGAGGAGAAAAATGTATTACTGTAAACAAAGTGGGCCAGTCATATAGTAACAGGGAGGGATAACTGTTGGAAAGCCAACATGCTTTGTTGGTATCTTTGTCATATAAAAAAGATACAAATAAGGCAGTTAACATTACCTTCTAAAGTTTTATTTTTACTGAGTAAATTCTTCCCACTTCTACCCGTTTTATGAGAAAACATAGACAAGAGTTACACAGAATAGGTAGGTAGATTGATTGACATCTGGGTTGTTGTAGGTTATATGCAGTGATAGAGCACTGGACCTGAAATCAGGAAAACTCAACTTCCTGAGTTCAAATCTGGCCTCAGATAGTCACTAGCTGTATGACCCTGAGCAAGTCACTTAATCATGTTTGCCTCAGCTTCCTGAGCAAATGGATACTATGACACCCTAACATAGATTTTTATCAGATTTCTTTTTATTTCCAGCTGTCAAGCTATCATACTTACTAGCAGATCCTGTACTGTACATGTTAGAAAATGCTCCCTTATGTTTTATTATAAAAATAAATATATAATAAATATTCTCTGTTGAAATCTTTCCCATTATTCAAAAGCTAACTTTTTAGTACCACAATGTCTTCTCTCATGTAAAGTAAAAATGATTCTAATTAAAAGTCTTCTCTCCATTCTGAGATTTTCTCTGAGCACTTTGCCCTTATCTCTTCTATTATCTCATGTTGCCATGTACCATGCTTACTTGTATACATTGTATTCCACTTTTTTTTGAATCTTAAGCTCCTTTGAGTCTGATACTATGTGGTTTTTTGTCTTTGTAACTCAAGCCCCTAGCATAATGCCTTGCACACAGTAGTGACTACATTAATATTCATTGGACTTAGTTTAATTGAAAAGTTGAATAGTAGGGAAATATCCCTGATGTAACTCTACTTAATACTAAAAAAAGGAGGGGAAGTAGATTGGATTAGTGACAGAGAGGTGAAATGGATTTACTTAGGTCTTAAATATTTCAGTGGGGAGAGTCTTCCACAATACCTGAATTTCTCCTGCTCTCACCCTGGGGTTATCTGGACAGAACCCTTTTTCTTTCTTCCCAGGCTGCCATTTTGATTGCAAGTCCCATGATGTTATGCAATTGCAACTGTATGTCATGATGTTCATTTTAGCCTCTTCTCAGCTTAATCCATCCCTGGTGGCTACTTTTGCAGTTTCAGTCCTGATTCAAAGCTTTCTGCATTGACCTTGTACAGTTATAAATGTTTTAACGTCCATAAAAAAGTGCACTCACATAAAGAGTAACAGAAAACATCAAATATGAGGAAGTCAAAGCAGTCTGATGCTATGCAAAATGAGTTTGCCTGCCTAGCCTGGTATTACTCCTATCCTCTGCCTTCTTTGGATTTAATAGTAGTGGGCACAATTATTGCCTCTTTTTAAGAGGGCATTACATTATTGTAACCACCAGAAAGTTTTAGCATAACATTTTTATTTCTGTTTCGAATGAGGTCGTTTTCTAGACTCCTTCGGAGAGAGGAAATAGGCCTTTGCAGATTTTTAAAAACCTTTGAAAAGGGACTATGACTCCCACCATTCACTGACAGATCATGCATGGAGAGCAGAATAGCTATGAGCATCTGGATCTTTATTTTTGTTAGGAAAATTGCAGTTTAACTTCATGTGGAGATTTCCTGGTGGTTTTGTTTTTAAGATTTAAAAAAAGAACAGTAAAAATGAAACTTTAAAAGCTTCATCAAAGGTTATAAGTTCACTCATTCCTGCTTCTCAGGGTTATAAATACAGATTTTGAAAGGGCAACCAAGTGGAGCTGAGAGACTCAACTAGACATCTAAAGGAATAGCACCTTAATTTGTTAATTGGGCACAAACTAAATGAGATCTTGGAATGTTTAAAGTTGTTAGAGTTTTGTTTCTTTGTGAGTTTTTAAAAAACTTTTAAACAGCTATGATTTTTATCACTGTTTTGTCTGATAGATTTCATATCAATTCTTTTGATCATTTTTTATTTGTTTTTTTTAAATTTTCAGTTCTTAATTCTCTCCCTTCTCCACCCTTCCCACAATATCAACTTCTGTAACACTGCCATTCTAATTTTATAGCTATGCAATATAGAACTCTTTCCTTTCTCCCTTCTTCCTTCCTTCCTTTCTTCTTTCTTCCTTCCTTCCTTCTTTTTTCTTCTTTCTCCATTCCTTTTTTCTTTCATTCTTTCTTTCTTCCTCTATCCCTTCTTTTTCTTTCATACTTTCTTCCTTATTTTCTTCTCTCACTTCCTCCCCCTTTCCTTCCTTTCTTTATTTTTTTCTTTCTATCTTTCTGATCCTCATTCTCCTCCATGGGTATTTCTGTTAGTCTTTTTTCCCATCCCCATCAAAAATATATAGCAGAAGTACAAAGATTTCATGTGTAATTACTTCCCTGCATAGTGTTTAGTTAAAATCTCATGCTCAGATAGATTATGAAAGAAAGAAAAAGGAAGGAAGGAAGAAGAAATTTAACATGTTAAAATAATGCTATGGGTTAATAGGAACAGCAAAGAATTAAAATACAAGCCATGTAAAATCCCAACTAAAACCTGAATATATTTAATGTATTCATTTAGAAGCTAACTAAAAATCCAAGAAAGATAACACTCTCAATATAATACAGTACTGCAGAACAAATTGCAATTTTCAGTTATCAAAATTGTGGGTTTTTCAAATTTTGTATCTTTTTAAAGAGGATTTTCTATTCTGTCTTAGAGATAATAGGGAGCCATTGTTACTCACTGAATTAGGTGGGAGTGACATGGATGAATCTATCCTTCAGGAAAATCACTTCAGCAGTTTTGTAAGAAATAGATAGGAATGGAGAAAGATTTGAAGCACAGAAACCAACCAGAAGACTATTGCAAACAGGATATATAATGTGGCAAACGTAGAAACAAGAAGACTAGAAAACAGGTTAGGTATGGAGGGGATGAACAAGAAAGAAGAATTTACATCTCCTTGACAAAATTGTGAACTTGGATGACTGGGAAAGTATTGGGATGCTTGACAGTAATAAAGGAGTCTAGAACAGGACAAGATTTGGATCAATCATATCTATTTTGGATATGTTGAGTTCTAGATGCCAATGAGACATCCAGCATTAATGGCAAATAGGAAATTAATGATACTTAAGAGAGAAGTTAGGACTGGATTTATATATATGAGAAGCATTTATACAGAGATAATTGAACATGTAGAAGCTGTTGAGATTGTCAAGTGAGAGAGTATAGAGAGAAAAGAATAGAGGTAAAACTTTAGGCTATATCCTCATTTAGTGGTCATGTTATGGATTAAGATCCATCAAAAGAAACAGAGACAGAGAAGTGATAGGTAATAGGGGAATGAAGAGAGACTGACATCATAAAAATCCAAAAAAGAGAGAATGTCTAAGAGGAGATGACTAATAGTGTCAAATGCCCTAACAAGGCTTAGGATCAAAAAAGAGTCATCAGATTCTGCAATTAAGACATGATTGGTAACTGAAGAAAACAGTATTCCAACCTCTTCATTTTATAGATGCAGCACCTGAGATGTGATTTACCCATGAGATAACATGACTTACCCAGGTTACAAAGATAGTAGATGGTAAAATTGGCATTCAAACCAAACAGCTTTAAACCCAAATACGTTTGTCTTTTCAATATATATGGAAAAGCTTGCTTTTGTGAAAGCATGGTGCTTAGCACATAGTAAGCATCTGATAAATGCTGCCCAGTTGATTTTATGGGCAATATTACATAGATGTTTCTGGTAGAAATATTCATATGAAAAATGACAATGATAATATCTAACAGCATTTAATGCTTGCTGACTCTTTATAAATATCTTATTTGATCATCCAACAGTGCTAGGAGATAAGTGTTATTACCTACATTTTACAGATTAAGAAACTGAGATACACAGAGCTTAAGTGACTTGTTCAGAGGTTGTCTGAGGTTGGATTTGAAATTCATTCTTCAAGACTCCAACTCAAAATTAAAAAGATATGTCAAGATTTATGCCCCAGGAATTATTCTATGTACTGAGAATACAAGTGTAAGCAAGTGAGACAGTTTCTAGTGATATTAAAAAGCTTATATTCTAACAGAGGAAAACAATACAAATGTCAGGAGTCTGGAAAATAGGAAGAAGTCAAGGTTGAGCTTGACTATTGGAAAGTGTAATGAGGAGATGACAATGTAGTAAAATAAAAGTCTGAAATCTGGCTTCCAGGTGAAAGTTCACCCATCAAAGCTGGGGGAACCCAAGGATATAGTCCAAGTTTCAAATTGAAAGCATGTTGAATTATATATTGATTTTTAAAAAAAATACAGGCGTCAAGTATTTTAACATTATTAACATGTAGTGGACTTCCTGCCATCTAGGGGAGGGGAGGGGACTGGGGGTACAATCTGTAATTGAAAGCTTTGTAAAGATCAATGCTGAGGAACTACCCATACATATGTTATACAAATAAAAAGCTTTAATTAAAAAAAGAAAGACCTCTGTGGAGGATCTGTGAAAAAAACATGGATAAGGTACCCTAACTCAAAATGAAAAAAGATGGATGGGTTTGGTTCTTCATCACTAATGGAGGGATTTACCCACATTGGTAAATTCATAGATTCTATTTAAGTTTAAGACCTAATTAAAATGGATAATAAAAATCTTCTTAAGTTGAAAAAAAATACGTCACAGAAAAATACATTTGAGTTTAACTACAATAGGCTCTTAACATAGCCTGAAATGTGATGTAAGGTGGTCTTTTTAGTCACCAACAAGAAGGAGGTTCCATTTATAATAACCTTAGTGTTTCATCTATCACACAAGCTTTTGGTAAGGAGTCAAATGACACAGTGTAAGCCTACTACAATTTGTAACACATTCCCAGGGATTACAGTAGAATCCATGAAAGTGCCCATTAGTCCTATAAAACAATAGAAAAAGGATCTGGGTTAGTTGGGACATTATCACAATAATGAATACAGGAATTTTGGTGCAGAGATCTGAGGCAAGTCCACTAAAAGGCAGTAGGACATATGCTACTTGGGAGTAAATGATTATGTCATTCATGATGCTTGTATTCCTAGTATCTAGTAAAATTCCATAAAGCACATAACAGATGCAGTAAATGCTTATAGGTGGACTGGTTGATTTTTCTAACCTTGCATTAGGAGTTGAAACTGAGTATTAGTTTTACCTGCCATCTCCATCAACTACCTATGTGACATTATCACTTAATCTCTCTGGATTTCAGTTTCAAGATTTATAAAATGGAGATAATAGTAACTATTCTGCCTACTTCATAGTATTATGGTGAGGTTTGCAAGCTAAGAATGCTATACAAACAAGGTGTCATCATTGTTTCAGGGATTATTTTCATTGTATCACCTTGGTTCATCCCAACCCAATCCCAGTATGAGAATCAACTTGAATTATTTGAAAGGTAATTTCAGCCTCTGCTCCTTGCAACTCTCTATCAGTTGATAACATAAAACTGGCAGACTTCTTGGTTAGCTGCCAATTGACGAAGCTGAGTAATTTCTGGACATATCTTAGCTGCCAAAACCTTCCATATCATACTATCCCAAGTATCCAGTATCCCAAGGCAATTTCCAAATCCTCTAAGGAAATTGTCCTCTGGAAGCTCATAACAACCCTGAAAGATCTACTCTATGACTGGATTAGTCCTAAATAACCAAGGGGCCCACTAGAACAAGTCTGATTCCAGAATCTTTACCTTGGTGAACTTTTCTGCAATGCTTACAGGTAATGCAGAAATAATTGTGCCTCATTGAGACTCCTCTGGAGCATATCAGAACACTAGGAACAGAGTCAGCACATGGAGTCTGGGGAAGCTGGAACTGACCTACTCAGGTAGATACAATTATGCTGCTTCAGACTCCCTAGAAGTTCAAAACTTGGGTTTTTAGTCCTGACTCTGCCAATCACTTAACCTCCTGAGTTTCATTTTTCTTATCTATAAAATGGGGATAATTATAATAGTGCTAGTTCTCTACAAAAACTTATGAATATTGAAAGGTATTATAAGGTGTAACAATATTTTAATATGTCTAAAACCCTATACAAATTTAAGGCACTATTTTCATCATTATCATAAGAATAAAAATGAACTGTGGAGTTTAGGCATACAGGTCTGTGCTGGCAATCATTCAAAAAGCATTTATTATGTTCCAGGCATTGTGCAAAATGCTGGAGATATAAAAATATCCTGTGCATTCAAAGAGTTCACATTCTAATGGAGGAGAAAACATGCATGCATGTGTATATATAAGATATAGGGAAATGAATGAAGGAAACAAGAATTTATTAAGCTCCTACTGTGTGCTAGGCACTATGCTAAATAGTTTACAAATATCTCATTTGATTTTCACAATAACCATAGGAGATAGATGCTAATATTATCCCCATTTTACAGCTGAGGAAACTAAGCCAGGCAGAGGTAAACTGATTTGTCCAGAGTCTCATCTCTAGTATATGTCTGAGACCAAATCTGAACTCAATTTTTCTTGATTCTAAGCTCTAACCCATTTGTGATATCTCTACTTCTAAACAGTGTAAATAAGTATTCTTAGAGGGATTTGGGGAAGGTAGACTAGGGAGAACTTCCTATAAAAATAGATTTAAGATGAGAATTTTTTTGACAAGGCAACTGGGGTCACATAAGCTAATAAGTATTAGGTATCTGAGATCAGATTTGAACCTAGGTCCTCCTGACTTCAGAGCCAGTGCTCTATCCATTGCACTATTTGGCTGCCCTTAGAATCCTGAAGAAAGCCATAGAGGTCAAGAAAGAGAGGGCATGATGGGCATGGGGGAAGCTAGAAAAATGCATAGAGTTAGGAGATGGAACATCGATCTCAAGGAGGCCAGAGACATTTTGCAGAGTTGTTGAAGAGGAGTAAAGTTTAAGAAAGGAAGAAAAGTAGGAAGGGTACAGGTTGTGATGAGCTTTAAAAATCAAATGGAGGAGATAGATAAATAGGCAGGCAGATAGATAAATAAATGATAGGCAGGTAGATAAATAGGTAAGATGAGAAAATCAATAGACAGACAGAGAGAGATATGGATATATATATACATATATATATATATATATATTTGTTCTGTCCACCTTCCAGGAATATCCTCTATTTCTTCTTCTGGTTAATTTGGGTTTATAAGCTTATATTGTCATTCTGCTTCAACAAAACTACAAGTTCTTTGTTCTGGATTTTTGAAAGATATGTCAATGAAACATGAGTACTGCCAAGTTCTACCAGACAAGAAGACTTTGAGTATGAAATTAGTCACCAACCAGATGTCTCTTATATGAAGATCAACCTAAGTTTGTAGAGGTTTCTCACTGGATTGGCTGCAGGGTGATGAAATTTCGTCCATTAAAACTCTCAAGGATCTTTTAATAGTGAATGGGGTGAGAGGCTTAGAGTCAAGAAGATATAGGTTCAAAACACACTCCAGATACTTCACAGTCATGTAACCCTGGGTAAGTCAGTAACATCCTTGTATTTCAGTTTCATCATCTATAAAATAAGGGAGTTGAATTCAGTGGCCTCTGAGATCTCTTCTTGTTCTGAATCTATGCTATATCATAAAAGGATTATAATTTGTGTAGGTGAAGGGGGTACACACACTGACAAAATTGAGTCACATTTTTTATTATTTTCTATCACTCATCTCTTTTGGATGTTGCTTTAATTTCTTTACATTATATGCTATTTCATGGAACATGTTCTAAAATTTCATTTTTTTTTCTGTCTTAGAGACATTTAATCCACCTCCTAATTTGCAAATGTAGAAATTGAAGCTGAGTGAGATGAAGTAATTTGCCCAAGTTCACACAGATAGTTAAATATCAAGAGTTGGAATTTGAATCCAAGTCTACAGACTCCAAATCAAAATTCCTATTATATATTCAATTTTAAGAGATCATCCAATATTGCTTTTTTCAATGATCATATAAATCTCGAGGATTTATATGCTAAATAGTCATACATCATTATCACAAAAACCTATATGTAAAATATATTCACAAGTTTAACAAAAAACTAGTACCTAATAAAACCTAAGTATACTACTATGCAATATTAAATACCACCTCAGGCATTCACTAGTACTAACTGAGTCATCATGAGTCAGTCACATAACTTCTCTTGATTTCAGTTCCTCATATGAAAGAGAATGATGACTTTCACAGTCCCTTTTGTGTCTAAACCTAAGATCCTATGACTTAATAACAATGTTGTTGTTGTTGATATTGAGTCATTTTCATTGATCTCATTTTAGAGTTTTCTTGGCAAAAAAACTGGATTTTCCATTTCCTTCTCTAGCTCATTTTACAGATAAAAAGAGTCACACAATTAATAAGTGTCTGAGGTCAGTTTTAAATTCAGACCTGATGCTCTATCCACTGTGCTCTCTATCCACCCTGTCTAATAATAATAATTAACATTTATAAAGAACTTTAAGGCTTGCAAGGCAGGTTACATATATTAAGTCATTTTATCCTAACCATACCCCTGGAAGAAAAGTATTATTTTTATCGTTGCTTTACAGATACAGGAATTGAAACAGACAAAGGTTGAGTTACATTACTCAAAGTCACATGAGCAATTAAGTGGTGCAAGTTTGAAGTCAAGTCTGGTTCCCGGTTCCTGGTTCTACCTCCCTATTCAATGCACTGCCTTGCTGAGTAACTGCCTTTATTATTTGGAGAGTTTTGTTTGTTTGGTTGGTTTGGGATTTTGTTTTGTTTTTTATTGGCTAAATGTCTAGTGACCAAAAGCCAAAATTCCACTGATAGTGAAGTTCTAGCACTAACTTAACACTTCACTTTGTATGATCAGATGAAAACAAGAAAGGAGAGAGGAGCAATCTTCACCATCTTCTCTTTCATCACCTATCCAATGTCATATAGATAGCCCTTAGAATTTTTCCGGAGTTGAGAATCCTAACTGGGTAGAATATCCAAGAAAGCCTTCCTGCTATCGAGTCACTTGGAGACTTACTCACAAATTCAAAAAATTACTATTAAAAATATAAATATATATGTATGTTCTATAAGTATATAACTATAAGAAGACTACTTCAGACTCTGTCTCAATAGACTTAAATTTAAAACATATATTGAACTATATTGAAATACTAAAGCATAATATGCTAAGGAAACTCAGGAAAAGCTGATTTTCAAAAAAAAAAATTGGAATTCCTCCACCCTTTGTCAAAATTTTATTATTGTATTCCTTAGCTATGTATTTTTTATTTTCTTTTATGGATAGCTCTAAAGGTATCTTAGTTTAAATGAGTATTAATGATAAAAGTATTATGCTTTCTGTTTAAGGGGAATGTTTCATGCCTTTCTTTTTATGTTCCAAAAAAAAAAAAAAACAAAAGAAAAGAAAGACCCAGGAAAAACATAACCCCCACAAATCCTGGCTCGGCCATCTTTTAACCATGTATGACCCTGGGCACATTACTTAACTGCTGTAAATTTCAACTTCCTCATTTTTAATATGAGGGGGCTTGATTAGATTCTCTCAAAAGTCCTCTTCCAACTCCAAGCCTCTAGCTAGATCTCTCAAGAAAAAATGCCCACATTAGGTTTTCATGCTGATCAATTTAAGAACAAAATCCAATCGATTAAAATATGAGAATTTCACGTGTCTGCCTATCCTGAATCTTCCAGTATTATATTTGACACATGTGAAAAAAAGTCCTCAATGCTATAAAATTTACTATTTTACAATTTTACTATTCTAAGACACATACACATGAATGCGTGTGCGCACACATACACACACACCCCTTCATCAGTTACTTCTGTTCTACTGCTCCAGGCAACTGTAACCACAGAGTTGGTTTCATCCTTTATGAGCTTAGCTCACTGATTGCAATTTTATTAAAACTATATATTCTAGCTATTCTGTTATGTTTCAGATGAAGATAAAGCCTTGAAGTGGTAAATTGGTTAAATTACTTTTTTGATAACTTAAAACTTTATTTATAAAACTAGATACAATAATCAAGCAGTATCAGTGGATATATTGTTATTCATAAGGAAAAAATCATTTTTACATATTATGGCAGTTACTGAGATTCCCCAAAATGCAAATCCCTAGTTAAGTCTTCCCTTACATCTAGATTTGTATCTTTGAAATCCTGGCCATATGTATAATTCTAACTTAGCTTATCATTGATTATTCTCAAAACCATAAGTCATATAAACATTCATTCCTGAGCAGAAAGATAACTGCTCAGAGAGATTCTTAAAATTACTCTGGTGTCCTACAAACTTGGAGATCTTTTGTTTTCATAAATTATGAAAGGAAAATGTCACAAGCAATCATAGCTTCTGTGCTCTAGCTTTGCTGACAGCTGTATGATGCTCATTCAGTGCAGCAGATTGGGAGCTGAGAGTTTCATCAATAAATACGACTCTGATGGCTTCATGTCAATGGTCAAGGTAATGGTGTGTTATTACCCCGGAAACATGCACCACCACCACCAGTCAGTCACATGTGGACTTGAGAGTTGAAATCTTTGTATAGAGCTTATCTGACTTGTCTCTGCTGTTAGAAATTTCATCATACCCCACCCATCTCCAACACTTCTTGACAATAATCTGCTTTAACAGCACTCATGTTTCTTCCTTTTATTTAACTGACATAAGATACCACACATGATAGAATATGTGGAAATAAGGGCTAAAATCAGCAGCCAATATAAAACTAGATAAAATGCTTTAGTTCTGAACTAGTTCTAGTAAGGGCACCACTGGACCATTGGTTTCCCCAGAGAAAACTGGCTGCCCACTGTAACAGAAAAGGAAAGTAGCAGCACCACAAAACCAGGCAATCTAATACTAAACATAGGAAGAATCACATAAAAATAGATTTCAGGGGAAAGTTTTCCTTTGAGTGCACTGTGTAGAATATTTATTAATACTTTCATTGTAAAATGGACCATAACTATCTTTTCAGTGAAGTGTGACCTACTTTGTAATTTTTTAAATCTTACCCCTCCATCATTAAAAATCTTTTACACTGATGCTTGACTCAACTATTATACATGGTTGGCTATCAAATGACTACATTTTATGTTAACTATTTCTTTCATAATTTTTAATTTTATTCTTAACTGCTCTAAAAATTTGGCAAAATATCATGTTGCATAAACTTGAAGATTTAAAACTGTATTTTAATAAAGTTTTATAGATTTTTTAAAGACACACAATAGACAATTTAACTCAACATATAAAGCAGTATTGAATGATTTTTTTAACCTTATCTCCTTGTTAAAGAGCAAATTTTCATTTTTTCAGATCATTTTTGCCTACATATGCTCTGATTTGAAACAGTAAAATATGTGTGTGTATGTACATATATATATATATATATATGTTCTCAAATGCCTAAGCTTAGTATCAGATGCCATCCAACACAAACTATGTTATTTAAAAACCAAAAAAAAATATGTTATTTAACCTTGAGGTTTCATCAAAAATTCCCAACACTGACTCACAACGTTTTCAAATATCCATACAGTCACCTTGACATGGTTTTTAAAGTATGAAATACAGTGCCTTAATTTGCACATGAATGTTTCCTTAAAGCAGATGTGCCACAAACTATAGAAAGGCAGTAAATCTCTGCAAATCCCAATATCTAGAAAAAAAAATCTAAAAACTATAAGTAGGTTAACATGTTAGTGAAACTAAGAGAAATACAATTTTTGTCACACTAATGTTAAGAACAAGACCTTTAAGGCAGTTAAATCATCATTCCCTCACCCCCATTTTTCACTTCCCCCCCCACTGATCATAACTGAAATAATGGGAAAGCATAACCTAAAGAATTTTCAGCAAACACATTGAAAGAAACCAATTTATGTACGTGAAGATCAAGGAAGACAGGCTATTTTTTTTAAAAGCATTTTACTCCCAGAATTAATTCTCAGTCTCTGAAAAATTCATTCAATGTTCCTAATGGCCTGCTCTTTTCCTAAAGAAAATGCTTCTTCGCCTCTACTGACCAGTCTCTGATGAAAAACAAGGAACGTAATGCAAATGAATTGTTGTTATGTTTCTTTTGAAGACCCAGAAAAAAATTGGCTCCAATTAACATCAACTGTTTATTTGTGTAAAAATAGAACATGCTTAACAACACGTTAGATAGGAATAAAAGTGTAACTACAGGGAAATGCAAATCTGAGGAACTGTTAATGTGGAAGTCCTGCCTACCTGTCTTGATTTCTGCATTGGTTAAAAAAAATGAATATAATGCACTTGATCAATTTGATTTTATCTGGATCTATTCTTTGGAATATTTTAGAAGCTCCAGATTTCAAATTCCAGCATCTGCACACAAACTGACTTTAAAAAGCAAGATTTGAGGCAGATAAAGCAACATTTTGCCTAAAGTTCATTCATCAAATGGCTGCATATTTTGAAAAGGGTAAAAAGTACTACTAAACCCATCAGGGATAAGTAAAGGGTATATACTATAGATTATTTTAATCCCCCAGCTAGATATAAAAGGGATAATTACATATTTGTGGTTGAAGCCATGTGGTGGAAAAATCAATACAACTTTTTTGTATGACACTTCATTAGTGTGAAAAATTTTAAAAGCTGAGAAGGACTGCCTTGCAATTAAATGCCTCTGCTTCTCCAGCTCCAGTAATGGGTTTGTATTATTATCTAGTTTATTTGAAATAGTGGCTGCACTATAGCAGTAATTGGAAAACATTGATTATGCACTTGTATATGGAAAGCCTGGCAAATCATTACAGGGCACAGCAACAGTTAGTTAGCCTTACTAATGAAGCACTAATTGCTGTAAGTAGGTTAACATGTTAGTGAAACTATAGGGAGATAATAGTTTAGAAAATTTTTGAGCTGTTTGGCAACACAGATATTTTCTTTTAACATCCTGGGGGGAATGCCCTTATGATTTAGGGAGAGGATTTTTTTGAAAGTCAATTAAAAAATACACCAGCAATAAAACATTTGGCTTGAGATGATTTCACTAACATATATTCAGATGGGATTCCTATTAGCTCAATCACTCTCCACTAAATGGAAATAAGCCACTTACTGCCTTTACCTTATTTTCAGTGGTTGGTCCTTCAAGCCAAGAACCTTGAGCCTTCCTTTTCCTAATAAGTGAACCAAGGTAAGTACTATGTAAACCACAGAATTCTGGGTAACTTTATTTGATATTTAATGTATTTGTTAATAATAAAACTTTATTTTCTGCTAATTTTAAATAATCTATAATTTTTCTTCATGAGTAAGAGCTTTGTCTTAATTTATGCAGCTCTCCATAATATTTCATCATCATTTTAATATCCTGTATTTGACTTCTTATATCTCTCAAAATGATTTAAAAATTAATTTTAAATTTTGACTTTTTTAATTTTGGATTTTTTTTGTTAATAGGGAAAGGAAAAGATATTTTATTTTGTATGGGCTTTTTTCCTCCGCTCGAGGAATTTGTAAAAATATATATATAAAAAAAAAACAACCATGAACACTTTTGGAGCATACTAACCAAATCTATACCTTGAGTTTTATAGTATAATAGAGGAATAAATGTTGCCTTCTTTTAAAAACCAGTTGGTTAGCATATTGAAACCAACAGGATAGCAGTATAGTAATCTAAAAGATCAAAAGTTTGTTCAAGTGGGCTTCTTTCATATTTTTAATTCTATTTTCAAAATTTGAGAGATGAAATAATTCATTCTTGAATTTCTATCACTAATTAAAAGTTCAAAGAACACATCTCTTTGCAAAACTTTGTTGGTCTTTTTTTTTGTTTTGTTTTTTGTTTTCTGAGAAGGTGCTTTAAAGGTTACCTTTAGGTAGCAGAATTTTCCCTTGGGATCACAAAGATACTAAAAGTTCAGTGATAGCAAGGATGAATGTCCATTGATTCTTCATTGACAATATGAACAATGTAGGGAGAAAATCAAGTTAAGTGGACAATATACTATGTAATAATAGAAAAAGTCCCTAATTTCTTTATGTCTTAATGTTCCTCAGCTTATGATACAATCGGTCATCAAGGACTATAGTTTGTTTCATTATTAAGAAGATTGTAAAGTAATTAAAATATAGGAAAGTCAATTCAAATCCAAATAATAAATAATTACAAATTTTCAGAAAAGAGAAACATGGGGGAAAATTTCCCCTCTTCCATAATTTCTAAAATTCAATTGAAAAATAAGTTTAAAAAAGTATTAAATTGGAAGAAAATGTGGGCTAATGATTCTTTTCTCTTAGCCTTTCCATATACTTCCAAATTGTGGTATGCTGGAATTATTTGGAGACATGCAGCTGCTATAAGAAAGGCCTACAAAACTTTTAAAGGGTCAAGGGTTCAAAATCTTTTCTTGACTTGCTGAAAAAATGCACAGGGGTGGATTTCTTCTCAAATATCAAGCCATTCTATTAAATGGATAGCATCTGGTCAACAACCTCTACTCTCTGGCTGAGTGGGGAAAATTGCCAAATTTTTCTTTTGACCACAAAATCCTTTGAGAAGCATAACTCTGCACCAGCCTTGGAGGACCAATACTTGTAAATGGATCAATATTCATGAATGGGACCTGGCCTGGTATCAACATAAAACTGCACAGACAAATGGTCTTAGTTAAGGAGCTTGAGGAATTTCTTATTGGGGAAAGAGAAGCGCATTCGTTGAAAGTAAGGGCCTTGATTTTCAGCTTCAAGCCAAACCAGAGCCATTCTGCTTTGATTCTGCTTCCCAAGGACTGTACCCATGTTATATCCCTCTGTTCATAGTGAACTGCTTTTCAGAAAGCAGCTCATTATTAAAAATGTGGGGCATGTTTTGACTACTAAGGCGAATCATCAAATTACTGCCTCTCTTCCATCCCACTTTGTCAATAAAAGATTTTCCTTGGGTCAGAAATGCTTTTGGACGGCTCCTGAATCTCTAGTCCTTGTGCAAATCTCCCCCAGTGATTCTGGTATGGGGGAGAGTGGAGTTATAAAAGTATCCATGTGCCTGCCGAACATTATCTGCAAGGTCTTTTATGTTAAGGAAATCACGACACCTGCCAATCTTTCAAATTCCAAAGGGTGCAGAATGAGGTCTGGTAGGCTGTCATTGAACATGACAGGCTTAATGTCAAGTTTATAACAGAAAAAGGGCAATCTTATTGGGGTTTATTCAGTTTGATGTTGCTTGTTCAATAGGAAAGCTCATCTTTTATCTAATTTATAGCATTTGAAATACCAAACAGATTCTTTACATATCTCCTGAGCTCCCAGCTCCTCTTGACTACCCCCTTAGCCTTTTCTTTAGGGAACAGTCTTAAATCCTTCCAATTTAGCATCTATGTGAGACCAGACAATTGTTTTACTTGAGCATTTCCTTCCATTGTTATAGAGCTGTTTCTAACTCCAAACATTTTCCTTTAATTACTGCTTAGACTATTTGCTCTATTTTCATCTAACTTGCCTCTCGCCGGAGCCCATTGGGCTGAAGAAAGAATTACTCCCCGCGCTATTCCTTAGCCCTTCTTGTTCAGATCTGTAATTGGCCCTGTGTTTTTGACTTTTTGCTAATAAGCAGCTTACTTTCTCTCCCCCTAGACTCAACCCACCACTTTTGTTTCATGAATTTTACAAAGGATTTTAATAGATGCTTTAGGCTATGCAAAATGTTATATGAAGGAAAGCATTAATGCACCAGCCTTGACACAAAGGACGTGTGAATGGCTGCTTATCATTACCGTCAGGTCTCAAAATTTTCATTAGGAGTTCTGGAGGACAAAAGAGGGGGAAAAAGTACAGCTATATGAGAGAATATTAACCTATACTGTGTAACCAACTGTAATTGCTTAGCATTTTGCATTAACTGTCTTCAGACACTGCCTCTCATTATTTTTACACATACATAATAACTGCTTATTATAGGGGCACAGTCTATGCCGATATACTGGAGATAAGGTCGTGTCAGCACTTCCATTATGAGCCCCGCTTTCATGAGTTTAAAAACAGCTGTAAAAATTCAGGCCAGATCAAAGATTGGTAATCAACTTTCCACCTTGAGAGGAATTTGGGGTTATGAGAAGAAATCAGTTTTTTGTTTTAAAACACACACACACACACACACACATACCCCAAAAGAAAAAGTTTGTTTGCTTTTACATTTTTGGGAGTATTGGGGAAAGTGTCTTTTAAATTTTTTGATAATTCTTTAAATTTAAAAAACAAATGCTAAATACTAAAATTGTTGTTCAAAATTATGTGTGTTCTCAGTAGGATTGGAGCCACAAGATTTTGTTGCTTGGGGTTGGGTGTCATGGACATATTGGGCAAAAATGTTCAAACCATGTTTTTCTTTGAAATTTTGCAGCAAACTACTGGCACTGGAAATTGATGGGCAGAAGCAGTCATTTCCACAATCAAGTGCATTGAATTATAAAAGGACTTTCTGTTTAGGTATTGAATTTGAAAGCAGAAGTCTTGGGTTACATTCCTGACACTGCAAAATCTTGGGCAAATCACCAATGTTTCTCTAGGATTCAGGGTCTTCATTGATAAAATGAGAACATTAGAGAAGATGAATTGTAGATTCCCTTCCAGCCCTAAATTTATAATTTTATGATTCAATGATCTATGTAAACTTGGGAAAGTAGTACAGTCAATTACTTTGGGCCACAGTTTCCTTACCTATTGAATAAGAGGGGTTGGATTATATGGTCCATTCTAAATACAAATCTATGATCCTATATCAAGTCATTTGTAAATCATCAATTTTGAAAAGACTCTAAGCAAACTGCTTTTGGTTAGAGTAGAAGGAAGAAGAATTCAGTAGGAATACTGCTTTGGATCAGACCTCAGTGGAGAGATTCTCTTGGAAATGTCATATATGAACATGAGATTATTTCTCCTCAATTCAGGTCTTCTGATGCAAGTAATTCAATAGATGGCATTTCTGATCATTAATTATCAAGTAATCTTAGGGAAAATGTCACTCTGCTCCATAATACTTAGTGGCAGAAAAGATTTTGAAGTCACTTTCAAGGACTAATTCAATATAAATATGTATCAAAATTAACAATAACATGGGCTCTTTTCAGGCGTCATGAGATATTTGCATTTGTTTCTAAAGGAAACTGAAGCTGTGGGATGTTTTGATATTTCTTAAAGTAAATCAAAAATTCCTTCTACTAGAGTGAATGATAACATAGTGGACTGAGCTTTCTTTCACTGAAACAAAAATGCTTAAGAAAATAGATTCTTTGTACTGATGTCCTGGTTCTATAATAACTACCCCAAATGCATATTTAAATAAATAATGTTTGTGACACAACCAGGTCAAATGCAGCAGAAGCCAGAGATAAGGCTGGCATCTTGTCCTTAATTTACATTACTGTGGCTTTTCCCCCCTATCCCACTCTATTAGCCCCGGAAAAGCATCGATCTTAGCCACATTTCTGAGTCTTGGCTGACTTGTGTCACTGTCTGAGCATTACTTACAGGGGGTGCAGAGGGGAACAGAAAGAAAATATTTTTAAGTGCAAACCGACTTAGAATAATATCAGGGGGTCCAAAGCAGTTAATTTTCATATTATATTTAGAAGTGACAACTTACTGAAAGCAAGAACATGGACAAGAGGTTGCCTGAAAGTATGAAGATATTAATGCTTGATAATTTTAGTGCAACAAGAAAGTCACTACCCTGACCCTAACCTGTAGGAATGAAGGGTGTCTGGATAGAATTTGGCCATTGCCACTGTTTAGCTTTGGAGACCAGCACAAATTGTTAGAACTCGTTCTAGTAAATAGGGCACCTGGCCTCCCAGTGCTAATTAGCTATGGCCCACACCTTGCCTGGGGTATGTAATGACAATCTAATCAGAGATGATTGTCATAGGTTCCCACAGGTTCCCCTAGCTTGCTACTCCAGCTGGGCAGGTACAGAGTTTGTTGGTCAAGAGAGCATGAGGCGTCCTTCAGAGGCTGAACAGCTCAGCTGCTAATGTGGAGACCCAAGTCACTTCTGCCTGCTGATAGGAAGAGAGCAAGGTTATATGAAATGCAGTATCTATAATCACACTTGTTGTCTTCCTAAGGCAGCAGCAATGTGATAAGCTTGCAGGCAAGAGGATAGGAGACAAAAACATAAGTGAATTTATTCAGGACTTTGGGAAATAGTGTAGACTTTCTATAGGGAAAAAAAGCCTCAAGACCTATTACCCTTTACATTTTTCTTAATTTGTTACATACACTTGGATTGTGTATTTGGTAAAAGGCTAAAGTGCACTCTCTTAAAGATTTATAAGCTGCATTGAAAGGTGTGATAGGAAAAATTAAGGCAACAGGTCAGAGAGGTTTGACTTCAACACTGAAGCAGGATTCCCATTACACATCAGCCCTGGGAAAATGAGTATTTCAGAGATCCAGGGGAAAAAAAACCACATATATATGTATATATGAAATTCTTTGGTGTTAGTTTGTTCAGCAATGCATAATGTTTTCAGCCTCCTCAGAGATCATGTTAGTCCTGGCCCATAATTATTGCCATCAGTGGGACTATGGAAGCTGGGACCTTACATTCTGGGATCTTGCCAGTGGTGGAGTATGGAGACTGAAGTTTGCTATAATGGTGATCTATATAAATTGTACTGAGATGATACCATGCCTATAACAAGTTAATTTAACTGGTTAGAGAGTCATGATCCCAAAGTCAACATCATGGAGTCTGCCCCTTATGGGCCATTTGGTTCCAAGGCCATCGGTTGCATCCCTTGCCTTGGTAAGCTATCTTAAAAATACATAAAATATCATGCCTTAATCACAAAAGGCCTGTTTTTCATTGAAAACTATGGAGGGTTTAGACTACAACTGCCATCTGTCTCTAGCCTATTTTCCCAGATTCTACCTCACGTCCTCTATATTTTAGCCAAGCTAGTCTATGTCAACTTTCTCACACAAAGAGAGGAAGGGGAAGAGAATAAGCATCTATGTATCACCTACTCTGTGTCAAGCACTGTGCTGAATGATTTTTACCAATATTATCCTCACAACAACTCTAGGAGGTAGGTGCTATTATTATCCCCATTTTATAGTAGAGGAAACTGAGATAAACAGTTTAATGACCAACCCAAAGTTACAGCTAATAAGTGTATGAGGCAGGTTTGAATTCAAGTCTTTCTAACTTTGGGCTCAGCACTCTATCCACTGCATCATCAGCTTCTTCCATATCACAACATCTGTCCTACCTCTGAACTGGAATTCTCTCTGAACTCATTTCTGACTCTCAGAATCCCTAGCAAGGGACAGTTCAAGTATCTTTGCTGATCCCTGCCCCTTTCCTCCTTCCCTCTTGTGGGTATGCTTCTTTTTATGTCACATATGTTTTTATATAGATGTATATGTATTTCACATATATGTAAATATAAGATATATATATATATAAGATATTTATCTATATGCATTGTGTTTCTTGCCTGCAGAACGTAAACTCCTTAAGAATAGACACTTTTTCAGTCATGCATTTGAATCCCTAATATATTATCTGATACTTTGTAGGCACCTAATAATTACTTAATTGAATTGAATTAGTGTATTCAGTCATAGGGAGTAGGAATGGTGAGAGAATGTGGCTAGGTAAGGCAGTCACTGAGATGGAAAAAAGGGTTCATAATATTCAATTAATATAGATGATGGTAAATGAGCAATGACACCTCTGTATAAAGAAATCAACACAAATGATACTAAAACAATTGGCTAAAAAAGTAAAAGAAAATTCAGACAAACTGTCCTGCATTTTATTGACGTGATAGGTAAATAACTGATTTCCTCCTCTTTTTCACTGAATTGCTGGAATTCACTGCTTGTTGTGATGTCTCTTGTAGACATTAAACAGTTAATAGAGTCCAAAAACAGGGCAACTTAGTTAAATATGGAACTCCTTGCCACATTTAAATAGAGTGGGAAAGCTATTTCCTTATACTTAATTGGATGTAATATAAAAGGGTCTTTTTAGTTATTCCCTTATTTTCGATCTGGTAACTCCTGTGGAATGTAGAAGGAGTGCTGAAAAAATGTCAATAACCCTTTACATGGTGATGCATTCTGCTCCCCACCCCCTTCTGATGTTTACTAAATTTGTATTACCCTGCTTGGATTTAACTTTGTCAAGTATGTAGGATTATGAGGAATGAAAAATTACCTGGCAATTGAGATGGATGATTACTCATTTTAATTTGAATCATTTTGCTTTGACTAATTGAAAAACAACTCTATTCTTGAAAACCCATAATGTGTTTTTAAAGCATAGTAAAGACTTTGGAGGAACATTTAAGACTTCTATTGTGAATGTGAGTTCATAAGTTTAATCAATACGTAATCTGTTATTTTTACTAGGCAGCATTTTTCTCCCATGTAGTTTATGTGCAAGAAAAATAAAAGCAAAAGTTGAACTGACTGAAGAAACCAGAATAAAAAAAATCATTTTAACTAAATTCTCTTTGTCTTATCATTTTAGAATTGTGTGGATACTATCTGTGCCTACATGTCATACTCTATAATCTATATACATATATGAATGCTGAGTAGATAGGATGAGAAGCAAGAAAGAACAATCAATCTAGAATTGTATTTTAAGTTTGTATTTCTTTTCACAAATACAATTGTTTATTTAACCAAAAGCCCTCTGCTTTATTACTTTTTGAAAACGAAAATGTTGCCCTAGCCTTTCTCCTGGCTTGAAAATATAAGACTTTGAAATTCAAACATACTTTTGAAATGCAAGAATATTTTTCACTATTAATTGACCATAAGTAAACAAAGCAAAAACATTTCTTTAAACAGTTACTTTGAGAAGTGTAAACAAGGATCAACTTGCTAATTTATTTGTTTCTCATTTGTATATCAATTGACTGGCTTCTAGAAAGAATAGATGTAGTTTATAACAATTTCCACATGCCCATATGAGTAGTAAAAGTGAGTTGTAAGACTAGTACCACTTTGCTCTCATAAAATATTACTGAAAGGGTGAGAAATAAGAGAAAAAACAAAAAATATTTTGAATAAAGGTCTATCCTTTTAATATCTTCAGTATGATGATACATATATATATATATATTAAATCAATTCATTACATGAGGAATGAGAGCATGGTGAAACCTCTCTCTTTTCTTTTGAAATCAGTTTTAAAACATTTGCTAAGGTCAAAACTATCTCAACAGGTGAGAGACTTTGCAACAGTCCCACACACCCCCACACACCCTCCAAAAAGAAAATGAAAAATGAAAAACCCCACACAGAAAGAGAAGAGCCTAACTTCTCAGGTTGCTCTGGAAGTTTCAATCTGATTCCAACAGAGGGATCCACCTTAAGAGAAAGGTCCAGAGAGCTAGATAGAAACCAAAGACAGTCAAAGGAAGTTGGGAATGTGGGTGTCAGGTTGTCAGTAATCTGACAGCTGTGGTAACTACCCTCTAATCCAGCTAGCTCCAGCCACGCTCTCAGCTGACACCGCCAGGACTGACTGACAGCTGAGGAGCGGGCACTTTTTACAGGCTGAAGTGACATCCAGTCTATTAAGGCTGACAAGCACAAAGCAGAGATTTGCCCTGAATGGTTTGGTACTGAAGCCTAGTAAAGGGGTTATTTGAAAGGTCTTAGAGAAAGTGTCAGACTCAAGCTCAGATGATAACAATATTGTAATGATAGCAGTGGACAATGAAATGGTATGATTGCCCATACAGGCCAGGAAGATTGCATGTGGATATTGAACACTGAAGAACAGTATACAGTAGCAGATTCTCCATAGTAAACATGCAACAGTTCAAAGAATTTCCTTTTACATTATGTGTAAATGTGTGTATTTTTCTTTTGGTTACACTCCCCAGTCTCGCATATTCATTGGATTAAGTACAACTGACAGGAATCTCAGGTAGTCTCTATCTTCTGTGTAATATAGAGAGAAAGAAGGAAACCCTTGAAAGAGCCATTTGATGCCTTTGGGTTGCTACCTCTCCAACACCCCTGGGAAGCATTGGAAACATTTACTCCAAACAAATTCAAAGCTAGCTTTTTGAATCCAAATTTGATCCTTAACTGGAGTGAAAAGAAATGAACAAAAGTTCCTCATCATCACCTTTTAACCCAAGTTTACATAGTGTGCTAGACATGAATACAACTAACAGCCTATCTCACAACCCAGTTGCCTGAACTCTTGGATTTCCCTAAACTTACTGATGTGCAAATTATTTAAGAATGTATATACACTCTTCGCAGTGGAAATTGCATTTATTGGTGACAAAATGTGACTCAAGTTGATAGATTGTCTCATTTTGATTATTCCTTCTCTTTCTTTCTACTAAGTAAATGTTTTTAGTTTAAAAATGTAATTTAAAATATGTAATTCAATTTAATTTATTTACTAATCCCACCTCCAAAAAGATAAATACCATTTAATCTTCAATGATTTCTTTCAACATCCCTCTAAGGTAATAAAGGAGCAGATCCCAAAACTTTTCCTTGTAGATAAGAATTTTGAGCACTCCTGCTGTCAAAAGATATATGCTCTTGACATTATCTGGGTTATATGGATATCTGTGCATCTATTAACAGACATCTAGGATTGTCTGAAACCATCTTTAAAAAGCCCCTTTTAGATGACTGTCAAGTGTGATCTTTCAAATTTCTCCTCAAAATTCATGTTTTTGAAAATTATCCCTCTTTCTCTCCAATTGAAGCTGATCAGAAAGTCCCTAACTTGTAGAAATAGATGGAGATACCAAGAAAGAATGCTTAAAACTAGGAATGACTCACATAAATCACCAGCATTTCCATATATTGCCAGCAAAGTCTAGTAGCAAGAGATAGAAAAATTTCATTTAAAATAAAATAACTATAGAAAATGTAAAATACTTGGGAATCTGTCTGCCCAGACAAACCCAGGAACTATATGAACACAATTACAAAAACACTTTTCACACAAATAAAGTCAGATCTAAAAAATTAGGGAAAATATTAATTGCTCATTGGTAGATTGAACCAATAAGAGAAAAATGATGTCTATCTGAATTAACTTACTTATTCAGGGCCATACCAAACTACAAAAAAAATATTTTATAGAGTTAAAAAAATGACAAAATTCATCTGGAAAACAAAAGAATATCAAGGAAATTAATGAAGAAAAATATGAAGGAAGGTACCTCAGCTGTACCACATCTCAAATTGTATTAGAAAGTGGTAATTATCAAAACAATCTAGTACTGGTCAAGATAGATTGGTAGATTAATGGAATAGATTAGTTGCACAATACAAAGTAGGTAATGACCATACTAATGTACTGATCTCAGCTTCTGAGACAAAACCTCACTATTTTGACAAAAACTGCTGGGAAAAGCAAGTTTGATCAAAATGGGTACATGATTTAGACTTAAAAGGTGATACCATCAACAAATTAGGGTAGCATGGAATAGTTTCCCTTAAACAAATCTATGGATAAGTGAAGAATTTAGGAGTCAATAAGAGCTCCAGAGAATTAAAGGATATAGGGGCAGCTAGGTGGCGCAGTGGATAGAGCACCAGCCCTGAAGTCAGGAGGACCTGAGTTCAAATCTGGTCTCAGACACGTAACAGCTGTGTGACCCTGGGCAAGTCACTTCACCCCAATTGCCTCAGCAAAAAAGCAAAAAAAAAAAAGAAGAAGAATTAAAGGATATAAAATGGATAATCTTGTTTACATTAAATTAAAAAGGGTTTACACAAACAAAACCAGTGCAGCCAAGATTAGAAGGAAAGCAGAAAAATGGAGACTGGGGGTAGATATACATCAGATTTCTCTGCTGAAGGTCTCACTTTTCAAATATATAGGGAACTGAACAAATTTATAAGGAAATGAATCATACCCAATTTGATAGACAAAGTAATCAAAGCTACCTATAGCCATATGAAAAAATGCTCTAAATCACTATTGGCTAGAGAAATGCAAATTAGAACAGCTCTAATGTACAACCTCATATGTATAAGATTGCCTAATATGACAGAAAAGGAAGATGATAAATGTCTGAAACTATGTAGAAATTGTGTGTGTATATATGTTTGTATGTGATATTACACAATTGCCTCTGACCAACAATACTACTGCTAGGTCTGTAGCCCAACAAGATTTTTTAATTATGGAAAAGGACCTACCTGCAAAAATATTTATTGCAGTTCTTTTAGTGATTGCAAACAATTAGAAATTGAGGTAATATCCATCAATTGGGGAGTGGCTGAATAACTTGTGTTATATGATTGAGATACAATGCTATTATGCTATAAAAAATGATGAGCAAAATGCTTTCAGAAAAACCTAGAAAGATTTATATAAACTGATACAAAATGAAGTGACCAGAAGTTTTGGTATACGATAAAAGCAATACTGTACAATAATCAATTGTAAATGACTTATCTAATCTCAGCAATATGAAGATCCATTTTGCAACATATAGAAGCAAATGTATCTACTACCTTAATATCAGCTCTAATGTAGATAACCCACAAAGTCTCTAGTTACTGGGATAATGACTCAATATTTGATAAAAACTAGAAAAATTGTTCAGCAATATGAAGGAAATTCAATTTAGACCAATGCATCACACTTTAAATCAAGAGAACTATGTAACCTATATATAAAAGTTCAAATCATAAACAAATTAGAGAAATGTAGAAAAAAAACTTCTAGCTCTATGGCTAGAAGAAAAGTTCTTGATCAAATAAGAGACAGAAAGTATCAGAAAAAAATAAAATGATCATTGTAACTATACAAAAATAAAAAAAATTGCATAAATCCAAAAAAAGCTAAGATTAAAAGAGAAACAAATCATCAAGGAAATTTTTTGCAGCAAATCTTTCTGATAAATTATTTCCAAAAAAGAACCATTTCCAACTGACAAATGATCTAACAATATTAGCAATCAGTTCTCCAGAAAATTAAGCTATCTATAGTTATATTAAAAATGGTACAAATAACTAATAATTAGAGAAATGAAAATTAATGTAATTCTGAGATTCTACCTCATACCTATCAGATTGGTAAAGATGACAGAAAAGGAAAATGACAAATGTTGGAAGACCTATGGGAAAACACACACTTCTATGTTCTATGCAGATAGACCTGCAAAGCGGTACAGCCATTCTAGAAAGAAATTTACAAATTTCTTTGTACAAAAAGTTACTAAACAGCACACATCCTTTTATCTGATTATACCACTACTAGGCCTATAGCCAAAAAAGATAAAATAAATGGAAAAAGTTCCATGTATTCAAAAAGCATTTGTAATAGTTCTTTTATGGTGCAAAAACCCTAAAAACATATATAGTTGACTATGCACATTTATTATAAGAAATTTTTTCTCCTTTTTATAGTTGGGAAGGAGTGATGAGAGAGTAAAGATTTCTGTTTATTTTTTATTAAGTGGAGAAATTTTAAGAGACATTGCTAAAGATATGGAATGTTGTGTGTACTTTGCCTAAAGATAGAAGAAGTGAGAAAGGAAGAAGTTTACATAAGTTTGCAGGCATTACAGAATACACAGTAAGAAGGGAAGCAGATCCAGAATGGGGTATGAGGACAGGGTTATTGTTGATGGGAATGAGAATGAGGGAGGAGTCAGAGCTATGAGGAAAGTGTAAGGCTGGTAATTTTTCAGTTGAGGCCTTAGCATCATAGGAATGGGTAGAATAGGAGAGGGAGAGGAGTATGTTCACTACTGAGGATTGAGAAGAATAACAGCAAGTTTGACTGATGAAAGTATGTGACAAATCAAATACTTGATCTATGTTTTAATGAATTGGGACAAGCCTGGCAATATGGGGTCCCTAGTTTCATCATCCAGTTGGAAAGTCTAGCAAAGCAGCAGGGAGTGGCCCTCCCAATTCAGAAGTCCCCCATGACAGCAATAATACTAATATTTATATAATGCTTTCTATGTGCCAGGCACTATGTGCATTTTACAAATATTAACTCATTTGATCCTCACAACAACATTGCAAAGTAGATGCTATTATTAGCCCTATTTTACAGATAAGGAAACTGAGGCAAACAGAAGCTTAATGATTTGCTTAGGGTCACACAGCTACTAAGTATGTGAGGCTGGATTTGAACTCTGGACTTCCTGACTTCAAATCTGATGTTCTATCCATTGTGCCATCTAAATGCCCAAGCATAGATTACTTTTATGAAATAGTAAGATAATTATTTAGGATCAAGACATTTATTATATCATTTTAGAGGGGAAGTGTGATACATCACAGAGTATCAGATATAGATTAGAAGAGACCTGACTAGTTATATGACATAATAAGTATCAGCTTACTAATAAGACTAGATCTTACTAGTTATATGATTCTGGACAAATAACTATTGTTTAAGCCTTGATTTCCTAACACTGCAAATAATATAGCTACTTATACTGTCTTATAAAGGTGTGATTAACTTACTTTGTTAACCTTAAAGCATTTAGGAAAAGGAATTATTTTTTTGGAGGGACACAATTGAAGTTCCTAACATTGCCTTCTTTTTTAAAGATGTTTCTATCCCTGGGTCGTGTATTTTGGCTAGTGATTTATTTGTGTGTGTTTGTTTTGCTTCTGGGGAACTAAATTAAGCTAAGTACTAATTAATCTTTGTTCTACAATAAGCTTGGAATAAATAGATCAGCAGGCAATCACAATTTTACCTTATTATGAAACTGGGTTGCTTGTCATGGGTGTTCAGATAAAAATATTGTAATACATCCAAGCCTTCATCATTTAGATTTGTTTTTTTTTTTTTTTTTTTT
>JAJPUD010000323.1:669722-704084 GCA_023553655.1 Myrmecobius fasciatus
TTGCTGAGGCAATTGGGGTTAAGTGACTTGCCCAGGGTCACACAGCTGTTACGTGTCTGAGACCAGATTTGAACTCAGGTCCTCCTGACTTCAGGGCTGGTGCTCTATCCACTGCGCCACCTAGCTGCCCATCATTTAGATTTGTTGACTGGAATGTGTCTACCTCTATTTGGGAGGCCAAATATTAAAAATAATTCAGAATCTGTGGGAAATCTAATACATTTTTCATAGGTGGAGCACAAATCTTTTTATGAACTGATTCTGATACAACTTAGAAATGTTGAAACTATAGAACTTCATGCTCTATAGTAGGACATTCCCAAGAATAGCTAATGTCAAAACTTGCTTTCATATGCTTTATTAGAATTTTCTCCCTTCACCAAGACCTCACTAGATCAACTAAAGGGCCACATCACTGTCAGACACACTTTGGTACTTAGATCACACTAATTGGTTCAGAAGAATAGATTTCTTGGATCTACTACGCTTCCCTACATGAAGACATCTAAGATTTCTTCAAATGCACACGTCAAATGAAGATAGGATTTAACATCAATTAGTGTCCCTAGTGGGAAAGAATGAACAGGATAGCTGAATCAGGGAAGTATTTGTACTTCTATTCTATTGCTCATATGGCAATATAATGACATTTTACAGGACTTCTCTAAAGCACTTTGGAATCCACTGTGAGACATGGAAGACACTGGCACAGGATCACCCAGCATAATGTGTGCCTGTATCAGACATCTCTTTCCCAAATGTTCATATGGTCTATGTGTGCCCAATCTGTGGTGGAACCTTCAGAGCTTCAATGGCTTTGATCAGCCATGGTTGGACATAATGTAAATTGACTCTAACATGTGATATAATTTTGGTCCTCTTTGTTTACAAAGGAGAACATCAATGAATGAAGGAACAAACACTTAACAAATCTTTGAACTAGCCTTGAAGTGCTTCAGGCAATTTCTTGAGATTTATCTATTAAATTTTAGACTGGCTAGTTTAGTCAATACCTTTAGATTTATCTACTGAGTCATAGATCAAGAGCTATGTGCCCAGTAGATATTTTAGACTCCTCACAGGTTCTCAGATTGGTGCACACTTTTTTAATGGATGTTAAACTTCTTAAAATAATAACAATAATGACAATCCCTTCAACAAAACGTATATAAATAAGACCATACTTGATGTCAGTGAAAAGTCTATAGAATGCAGATTTCAAGAACTTTATTTTTATTCTTAAAACCTTTTTCCTTTCCTAATAGGACTGAATTTTAAAATTATATCTTTTCTATTGTTTCTATTTCAAAATACTTTTTTTCTCACTATTTAGAAGTTTTGATAAAATTATTTGAATTTTTGAGGCCATTTTCCCCTTCTTGTGAGTCTGGTTTTGACCTCAGATACAGGTAAGACCAGGGAAACAGTGATATTCTTGTTAGGATTTTACAAAGGATGGGACCCCTAGAAATTTGGAAAATATAATTCTATAGCATTGAGCTAGAGAAAGGGCCCTTTACAGAGTTATTCTTGGAAGGCTACAATTTGATTTTGTTATTGGCCAATATTAATGTCAACAATCAGCAGCCTTTTAATTGATCTCCACTTTCAGTCTCTGCCTCTTTCAATCTAATTTGTGCACTGTTATCATATCATATTTTCTTTCAGTTCCAAATAGATTCATCCTCTGCTCAAAAAACTTTCAGAATGAAGTCAAAATAATTTAATCTGCCATTCAAGATCCTCCCTGGTTCATCTTTCTGACTTACATCTCATATTACTTCCCCTTTACATAATATATCACCCAGCTAGATCAATTCACCTACACACAACCTATATTTTGAATCACTTAGATGATACACTGGAGAAAACTGAATTCAAATTCAGCTTCAGATATTTAGTAGCTGTTATACTGGGCAAGTCACTTAACCTCTTTTTGCCTCAGTTTGCTCATCTGTAAAATATAGGTAATAATAGCACCTACTTCAGAGTTGTTGCAAAGATCAAATTAGATAATATTTATAAAGGGTTTAGCACATTGCCTAGTACAAACTACGATTTTAATAAATGTTTGTTTCCTACGTTCTTGCTTTTGTTCACACCATTTATATCACTAATCGTCTTCAAAATGACAGACAAAACAACAGCAACAATTTGTGGAAAACTTGCCGTCATTCATGGTCAAGTTCAAAAGACCATACAGGCAGTTTATTCTGATCCCCTCAATAGGAAGTAACTTCTCCTCTCTTTGAACTTACTCTTCCTGCCCAATTCCCCCCCCATACAATAGTACAGTGCCAGAATAATGGCATTTATCATGGTCTGCCTTGAATTAGTTATTGTGTCATTGTCTTGTCTTCCCTCTTAAAATGTAGGACTATGTCTTACTCATCTTTGCATTACCTTTAGGGCCTAGCATAGGATATTACACATAACAAGAGCTCAATACAAGGTAGTCAGATGGATTAAATACATGTACATGCCAATGAAAAGTTTTAAGAAAAAGACCTAATGAGACTTACTAACAAGAAATCAGGTCAAATTTTATTTCAGCATAAGTGCCTTGATTTTAATGTGGAGTATATTATAAGAAGCATTTTAATGTGAGGCACATTATAAATGTATACATAAAGGTTAAAACTATAGATGATATAAATGTTAGCTATTATCACCATTGAACTTTTAATTTCCTACTGTTTTTCCATAACTTGTTTTTATTTTATTTTAATTACTTAAATATATAAAAACTAAAGATTCATAAGAAATATTTTCATTTATGCTTCTACAAATTTTCCTACAAACATTTCCTAATTATCTCTTGACTCTTATATCTCCCTTTTTTAAATCCATTCTTCATACTGTGTGCTTTGCATATGATAAGTGCTTAATAATTGTGTTTTCCTCCTTCTTTCCTTCATTCATTCACAGAGCTCCCAAAATAATTTTCCTAAGATGGAGTCCTGCTTATGTCCCTCCCTTTTTCACAAACTTTTAGTAGCTCCCTTCTGCCTATAAGTCAAAATATGAACCCTTTAGCCAGGCATTCAAGAACCTATCCAATTTAACTTTATAAACTTTGGCTCACATTACTCCCTTCACATAATCAACAATCCAATTAAATTAGCTGTTCCCCAAATTCAACATGATGTTTATTCTCTCATGAATTCATATAGACCATTATCCCATATCTGAAATTCACTTCTCCTTTATTTTTGTTCATTGACAGTCTTCAGTTCCTTTAAGACTCTGCTTACATACCATCTCCTCCATAACTCTTTTGAAATTACCCCTGTCCATCATTTAAAATTATATTCCTTCCTCAAATTTTCCCAGAGCACATCATCTGGATCTCTTCTTTGCCATAATAATATTTTGCTCACTTGTATATGTACCATGTTTTCCCTAGTAATTAAGAAATGAGCTCCTCAAAGGCAGGATCTGTGTCATTTTTCAGCTTTTTATTCTCAGCATCTATCACAGTGATTTTCACAATAGTAGGTACTTAATAAATGTCAACATTTTACTCATTTGTTGAAGTTGAATGTAATTTTCTCAAAACTTGTTCTTTTTTAGATTGCATGCAAGTTATGTGTAAAGGTAGAAGAGGAAAAAAAGAGCTTAATTTCATAAAAGTCAGTTTCTCAAAGATGGGTTGATATTATAACCCATCACCATGTGGTGAAGTTTGGGGTGAAGACTCAAAAAATTATGTCTCCATAATGCCAAAAAAATGCAACCAGTTTTATAATTACTGTCTTTACAAAGCCAGCTATGTAATGGAGAAAAGAAATGGGAATGTTAGTCTCTGGGAAGAGAAAGATTAAATGAAACCTGGAAGTAGTTTTGTAACAATAACAACAACAAAAGCAACAACAACAATAATAAAAAACATTTAAATAGCATTTAAAAGTTTGCAAAGTCCTTTTCATGTTATCTCAACTGATAGCATATGTAAAATACTTTGCATACTAGATGTTTCCACACAGTACTCATTAGTTGGATTGTTATGGATGCCCCAGTTTTGTGTGAAGTCTTGAATTTATGTCCATATTTCTGCATTTGGGGAAAAAATTACAAAGGCCTGTAGACGTGAAAATAGAATTTTTTTTCCTCATTGTAGAGAATCTATAATGGAGCTCATTTGTTTCAGAGTTAAGTCAGAAGAATAGAAATTAAACTTTCCATATAACTTAGGAATCAGGAAGTAGTATGATGATAAATGTTTAACAACTGGCTCTCTGGAAAAAAAAATGTAGGCATTATTAACATTTTCTCTATCATCTTATAAAGCCTGGACAATCAACAAAATAACAAATAAAGTTCTGTTTATAGCATTTGCTAATTTCTAAGGAGTGTTAAACACTTGCTTTGAAAATTTAACAATTCTAACATACCCTTGGATGCTGATCTGTTTACAATGATGAAGTCAAAGAACTGAGCAAAATCAAGCTCAGAGTAATAATCTGGGATCAAGAACAATAGGGGAATTAGAAGAATGGGGCTAAGAGAAGATATCAAGGCAAGTTACTCATCTCACCATTTCAGAATGGAGTACCTAGGCTTCTTAACATCCAGCTATGGAGGTCTCATTTTTTCCCTAGTCTTTTCCTGACTCTGAAGTTCATTTGAGACTTATCCAGCAAGAAACTGGAAACTGATTGGATGCCCATCAATTGGAGAATGGCTGAATAAACTATGGTATATGAATGTCATGGAATAGTATTGTTCTGTAAGAAACGACCAGCAGGATGATTTCAGAGAGGCCTGGAGAGACTTGCATGAACTGATGCTGAGCGAAGTGAGCAGAACCAGGAGATCATTATACACAGCAACAACAATACTTTGTGATGATCAGTTCTAATGGGCATGACTCTCTTCAACAATGAAATGTTTCAAACCAGTTCCAATTGTTCAGTGAAGAAAGTCATATACACCCAGAGAGAGGGATGTGAAATGTGGATCACAATATAACATTTTCATGTTCTCTATTGAGGTTTGCTTGCATTGTTTCTCTTCTCAGATTTTTTTCTCTTGTAGACCTGACTTTTCTTGCATAGCAAGATAACTGTAAAAATATGTATACACATATTTGATTTGTCAAGTATTTTAACATAATTAATATGTAATAGACTTCCATCTAGGGGAGGGGTGGAGACTAGGGGGGAAAATTTGTAACAGAAACCTTTGTAAGGGTCAATGTTGAAAAATTACCCATATATATGTTTTGCAAATGAAAAGCTTTAATTAAAAAAAGAGAGAGAGAGAGACTTACCCAGCCAGCCTAGTACTCCCCTTTTGAAACTTCAGAGTGGCATCTGGGAGACAAAACACCTGGATGATTTGTTGAATTTTTCACTGATATTTGGAAAGATGTGGTATTAGACACTAAATAAAAAGAGCATCTGGATGATTGACTGAATTTGCCATTTTTCATCTTTATAGTTTTCTACTAGGCATATATGTATATATGTACATAATTAATTAATTAAATGAATTCTGATGAACTAAGGGACAAATCTCATTTGTCTTTTGATTCCCCTAATGTCTAGTATAGTGTCTTGCAATAGTAAGGGTTTAATAAATTATATTGCATGAAGTAGAGCATGTTCATGATACCTACCTGTGCATTTTGCTCAGAAATGAGGCATGAGGTGCTTGTATACCTCTAAAAAACCTATTGGACAAAATCAATAGGCTACTTCTTGAAATAAAAATAATCTAAGCAAAAGTTTCTAGTAGGTGGTATATATGAAGAAAGACTGAGTTTGGAGTTAGAAAGGCTTGAGTTCAAATCCTAATTAATATACATATAATCTATGTGATCCTCCAAAGTAAGAACCCTAAGAGATTACTTAATCTCTCTTCTCATCTGTAATATGGAAATAATATAACAGTATCTATCAAATAGATATGTCAAATGATATGACATATATAAAGCACTTTTTAAAATTTACTAGTAAATAGCTTTCAAACCTTGAATGAAGCTCTAAAAGTGACCTCTACACTTGATGATTAGCAATCATAGTTATTTAATGTTATACAATCAATCCAATAGGTTTATCTATCTTTTGCCAAGCTTATCTATCACTATTTTATAGAATTTGTTCTTTCAATGAAATGAGACGCTGACTTTCCAGTGCCAATACTAGAAGTTTTAGGGTTTTCAGATTCTACTGAAATAATGTATTAGTGCAACAGTTGCCCTCCTGCTCAATGCCAGGGGATTACTACTAACCTTTCTTTCAGCCTACATGAATTTTTTATTGATATATAAAATCACACTGAGCAAGACAGGACTAAAAACAATATAATGCAACCTCCCCAGCCAACCACCCCCCAAACCAGCATAGCCCTTGATCTAAGGAATTGTATAACCTAAGACCAAACCCATAAAAGAGGAACTTATGATATATGAGTTGGATTTCTATACTCTTGGTAATTCATTTCAAATTGGTTGTTACATTTTACAAATATAAAATTTAGCATGTCAATCCTGTCATATCAACTTTAGTAATGATCCATATAGTTGTTTAATTCTACTCTTAACTGCCCACTCTCTTGTGCCATGGTTAGTTTAAAAATCTGTTGTTAAGACTGACAGGGTAGAGTTGTTTCCTAAAGGAACACAGCCTGTTGAGATGGCAAACATGCAACTGATTCTTAATTATGGGTCAATTCTTAATCAATCCATCAAAACACTTATATTACACATCTACTATGTATGTGTCAGACATTGGAGACACAAAAACAAAAACTGCCTTCAAGCAAATTCCAGTTTATATTCTAATGAAATTATTTAAGGTTCTAGATTACTTCGGAAAATTATATTTCTTTCCCTTGGTACTATGTGTCTCTAGGTCAATTTGCTACTTTTTTTGGATTCCACAGATATCTATGGAAAATATTGAATAAGAAAAAAAGTCAATCAACAAGTATTCCTTGGGAATACAAAGAAAACCCAATCCCACACCTCTCCCCCCACCAAAAAAAAAAATCCAGGCTCTCTTCTAAAGGAGCCAAAAGACTGTTGGAAACAAAATGGGAGGAACAAACCAACTACATGCAGGATAAACTGGAAATAATAGAGAAAAACAAACATTAAGGGAGAATAAGAAAAAAATTCTCTTAGAAATTATTTTTATTCTTGTTTGATATTTTTCAATTTACATGTAAAACATTTTTAAACAATTTTAGACAGTTTTTTAAATTTTTGAATTCTAAATTCTCTCCTTCCTCAAGTAATTTGATATTGATTATTTTTGTGAAGTCATGTAAAACATATTGCCATATTAACCAAATTGTAAAAGAAAACAAAAACATAACAATAACGAAAGTTTTTAAAAAATGTTTCAATCTTCATTCAGAGTTTATCAGTTCTCTCTCTGGAAATGAATAGCATTTTTCATAACAGGTTCCTTGGAATTGGCTTGATATATTGTCTTGATGAGAATAGCTAAGTCCTGATCATCTTACAATATTGCTGTTATTATATATAATGTTCTCCTGATTCTGCTCACTTCTCTTTATACCAGTTGATAAGTCTTACATGTTTTTTTTTCTGAAATCATCCTGTTGGTGATTTCCTGTTTTGTTGTTGTTCAGTTGTTTAGTCACATTCCATTCTTTGTGACCTCATGGACCATACTTTCCATAAAGTTTTCTCGACATAGATACTAGGTGGTTTGCCACTTTCTTCTCCAGTGATTAAAGTAAACAGGATTAAGTGACTCCCAGGAGTTACACAGCAAGTAATTGTCTGAGACCAGACTTGAACTCCTGGGTCTTCCTGATCCAGGCTCAGCTCAATATACACTGAATCACCTCTCCACTTCTGTCATTTCTTATAGCATATAGTATTCTATCACAATCATGCACCCAATTTATGGGCACCTTCTCAATTTCCAATTCTTTGCTACCACTTCAATTTCCAATTCTTTGCTACCACAAAAAGAGGTACAATAAATATTTTTATATAAATAGATCCTTTCCCTCTTTTCCTTTGAACTCTTTGGGATAGAGACCTAATAGTGGTATTGCTGAATCAAAGATTGTGCATAATTTTATATCCCTTTAGGAGTAGTTTCAAATTGTTCTTCAGAATGGTTGGATGAGTTCAAAACTCTACCACCAACAGTACATTAGTGTCGAATTTTTTCACATCCCCTACATTTGTCATTTTCCAGTCTCATAGATGTGATGTGGTACCTCTGAGTTAATATGCATTTCACTAATCAATATTGATTTAGAGTATTTTTTCCATGTGACCAATGATAGTTTTGTTTTTCTTCAGAAAACTGCCTTCTTATATCTTTGACCATTTATCAGGGGGGACTGCTTTTTTGTTAACAAATTTGGCTTTTATCAAAGAAATGTGCTGTGATTTTTTTCCAGTTCAGGAAAACTTTCTTTCAAAAGGATGCATTTTGCCTGGGACTCAAAGGAAACCAGAGAAGCCAGGAGGTGAATATGAGAAAGGAGAGAACTTTATGCATAAAGGCAGCCAGTGGAAATGCCCAGAGTCAAGAGATAATGGAGTATCTTTTGTAAGGAATATATAGTAGGCCAATGTCACTGGACTGCAGAGTATATTAGGGTAGGGAGGGGACTAAGAGGTATGAGAAAACTGGACAAGTAAGAGGAGGCTAATTGGAAAAAGATGGAAGATATATGAGGGAAAGGGAAAGGATGATTAATGGGGCAATATCTCAGGGGCGATAGGAAGTCTAGGATCAAGGGGTTAGTTCTGGCAGGGAAGATGGTCACCACATCCTTTGAGTAAAAGAAGAAAGAAAGGAGAAGTGATTTGGGAAGGAGAGAATGATTGTAGGGAAATGTCATAAATGAAAAATTGGTGGCATTTGAGCTGCATCTGCCAAATGCTAAAACATGAATGAAAGTAAGGAATTCAATCAGTCATCCAAATATTTTGTATACACTGTGCCAACCATCTGGATGCTGTTCTCTATTTGCACTGTATTAATATTTTCACTTTAAGGATCTATAATATTCATTGTAATACTTCAGGAATTCAAGAATCTGTGCTTTCTTGGTGTATGTACTCCCTCTCCTAAGGCAAATCATAATTCTTTTGCTTGGCATTTAAAGTCCTTCTTAATCTGACTCCAACTTCCTTCCAGACTAACTTTATATTACTCCCTCACATGGATTCTACATTCCAATCAAACTGCCTAATTGATGTCACCTTTACATAATGGCATGCTTGAGTCAGTTCAAAATGGCTAGAGTGAACCTCTTATTAAATTTTCAGTGTGAGCATTAATACCTCAGAAATAAGTAAATGCTACAAGTCAGGACTTGATTTTTTTTGTTAATTTTCTAGATTTAAAAATTGATGGGAAATGTGAATAATACAGATTAAACTGAAAAACATGTTGTACATACCTTTTTATTCCTTCCAGAGAGCCAAGTATTAAAATTTAATCTCCATACTCCTACCTTTACACATTTCATCTCCCACCTCTGTAACTTTGCATAGTTTGCCCATCTTGCCTGCAACACTTTTTCCACCCTTCCCAGAAGTTAGATTTCTTAAGGCTCAGTTCAAGCATTACCTCCTTCAAAAGGACATTCTTATTCTCTCAGATATTCCTGCTTTTTCATCCCATCTCTGAAATTATCTTATATGGATTTATCTGTGTACATATTGTTTTGTCCTTGGTAAGTTATAAATTTCTTAAGTTCAGGGACTATTTCAATTTTGTTTTTATATATCAGTAGCTAGCACATGACAATTAATTGATAAATACTTGCATAATGACTAGAGTGCATTGATTACTCCATCCCACTTAAAAATAATTAACTTTGTCAGGTGAGAAGATTACTTGATTGACTCAATCAATCTAAAACAGGTGTGTACAAAGCCTGGCCACCTTGAATCAATGAAAGACATTTCAACAGGAAATCTGATTTAATTGGGTGAGAGATTTGATTATACCCTGAAGAGACTAAGTAAGTTCAGGAGATAGTTCAGAACCCTGAATAGATCCTGTAGGTTTGATAGTAGAGAGGAAAGATGAGGGACATCAACATCTTCATCTGGAAAAAATGATAGCTCAGTAGCAACCAGAAAAAAAGAGAAAGGAAAAAGTAGGTTTGAGCTATGACAGAAAAGGACGAGACTGAGGAGAGTCATCCTCCCCAGCATCATCTTGGAGCATAATACTTGAGCTGATGCTATAAGTGATACCCTCTTCCTCAAAGACTGAAGAAAGTTCTAAGAAATGATTTGCTCTTTTCCTAACTTTGCTTCTTATTGTGTGTCTTAATATATGATGTAATATACCCTAATGCTTCTTTACCCAAATTTTTCTGGTAACCTAATTTTACCTCAACTATGAAGAAGCCTGTGATTAGAGAAAACATAAATGAAAATTGAGTCAGAGAATCAAATTTGTGCCTATGTGTTAGGAATTTTCATAATTGGGGGATTCAAAGTGATAGTGTTTACACTTCTAACTTTTTATTTAATACAAATTCTCTAATGCAGCAGAACATCAAGAAAGAAAGGAATATCAAGAAAACAAATAAGCAATCACTGTATGCCAGGTACTGTGCTCTTTTTTTAAACAAATATCTAATTTGATGCCATTTGAGAAGGGAACCATGAAAACCCATTCTATTTCCTCTGGGCTTAAAATGGACTAATTATAGAACTGAGTCACTCTTATGACTTAGGAGATATTTGAAAATTAATACTGCTGAAAAAATTCATCACGAAGCAGACAATCTGCTTCTCCAAATTTGGCTAGATAAGTGAACTCGTCACTGGGAAGTAATTGGAAGTCTTTTCAACTTTGTTGATCTATTGGAGTTTGCAATCCATTGGTCTGGTCTTTGAGAATCCAGGGTCACATTCATGTCCTGATTAGATACTAGGGCTGGAGTTCTCTATACTGATAAAATCGTCAGTGCATCTGTACAAAATTGCTTTCATCTTTGTTATTGACTGGATCATTCCTGAGAGATAGTGTGATGTAACAGAAAGAACATCAACTCTAGAATTAGAGATCCGGGTTTTGAATCTTGTCTCTGCTTACTCCTAATTTGACCTTTAGCAAGCAATATCACAGTTGGAGAGAGAGAGTGCTAACAATTGTTCTTTCATGTTTGTCTGGGGTGTGTGTGAGGGGGAGTAGGGGGTAAAGCAATGTATAGAAAAATAAACAGAAGGAAGGCTAATCTCTAAAATCTTTTCAAAGAAAAGCCTTAGTTCAGTCAGAGCCATTTCTTCATCTACAAAATGTGTGTTGAAGTAGATCTCTAATTTCCTGTTCATCAGTCTTTAAGCTTCATTAAGTCTTTAATTTGTCTTTTTCTTTCCTTGTAAAACCTAATAAAGTTAACATAAAGTAGAAGTACAATTAAACAACTACCAAAGGATTAGCCAAAGGTTTGGAGGCTGGGGAGTTATTAAGGGACAAGTACTTGGTGAATTTGGCATAATGCCAACTATGATTTGCTTTTATCTTTTATGTGTTTATTTAAGTATGAATGACTCAGAAGTCCTATTAGCATAAATTCCTTTGTTTCAGTTCAGTTTAACTCGAATGGGTGGTTGGCCAGGTGTGATAGGAATGTGGAGTCTGAAGAATTAGCAGTTAGAGAAGATAAGACTATAATGTACAAGATACTGTACAATATGACAGAGTTACAAAGAAAAAGCTGCCCTCCAGGTGCCTTCATTTTACCTGAGGCATCAGTTACGTAGTCATATAAACAGAAAATATGTACAAAATAAATACAAACTCATTAGTCATTTTGCCTCTGAAGAAAAAATATACACGACCTGTATGTCTGTGTGGATATATTTATGTATATATTCATGTACACATATATGTAAACATACATAGACCCACTGGCTATGTGATCCTAGGCAAATGCTTTAGGCAATTTTTAAGACAAAGGTTCTTGCCTTTTTGATGTCATGGACCTCTTTAGGGCAGCTAGATGGCATAATGGATATAAAATGAGGTATTTCCAAATGAAATATTACAGTGCATGACATATAAGTAGGCACTAAATAAATGCTTATTGTCTTCCCCTGTGACAGTCTGGAAGCCTAGATATCCCTTCTTAAAATAATGTTTTTAACTGAGTAAAAAATACAAAGGAAACCAAAAGTTAATGAAAAAAGATATAATTTTTCCCCCATCCAAGTTATTGAACAACCTCATCTACACATTGAACAACCCCATCTAAACACACACACAGCCATCTGGTCCATGGACTGCAGGTTAAGAATTCTTTTCTCCTCCAGATTACACCCCTGACTTCCTCTGCCCCCTAAATCACATATCTTTTCTTCTCCTTACTCCCTCCAAATCCCCCTCCTTTTTATTCTTTTATATGTTGTTTCCCCTCTTTTGAATGTAAGCTTCTTGAGGATAGGGACTGTATTTCTTTCTGCTTTGTATTCCCATTACTGTGTACAATGTGCATCATATGGTAAGTGCTTAACAAAGGCTTGTTGCCTGACTACTTTTAAGACTAAGTCAAAGAGAAACTTCCAATTTTCATTGGTAGTGGGTGTTCTCACTCAAAAGTTCCCCTATATCAAAATCTCGAGTTCCTATTGCTAAATATTAAGTAATATTACAATTAGAGAGAGCACTAACAATTGTTCTTTCATGTTGGTCTCAGGGAAGGAAAAAAGTCATATATAAAAGAGTACAAGGAATAAAGGCTGATCTCTGTATCCATTTTTTTAAATATTGGATAAGTTTTAGTGTAGTCAGAGCTATTTGGTCATTCTGTGAGAACCCTCTTTCCATGGATAGACCATTATTTAACAGGCACTTAAATTAAGACCAGCATCCTGATTCTGGGGCAGCCCAACTTTTATTGGAAGTCTCTGCCACTTTTAAACATCTTTAATACATTTTAAAAATAGAATTGTAAAAGGCAGCAGCCAGACTTCAAAGCAAAGACATGTTGTGCCAGAATTACGAAGCTGGTGACGATTTTCACTGGTTGTAAAGCTCTGAGAGGTTCTTTCAGTCTTGAGAGCATTGACAAGGAACAGTTCTGCTCACAACCTCCAAAAGACCAGAGTCTCTTGGATGGAACCAAATCACAACAGGTGGGAAAGAGTTCTTGCCACAGCATCCAGAGCTGCTGGTACATTCAGGGTTCAGAACATTCATTGGCAGCTCAATTCATGAAACATTTGTTGACAGTATCTGAGTGCCTAGTAAAGATCCTGACTCAAAGTTGTATACTCACTAACTCACTCAAAAAATACTAATTAAGCTTTGATTAGATGCCAGACCCTGAACTATAACAATGACAATAATAATTTATATAATGCTTTAAGGTTAACAAAAACTTTAGAAATATTACCTCATTTTATTCTCACAACAACCTTGGAAAGATAGTGCTATTATTATTTTCCTTTTTCAAATTGAGGAAACTGAGGCAGGCAGTGGTTAAGTGACTTGTTCGGGGTCACACAGCTAAGCTACTAAGTATATGAGACCAGATTTGAAGTTTATTGGACTATCCTTCCAGTGCACTATCCATTATGCTACCTCACTGTCCAGAAACAGTCTCTTCCACCAAATAAAGCAGAATGACAAATACCAGAGATTCTGGGTGTTTGGAAGACATAGTTATTGACCATATTCCTCTTCCTCAAGGTTTGAGATATTTCTTGATGCGGTTGGAAATACATTGTTGAAAAAGATATGATTCCTGGCCTAGAGAGGCAAAAAATGTAGACTGGACTCCAGAGAATGAAGCCAAGAAGGGCTGAAGGAGATTCTAATATCCTCTGAGAAAGGAACTTAAGGATACCTTTTAGAGGAAAATATTTGTATCCTTTTGGATCTGTAGAAATGAAGAATTAGAAGGAAGTGAGAGACTGAATAGGATAACATTGAGGAAAGATGGGATTCAGTTAACTGAAGGTGATCTATACCAAAGTCCTCATTTTCACAGGTAAGAAAACCGGGGCTCAGGGAGATCCAGTGACATGCTTAGCATGAGACAGTTATTAGGCAGAAAAGCCAAGATTTGGACCAAGGTCTTCTGACCACAGGATATTTTCTGTTATATCTCACTGGAGCATACTACCCTGGTCCTTCTGTTTCTTTCTCCCATACTATAGAGCAATAGTTCTTAAAGAGAGAGGATCAGTGAGTTCAGAACTCTTCTCATATTAATACTAAGATATTTTCATTTCTAGAATAAATATCAATATATATTGATATGTATCTATATGTATAGATACATATCAATATATATTGATATTTATTGATAAATGAAGTCCTTGGGGTCCTCAATAGCTTTTAAGAGTGTGAAAGGGTCTTCAGATCAAAGAGTGTGAGAACCACTGGTAGAGAGCATGGTTTTGAGTCGAATAGCATTGTCTGCACCGGCAATTCAAACTTCTTAAAGTTATCTGTGCTTGCCACTAGCCTGTTGTGAGGACTTGGTGCAGGAAAGAACCTTAAATAATCTGCTTTCTCAAAAAAATAAATAAATAAAAATGAAATGTTCAAGTGGAGAAGTCCCCTAAGGGTCTTCTAGCGTGACACATAGAAGATCAAATGGCTTTGGTGCTCCAACAGATGAGAGCCCCGGTGTTCAAATGGCAAATTAGGATGTTTAAAGTTTTTCAATTGATTTCCTTTGGACAGAGTCACAGTGGTTAAAAATTGGTCAGTCACCACTTCCCTGCTGAAGGGAAGCAGAGAGCCTCCCACTGCTTTATTTCATTCCTCCAGGCTTCTGGCATTGTATCTTGTGCAGGCAAATCCAATATAACAACTTGCTTTGTTTGTTGTACCAGATGAGACTCTCTTCCAGGACACAAAACTGACTCTGCATCCGCTATTAAAGTGGCTTCTGCAAATAAGCCCCTTCACAAAAAAAAAAAAAAAGAAAAAAAGAAAAAACAACTCTCCTTCACTTTTCCTAACCCAAACTTTCATGTGGAAAAGTAGTTGGGGAGGGGGAAAAGGACCATTTTAAAGGCACAGGATTATTAAATCCAACATGGCTGAGAGTAAGACGTTTTCTTTTTTCTAAGAAGCTGGGTTTTGCTATCGTAGCATGAGAGAGTTTGGAAGTAACCTACCTTCCAGCATCAAACTTAAGCCAATGAAATTCTTATACTATCAATTGTATCCAACAAGTTTGAAAGTGGTGACTGTTAAGAATTCTTTAATTAGGTGGACACCCATGAATAAAAATCTCTTTTATTATATATGCTTTCTTGGAATGGAAATTTATTATTACATATTTTGAATCCTTTCTGATGTTCTGCTGGGCACATAACAATGTTTTGTTTTGTTTTGTTTATTTTCCTTTTCAGTCTTTTTTTAAAATTCTGTTTCTTATTTTATATTTAGTTCAATAAAAAAAATCAATTATTTTATTTACTCAGTATTATTACCCCAAACATTCCATTCCCTTTCCATTTTTTGAAGCTTTGTGGGGTTCTCAGCAAAGTGGTGATGGAGCATCCTTTCTCAGTTTAATTCATCCTTTCTGGATTGACACAGTGGTAGTGAGGGTTATCACACATACAGGCCTTTCTTGGTAGCACTACATGTAGCAAAGATTCTATTAGCCCTCTCTGCATTAGGCTAGAAGCATGTATTACTTGGATGTAATAGTAGGACTTATCTGGGCCTGGTCTGATAACTTAGTTCCACTTTTGAAATAAACGCACCCTAGAAAGGGGAGACACATCTCAGTTGGGATGAGCAAGTATGGTAGAAATAGGGAGTTGGGAAGAGAATAGTGGGTGGAGAAGATGTTATTAGAATGTTTGATGTCACTAGGGTTCAATTTACCTTTGTTGAAAAGTCATCTACCACCAAAAAACTAACATAAATATGAAAATAGTAGCAGCCCCCAAAATAAAACTAGGACAGTGTGTAACATATTTTAGCTGGATAGTATGATACTTTACCATATGCTACCTTTCAGATATACTGCCTGTGTGACTCTGGGCAAGTCACATAACATCTCAATACTCTGGACAACTTTATGACTATCAATTGCAGAGGAGATACTGATAAGTATTGATAGAGAGCATTTCCTCATTTGCAAGTTCCCTACACCAGGTCCAGTGTCTGTGTGATTTAAACATTTTCTTTTAACTTTCTGATATTATAGAACATATAGAATTATATAATATGTTACCTAATATATAAAATTATGTGGCACAATGGATAAAGTGCCAATGGATAAAACCTAGAGTCAGGAAAATGCCTCCTCCTGGGTTCAGATCTAATCTCAGATACTAGCTGTGTGACTGCCTCAGTTTTCTCATCTGTAAAAATAAACTGGAGAAGGAAATGGTAAACCATTCCAATATCTTTGCCAAGAAAACTCAAAATAGGGTTATGAAAAATCAATCCCCATTGAAAACAACTGAACAATCCTCAGTACCTAGCTCATACACATAAGGAATAGGAAGTCAACCTTTGGTTTTAATGAAATAGGGGACTCTTAGGTGAGGAAACTCTTCCTAGTGCAAGCTTGAGTAATACAATCGGTATGTATCGGAGAGAGAATCTTGACACTGACTCTACTATGTTTTAGACATAGTATGGGTGTAATCGATGTTTTTTTGGATTGGATCGTGGACTTGGGTTCTTTCTTGTACTGTCATACACTCTCAGGTAAGTTATTTACCCTTCCCAAATAACCACATAAATCTATATCAAATAAGGACATTTAAATCTGCCCTTCTCTCTCCTAAATCACCCTCACATTATTCTGGAAAATTTGATCCTCAAGAAGTGTTTCCATTAAAGCATGAGAATAAAGTTCTCAAAAACTATTTTTGAATTCCTGTACATTTTGTGCTTTGACAGCAAGAATAAAAACCTTGTCCAACATGAGCCATCAAAACCATAACCCTTTAAGACATCCCAATTCTACCTTTTTACTCTGGTGCAGGTTGTACCTGCTCCAAACATCATCCTGAAAATGCTTTAGGGGGTCTCTCAGCCTTTAAAGTTCTGTTAAATAGTTCCATTTACACTAAGTGATAAAATGTACATATCTTAGATTTCAGAGGACTGCTGCTAATTGGTAGATCTAATTGCTGAACTATTGTCAGCAAAATCTGAAAGACCATCAAGACATGAGACTTGCAGCAGAATTAGAGAAAGATAAATATTGGCCCAATTTTTCAAGAAAGGAAGAGAAGAGAGTCTGCATACTATAAGTCACTGAGTCTGACTTCCATGGCTGACAAATTTTTTTCTAACATTATTAAAGAGATATTTAGTGTGTATCTTGAAAAGGAAGTGACATTCACAAACAGCCCATATGATTTTGTCAAAAGGCAGTCATGGGAGACTAACTTCATTTCCTTTACTGGCAGGATTACAAAACTGGTAGATCTGGGGACTTCCTCCATTGTAATTTGCTTGGACATTTTTTAAGTGTGATAAAGGATCTTGTGTTCTTCTTGTAGAAAAAAAGTGAAAGTATGTGAGCTAGGTGATACTACAACTAAAGAGATCTGGAGTTTGTTCAAAACACTAGTACTGAATCATTTTGAGAATTACTACTTTGTAGTATAGCATGAGATCTAGTACTACTAGGAATTCATTCAGTTTCTAATTTGGGGGCTTTTTAAAGAGCTGTAATAAATATGCATCATAATAAATGGATGACTGTTGATGGAGGAAGAATTGGATTGATGGAAGGAAGTACTTGGAGTTGTCCCATAGTAGAATGGGTTACTTTAGAAAATGCGGGATTTCTTCTCATTAGAGATCTTCAAGCAAAATCTAAATACTTGTGATGTGTCCTATAGTATGTTTAGAGTAGATGATTTCTAAGATCTGATATAATTCTAAAATTCCTTGACTCCAAAAGATGCCCAAAACATATCCAGACACCCACAACTCAATGCATAAGAAATGTACTCCCTTCTTGACATGCATAGGAGAGTATGTGCTCTGTATCTCAGTAATCAAACTTTACTTCTGTGATCTTTGGTAGATTTATATGATTCTTATAGGATATAGATGTATGTATTTACATGTGCATGTATATATTTATTTATGCATATATTTCTACATAACTATAATGCATATTACTTGCTAGATTATATATTTTATATCTATAATATCTACCTATAAAAACATAAACTCTTGTAGTAAATATGACATCTTCTTGGGTATCCATGAGGATCTGCCTCTTCCCATTCACTTTAGTTTATGTAATTCTTATCTGATATGATGACACTTTTAATTGGCTGCTGGGCTGGAACTTCATGCAATATAAAAAGGGACTGGGTTTCTTAGAACTTTTCTTCCTGCAGATCTAACTGAGGCTATAAAGATGATTCTTTGAAGTCCAAAGAATCAGCGTAGACTCTTTAGTATGCCTGCTAGGTTCTATTCAGCAGCCAATTAAAATATGTTATAACTAATAGGAAAAGTTGAAAGATATTTTGGGTGCCCTGAAGTTGGAAGGAAGATGCTCCATCAATCACACATTTCTCATGGGGTGTTACATATACATATTCATAGATACATATGCAGACATGTACCCACACATATCTCTATATAATCATATCTATCTATGCAACAGAAAAAAGGATACAAATTCATTGATAGAAGTCAAATTGCTTCTGATTTCTCTTAAACAGAACTAAAGTATGATCCCATTAGAAAACACTCATGAGATAAATGCACTCTTTCTGTAATGACTCTGAAAAGCAGATCATGGGACAAGTTCCCACTTAGGCAAGGGTTTTTGTATTTATTCTACTTAGCTCAAGTCAGAACTATCAGTTCTCTTTCAGAGTCTGTCAGTTTTGAATGGCCTTAAATAATTCTTCACACTTGAGAGGGCTCTGTGTCTGTTTGCTGATAGGCACAGCTATGTGTGAATGAGCAGGTTTCCATATAGGCCTCATAACTAGAATTGTCCCTAGAGTACAGCAAATCAGGCCAATCACCATGTTTTGGAGAGCCTAGGACTGCTGGTGCTGGGTAGTGATTTAGGGTAGTGCATAACAGAAAAGGCATTTGAGTTACCAGTTAGCACTAAAAAAAGTTCTGAGACTTAGATATTCAGATAAATAATCCCTTTCTCTTCTCCTCAACTTTCAGCCTCACCCCTAGTCCATCAACAAATCACATTTTCTGTCCTTTATTCCTTGGGAGCAGTCTTCACATTCTAGTTTAGGGACATTGTACCCATGATGTTTATTTTTACCTGGTTTTACCTGATTAAAAATATGCAAAGTGATTTATCCTGGGTCTCTCACTCTGCTAGTGAACAATTCTAGCCTTAACTTAAAACACAAACACTCAGTGACTGTTAAGTTAGGGATGACATTGATACTTGTTTTTACCAAGAATCCTAAAATGATAGAGCTTGGAGAAACCTTAGAGATTATCTATTCCAGCACCTCTATTTTGCAGATGAGGAAACTAAGAACTCAAAGAAAAGTAGTGGTTTATACAATATTACATAGCAAGTTGGTGACAAAACCACCAAGTCTCTTCTACCCTGAGTCCAGTGCTCTTTCTACAAGTCTATACTGACTGAAAAAATTCTTTGGAGGAAGTTTCTTGTGTGGAGGGTGTTGAATGCTTGAATAATGTAGACCATTATTTGCTAGAGACAGTATGGGAACCTTCCCTAAGGTCTGTGAACCTGTTTTTTTTTAATAAACTTGAATAATTAGGTCATTTTTATTATTGTGAATACCCAGAACATGAAGGAAGTCACTATCTACATCCAAATAAATAGAAGTATGTATAGAATGGCATTATATATGTGTATGTACATATTTACATACATACATATTTTTGTCTAATGGTAGATATCTCTAAGTGGAAGCTAAAGGGAAAAGAATAAAAAGAAAGTTGCATGAAAACTTGACTGTATTTTAAAAGGAATAGCATTTTGTACCTAATGAATTTGCAGTCTCATATCTTTTTTTTTCTATTCTGTTATGGAAATCCTTGTTTTATTTCTTAAGTTCAGAGTAAAATAAGTAAGAAATTTTTTTAAGATGACAAAATTCCTATCTTTTTCCAGAAATGAGATGCTAAAGGGATTTAGCATTAGTAAAATTGGGTTTTAACAAGTGTAAGAATAAGAAAAAAAAGAAATGTCTCCCCCCCCTTCATTAGACACCAGACTCCCTTGAGACTCAATCTGCTCCAGACCACAAGTCTGGAGTCCAGAACAGAGGTATCCTTCAGGAAGAGGATGAGAATACAAAACAAGTCCCCATAAGATCAGTAGCATTTCCTCAAAGTTAGAATCAGCTGAATCTGACTAAAATGGGTTCAATAAATGGGGAAAAGGGGAGTAAGCAATTGGTTACTGGAGTGAAAGGGTAAGGTACAAATTATAGGAAAAGTTTGTGTTCCAAATTTGAGTGTTTGGATCTCATAAGAATGGGATGTATGAAGTATATAAATAGAATTAATGATGATCTTTCTAGCCATATAAAGGGATGAGATGGAATAGATGTAGGCTAGGTGAGGTCATCCTAGAGCTACAAGCACCACCTCTTGGGTAAGAGATGACAGGAGATCTAAAGAGAAAAAAAAATTTTTTTAGATCAACCAGATGTAATCACTGGCTGGATCCAAAGTGATGGTACAGGAGAGTCCATCTATTGACTGTCTTTGTGAAAAGTCAGAAGAGATTCCTTAGGCCAGGAGAAGTCATAGATTTAGAGGGGTTTGATTCTATGAGAGAAGGGTGAGTCATTCTTAATAACTGCCATTCTTATCCTAGGAAAATCTCCCCTCCCATTTGAGATAATTTCACATTAGTTTTAGAATCAGGACATCTATTATCTATTTAGAACATTTATTATCTATTGTTATATATTAACCTCTCAAGCCTCAATTTTCTCATCTGTAAAATGAGTAGAATAGCCTAGCTTATCTTTAAGGTCTCTTTCAGCAATAAATCTTTGATTCAATGTACTAGTTGTAGCCTAGATATCAGCATTCCAAGAAGGACTTTATACATCAGAGGCTGGATCAGTCTAGAATACAAAGAGGAAACAGATCTTGTCACTTCTTGTGTACCCTTGAGAAAGTCAGTGAAATCTCTTAATTTGCCTCAGTTTCCTTTATGGGAAAATGCTTAACATGACTGCTCCCATCTATCATATGCTAAATAGCCTATAGGCCTAAGGTACAAAAGATAATAATAATAATTCACATTTACATAGAGTTTCAAGATTAATAAAGAGCTTTCCATATGTTGTCTTATTGATACAACCTTGTGAGGGAGGAGCTAATAGCTCCATTTTTCAGATAAAGAAACTGATGTTTGGAGAAGTTAGAGGATTTGCTCAGGGTCACATAGCTAGTTAGTATTTGAACCCAGGCCTTCCTCACTCCTGCCTAGAGCCCTATTCACTAGTTCAGAGGGTAGGTTCAGAGGGTAGCTGGATGGTACAGCTGGCCCTTGAGTCAAGGATCTCAGACACTTCCTAGGTGTATGATCTTGGGCATGTCATTTAACCTTGTTTGCCTCAGTTGTCTCATCTATAAAATGAGCTGGAGAAAAAAATGGCAAACCCTCTAGTATTTTTTACTGAGAAAACTGTAAATGGGGTCATGAAAAGTCAAACTTGACTAAAAATGATTGAATACATATCAAACGTGTATCCCACAGGGCTTCATGCTCCTGATTATAGCCTGAACCAGAAAGAAATTAAAATACAATAGAATATATGTGGTTTCCTGAGTCAATATATGACCCACAGGAATCCTTATATGAAGAATTTAATGCCCTTTTCTGAGTCTGACAACCACTGCTCTTGCCATTGCTGGCTCCCTTTTACTGGATTTTTGGAAGCATTTTGAAATGTGAGGTTAATGATGTTGCTAATGGAAATGAGAAGGAAAGAAGGAGGGGGTGGGTGGGAACAAGGGTACCAACACTTAGGATGAAAGGCCAAAAGTGTAGGTTTCATGTTGCTTTGAAGGAGGTGGCATTTAGCTATGAACTTTTTTTAGACCAATGGGATTTCATTAAACATACTTAAACTTTAATTCATTAAATACTGGAAACCATCCAAAGAGCTTTCTAAAAAAATTAGTCTTTTCTGAATATTGAGATGCTTGGGATGAGGAGAGTAAGCACCTGCACAAAAGGGACTCTCCAGACTTTAGCAATGCCAAGAAAAATCATGTAAAATCCCGCTTGGACCTAAGGCATCCCATAGGTGATCTATATAATAACAATCACAAAGCCTTTAATAAATATCCTATGCTCCCTTCCCCCCACCATGGGACAGGAATATTGGATTTATATACTAACCAAGTGAAATTGTGGTTGAACATTAAAGTGATTACATAGTTAGGAGGTTTGTGTAAATGGAAGTGAATTACAGCTTGTGAAGGTGCGGTTCCTGGCCAGAAATGAACTCTTAGAAAATGCCATCAAAATGCCAGATTGGTGGATTTTTGCAGAAGTGATTGCAGAGGTCTTTGAGCAAGATTGTTAGTATGGTGGATTAATTTTCTCCAAGTAACTGTTCAGTGACAACTTAGCAGGTCTTGCCCTGCCAAATAGTTTCCAAACTCCTATTTGTGACCTGCATGGGGTCCGGATATAATTTCTTGTTGTGGGGTACTCAGAAATAAAAAATGAGCTTTCTGATGCAGAAATGCTTGAGTAGTTTTACTGCTCTTTCTATGACAAGTTTGTGGAAAACCACAAATAAACACTTGGGGTTTACATTCCAAATGCTACAACCATTTATTATTCTCTAACATTATATTCTAGTACAGCAGAATGAAATGTGCCGACATGGTTACCTCTTCATCTTCCAGTGGCAATTTGGAAAATGTGCAAGCTTAGCTAATTGTAAAACAAATAAATGACTGTATTTTTACAAGAATCCTGTAACAGCAATGGATGATTTGGCATAATAAAAGTGCTACAAGATTGGTTTCTCTTGCTTGTCTCTTGATTTAGACTACCAATATATTAAGGATAGTCAAACACACAGGAAATTGTAATATATTGTAATGGATACACAACCAGCCTTGAATTATGGAAGATGGGTTCAAATCCAACCACTGACATACTAACTATAAAATCATAGCAAATACTGCTTTTATTTCATGGCAAAGAGATCATGGCAAATCACAACAAATTCTTTGACCAAATCATTTTATCTCTTCTATATCAGTAGACCATAGACCTAAGAGTAGAAAAGATTTTCTAGTCCAATATCCTTATTTTAAAGATGAGGAAACTGAGATCCAGAGGGATTAAGTGACTTGAAATGTCCAAAGCAGGATTCAAAGTGGGGTCATTTCCATTCCAAGTCTAGTTCTCCATGCAAAATATCACACTTTCTCTCTGTGTTTTTCTGTGACTGTTAAGTAATATAAGAGCTTCACTGGAGGAAGACACAATCCTTTCTCTCTGTATGCCAGGTAACTTCCTATGACACAAGTTATGTAAGAGCTTCCAGTTTTCATTGATTGAAGACACCATACTTTCTGTGTCCCAGATTAATCTCCATGACTCTTTAAATTATGTAAAAACTTCCAATTTTCATAGGTGGAAGGATGATCCATTCTCTGAGCTCCCCACACCAATAAAATCACAGGGCCAAGATAGAGGCAGACAGAAAAGTCAATATCTGCCAGGGGGATACTTGTTATACAAAAACCATAAAGTAACAACAAGAAGAAAAGTCAGAATTAAGCTTGAACTAGGAGAAATATTTTGAGATCCAATACATATGTTGTTATTACCCAAAGCTATGCTTGTTCCCCAGACCACTATCCCATTGAAGGAAAAATTCCCTCAAAGATTTTGCTTGGTGTCTTGCAAACAAATAATAAATTTCACTTTTAGACAGTTTCTTGCCATCAAATAGCTGCTTGTAGCAATTATGAGGCAAGATCTCAATTGAACACATGCATCCCTTTGAATAAAATTCCCATTGTCCAGGTCCATTTTAAAGACCCAGCTCAAATCTCAACTTTACAGGGACACCTTTTCCTACCATCTTAGACAAGCAATTTTTTCTCCTCTCTGAGGTCCTTTTGTTTATCTTTACCATTAATTTGGTAATTTGATGACAACATATGATATGTTCCCTTAGACTGTAATTCTTCTTTCATATATTTTTTTCTTTTAGCAAGGCAATTGGGATTAAATGACTTGCCCAGGGTGATATAGCTAGGAAGTATTAAGTGTCTGATGTCAGATTTGAACTCAGGTCTTCCTGACTTCAGGCCTGGTGCTCTATTCACCATTAATTTCTTAATAACAAGTTTTTTCATGTTTTTTTATTTGTCTCTGCAACTAGACTGTAATCTTCACATGAGCAGAGTTCATTTCTTAACCTTGTTTTTGAGTAGTATGAGTCCATAGATGACAGAGTTATGAACTAAGAATCATGAAGAGCTGGGTTTGAAACTTGCCTCAGACTAACTTCATGACATTATAGGTATTTCATTTAATTTCTCTAAGATTAATCTGTAAAAATGGATGCAATATTAGTATCTATTTCTAGGGTTGTTGTGAAGCTCAGAGGAAATAATGATGCAGGAACTCAGACAAGCCTAAAAAGGCTGTATAAATGTCAGCTGTTATTATGTGTGCTTTAAAAAGCATCCAGCACAATGCCTTACTCATAAGTATCTAGTACTTATTTGTTGATTGAGGACACACAATTGACCAATCAGTGTGTCTGCCTAACAAACATATACAAGACATGGTCCCTGAGCACAAGGATATTACTGACAAAAGCATTATAGGATTATCTCTTCTGTGAGGTTCCTTTAAACCAGATTTACTAGAAATATTCAGTAAGCATTTGTGTTTCCTGTGGAGGAAAGTTACTTATAAGCAACTTATAAAAAGGACTTACTTGACTGGCTAAGATTATTTTTCTTCTGAATTACACCCTAATATATATATAGCTTTCTTACTTTCAGCTATTTCACTTGGAGCTTTGCCCAGCACAATTTACGTCTATGAACTACTGAGCATTTAAGCAAATTAAGTGTCCAAAAAATCAAACACAACTCGTATCTTCGTGATTTATGCCTACATAAAGCAAAACACATACAGTGTGCTGAGCACAGACTAGATTTATAGCTCTACTAGTTAAGGAATATTAATAGACAACTTCTAGGAAATGTGTCAAGGATTGTGTTTATATGTATTTAATTCTTGACCATGGAGATTCTACACACACCCCTCCAAGATATTTATCTTACACACTAACTTTGATGCCAATATGCCAAGAACAAGGGAAAGGACAGGTCTTGAAAAAATGATTAGCTGTTCCCATGAACTAAGAAGGTCAGATCAACTGGATGAGCCCAGTTAACTATGGCAAAAATCTCAGAACTGTTATTATTTCTCACCTTTCAGGTTTCAATATAAAATGATTAGTACCATAGCAACTATCACTATATAATATTGATAACACCCATTCACAAAACACTAAGGTCTGCAAAGTCTACTTGATCTTCCTCTCTACTCATACATCCACTACCCTAGATTAGAACCTCTTTCCTGAGCAATTGCAAAAGCCATCAAATTGGTTTTCCTGCCTCAAGTCTCTACCCACTTCAATATGCCAGAGTGATATTCCTCTAAGGTAAGACTGACTGACTGTGTTCTTCCCCTCCTTTTCCATCCCCTCTCCACATCAAAATCCCAGTGGTTCCCTACTGTCCCAAGGATCAAAATGCAAACTTCACAGTCTGATTCCAGTCAACTTGTCATTCTTATTATATATAGTTTCTCTCCTTAAACACGAGAATCCAGCCAAATAGGCACACTTAGTGTTCTTCATGAATAATAAGATATCTCTTTTCTTCATAGTTTCGCACAGACTATTTCCGATGCCCAAAATATACTTCATTATGTCTTCCCCCTGAAATCTCTATGTCCTTTTGAAGCTCTGCTTCCAAGTAGACACAATACAATTCCAATACCAATTGTGGTATATGATCCATACCATTTTCAATGTGAGAATTCCAGAACCACCCTCTCATAGCTACTAAATTACTTTAAGTTTATTTTGCATACATCTTTTTTGCACATATATGCACACATATGTATATGTAGACAATTATGTTAGTATATTGTATTGTTTTCCACATAGAACATAAGCTCCCTAAAGTTAGGGGCTATGTTATTTTTAGTTAGTATTCAGGACCTATCATCATATCTGATTCAGGTTACACTTTTAATACATATCTTTTGATTGATTTTTCAAATAAATGGCTAGTTTCTAAGAAAGTCATATTCTAATATTCCTAAGACTTGCATTTAAGAAAATGACCTATCAAAATATAAACTTTTGAGTTCAGAATGCTCTGAGTGTTAGTTGGGAGTTTCTGCTACAACCCATGCAGTAGAGAATGTCAGTTAGAAGCAGCTAAAGTCTCTTGGGGACTTACTTGGTAAAAGTTGGAAACCTCTTTTTGAAAACTTTCTTAAAACTTCACAGTAAGTTTTTCTTCTGTCGAAAGCCCTTAAATAATTGGCTGTTAGAGAAGAGACAAAGACAGTTTCATCCAGTCAAGTAGTTTTGAAATTGAAGATCAGTTGATTCCAAAAGTTTTACTTAACTTTTTTCTTTTTTAGAAAATGATATATAATTTTAATTTTTGTGGTGGATAAAGAATTCAACAAAAATGCTTAAATTTTAAATTTTAAAAATAAGTTTAAAATGTATTTCTCTGGAGAAGAAAAGAATCAAAAGTGCTTAATAACCATCTTTAAGCCTGAAAAGTTATGTTGTTCAAGAGAATGACCTTTTGTCTTTTTTTTCCCCACTGAGAACAGAATAGGAAAAGACAAGCTAATAGTGTAGCAGACATGAGTGGAATTAGAGGTAGGGGAAACATTTACTGTGGTAAATGAAGGCTCTTAAGATTATATTTATAAAAGTGATTAAATTATGAAAGCATGAGAAGAGAGTAGGCAGATTTCACAAACAATTTTCTGCATGAGAATGTACCTTTACATTCATATAACTGAGTGAAAACTGTACAGAGTGCAGTTATTTGTTGGTCATATAGGAAAGAATCTGACTCAATAGATCCAAGAAAGTGAAGGCTCTATTTAGCCCCAAGATTGGCTCACATTCTAAGGTTATGCCAGGTTATTTGATTGATGCAGTCACAGAGATAAACAGGTCATCTTATGAGTGGAAAGAAAGGGATAAAATAGGAAGATGTGTGCTCACCCAAAATTTCTCTACTTCTTATGGAAGAAGTCCTGCTTGGAATCCAAAAGCACTGGGCCTAGAGTCAGGAAGACAAGTTCAAATCTGGCTTCAAATACTTACTAGATGTGTAACTTTGGGCAAGTCACTTAAACTTGTTTGCCTCAATTTCCTCATCTATAAAATGAGCTGGAGAAGGAAATAACAAACTACTCCAAGAAAACTCCAAATGTGATCATGAACACTATTGAAATGACTGAATAACCCCAACAAAATTCTTCAGTAAAAGCTACAAATCATTGGATACCTGGGTTTCTGAAGAATAAAATTACAAGTGGCGTAATTGTCAAAAGAGAGATAGGGAGGGAATAAGTATGTGGTGATATATGATTTATAACAACTTGAGTATAAAATGTCTTAGAAAATATATCATTCAAAATGTATAAGAAAATATATCATTCAAAATGTATAATGAAGAAAAGAGGTAGTGAAATATTCAAGTAGTTAATAGTAAAAGATACAAGATGGAAAGCATTAATGAAGTACTGGTGCTATGTATAGAATGTTAAAAGCCGATTCTTTAAAATGGCAGTACTACCAAAATTAATTTATAGTTTAAATGTTCTACCAATCAAATTATCAAAGGGATACTTTACAGAATTTGATAAAAATAAAGATAAAACTTCTACATGAAGATAAAATACCTAGAATATCAAGAGAAATAATTAAAAGACTTAGGGATGAAGAGAAGGTGGTATTGTCATATCTTAAACCATATATTAGTCATCAAAACCATTTGATATTTGTTATAAAAATAGAAAGGTAGATCAATGGAACAGTTTAGATAAAAGAGAATTAAAAACAATGAAACTCAATAACTTGATAGTCAATAAACCAAAAACCATAAATTATTTTGGAAAAATTCTATTTGTTTTTTTTTTTAATTCTGGGGAAACTGTAAAAGAGTCTAGTAGAAATTAGGCTTAGAACAACATCTTCTACCATATTCCACAATACATTTTAAATGCATATGTGACCCAAATATTAAAGATCATGCCATTAAAAATAATAAGGAAGTAAATCATATGTCCTTCATAGTTATAGGATTAGAAATGTATTCTTAACTAAATAAGGGATAGAAACAATTACAAATAATAAAAGGAAATAACTTTAGTTACATGAAACTGAAAAACTTCTGTACAAACAAAATTTGCATACATAGGATAACAAGAGAAATAGTTAAATGGGAAAAAACTCAATTTACCAAATTTCTCTGATAAGGGTTTGGTATCCAAGACATATAACCCATCAATAATAATACATGTACACACACACGTACAAACCTACACCCACAAATTCATATAAATGTAAATGTACACATGCAAGGTCCTCAAAGCAACTCTATGGGCTACATAGTGTGTTATTATTGCCATTTTAAAATAAGAAAACAGTTTCAGAGAAATTAGAAGTGCTCATAGTCACATCAAGTAAAAGCCAAAGTGCTATGTAGTATTTGAACTAGGTAAAGTATTTTCCCCTATCTTATGTAATTTCAGTGGGCTTATATAAAATCTACAGATAAAATTCTCTTGACTTTTGTGAGGACTACATAAGACTAAAGGTATTAAAAAATCACCCTCTTGTTCATAGAAAAATTAAAACTGGAAAAATATTTTATTGAGATAAGATTCTGTGTGTTGGTGTGTGTATATATGTGTTTGTGCATGTTAGATATAGAGATATCTCTATATCTTTCTAATATACACACATGTATACATATATATATATACAAAGAAAATAATTTATTAGACTGAATTTTGGAGGTCTTGTCATTTTTTTCATATTTCCTACTAGGGTAACAATAACAACTGGGAAATTAATACACATACACATAGATTATATATATATGAAAGGAAAATAATTAATTAAGCTGAGTTTTTCAGGTCTTGTCATTTTTAAAAATTTCCCATTAGGGTTATAATACCAACCGAGAAATTAACTTCTTGAATGAAAGGACTACACACATTGCCTCCATTATTTCACCATATCCCTTGACCACTTGCAATCTGAATTTCAACCCCAATGCTCTACTAAAACTATTCTACATTGATTTCAAGTGATCTCCTAATTACTAAATCAGCTTTTTCTTATTCTGCATTTTCCTTCACTTCTCCAAGAATTTGATAGCATCAATCATTCCCTCAGTCTAGAAATATTCTATTTCCTTGTTAATGGCACTACTTTTTTCTGTTCCCCTTACTTTTTTTCAATTCTCACCCTAACTTTGAACTTTTCCTATAATCAATTCTTGGTCTTTTGCTTTTTCTTACACAATCTGTTTCCTCAAAAGCACGTCAAGTCCATGACTTCACCTAAATTCTATCTGGATGATTTTTAAAACTATATATTTAGCCATGAACTCTCTCCTGGCTCCAGTATGATATCTCCAACAACATATGAACATTTCCATTGTGATGCTTCATAGTGACCTTAAATGAAGCATATCTAAAATTTCATCTACTATTGCCTTTCCCATATGCAATCCTAATTTTTTCATTACTATTAACAGTAACTTGTCACCTCTGACTCCCTCCTCACATTCTATTGGTCAATAAATTTTGTCAAATTTTCTTTCATTATGTTATTTGACTATTTCATTCAATTTCTACTTAGTTTGGGCTCACATAACCTCCAAGTCAAATTTTAAAAATATAATTTTTTAAAAATATAAATTTTCTTTTATTGAATGTTTTGCCATTACATGTGTAATTTTAAGCACCATTTTAAAAAAGGTTTCATATTTCCTTCACTCCTCTCACTCTTTGAAAAGTCAAGCAATTTGATATTGATTATGCATGCGAAGTCATGTAAAACACATCCATATTATCTAAGTTAAATTTTTGAAATAAACAGTTTTCCCTTTGTCTTCACTTCTCCAATCTATTCTTCATCCTACTACCAGATTAGCCTTTCAGTGTCATGATGCTCAAGGCAGCATGCTCCTCTGCTCAAAATCTATTATTTATCAAATAGAATCTAAATTCCTTTTCTTAATATTCAAGATTTTGCCAATTTGGTTCTAACTTTATGTACCATTATTCCCAAAACATTCTCTTCACTTGGGCCAAATTGTTCTATTCAATTCAGCAAACAACTAAATTCATGGAACATTTGCTTAACTCCTACTATGTACAAAGCACTAGAGTAAGCATCTGGATATGATTAAAAATTAACATAGTCCTTGCTCTCATGGAACTTACAATTTTGTACATTGACTGTTCTCCTGACCTACTTTATTTCTTTCTACATGGCTTTGCTCACACTGCCAAAAATTCTCCAGAATTTGAACTGATCCTCATATCTGGCTATTGGTCAATGAGAGTCCATAAGAGTCAATAATAGTTCTCAATTTGGTCAATCCTGTGTTTGGATCTAATCCATCCTGTTTGGATTAGATTCTTAATTCTTCAGGTCTTTGAGATTCACAAATTACTCCAGAAAACAAAAAACTGGAAAACATCACAGTTAAACGGGCATCCTCAATTGAACATTATGACAATGATGATATTCCCCAGTATTTTAAGTGGCAGACTGAAGACAATAGTAAGAAATTTAGTAATTCATTGCAATCATTCTATACATATACATGTATATGTGTGTATATGTATATGAATCTATAGACTGTCTACAGATTGATCAGTCAAACTCCTCATCAATAGAATTTTTGGTATATTCTTTCTTGCACTGAAAATAAGCAATTTTATTTTCACACATTGTCACTAAATACTAGACACAATGAAAAACAACAGTGAAAAAGATATATCTTTGCCTATTCCATTCATTATCATGGGAGATGTAGTAATATTTATGGAATGTTGGAATCACAGACTTGTTTCTAGGAAAGTTACACTTAACTTTCCTATAGAGAGAATTGTGTGAGACAAAAACACAAGATTTAAACTGTTTTAAAATTTAGTTGCCATTAAAGTCATTAATTACCATGAAATAAATAGATCTAGTCACAAATATAGATACTGTGAAAATGGAACATAACAGTTAAATATATTTTAAAAAGAAATATTAATTGAAATCCTGGGGCTAAAAATTTAAATAAAAAAAAGAAAATAACTAGGCGGCTCAGTGGATAAAGTGTTAGCCTAGAGTCAAACAGTCTTCAGATACTTATTATTTGTGTGACCCCAGCCAAGTCACTTAACTTCTATTTACCTTAATTCACTAGAGACAGACAGAGCAAACTAGTCCAGTGTTATTGCCAAGAAAACCTCATAGACAGTATGGTCCATGTAGAAACAAAGAGTCAGTCACAATTGAATAAGAAGAAGAACTAAAAATGTAATGTCTCATTTGGAGGTTTTTATAACTGCAACAAATGAAATTTGGTAAAACAATTAAAATATCTGAGAAAAATTTGAACTTCTTACCCAGCTACATTTTAATAAATATAAATGGAATTTTGGAAATTTCCAAACAATAGAAAAATAAAAAAAACTTGGAATAAACTCAAATTCAATTACATTTTGCCCTCCTACTTAAAAAAAATAAAAGTCTTGGTGTTTTTTTTTGTTTTACCTAGAATTATATGACTCTTCTTCATGAGTCACGGAGTAACACTTCTTTTCTTATCTTCCTTATATCCGAAGACAATTTAAGATAACTCAATTGAAAAAAAAATCCACCTCTGGGAAGAAAAGGTCATTTGAAACTTATTTGGAGTCATGTTTCAAACCATCCATGAACAAGTTGGAAATGATAATAGTACTAAGGAAATCCTGCTTTCATGATTTCACCTTCTCCAAACATTAGATCCCTTGGAGACTCTTCCACTTCTAGTTTAATGCTAGTTAAAAATTAAGGAGAGGTACAGTGAACTAGTTTCTAGCCTCTGTTTTAGCTCTGAACAATGCTTAAAGGCTGGTCATTGTCCTGAGGTTTGCTTTCATCAAAAGCAAGCCCTGATCTGGGTCTTAATTTGGAAGAATAGAAAAGGAGGACAATAGGGCTTCAGTTATAATTCTCCTCCAAAGAAATGTGAGACAGCCTAAAAATAGTGTTTTTCCCTGTCTGGTCTACCAAATTAAAAATCTCTGCTCTTTCCTTCCACTCTCCTTTTGCTCAGTTTTCTCCCAAATCTGTATTATAAAAGAAAGAATGCTTAGGAAAGAGAAACGTTGCTGGAAGATGAGGGTGCTTTGACACTATTTCTATGGAATAAATTATATTTAATTCTTGTGGTTATGCTTATGTTAGAAAACATTTATCTAGATAAAATATTTATTTCAAGCAACAAGATTACCTGAAAACAAACTGATGATAAAAATTTCTGAAGCAAATATTTTCTTCCAGGGAAGAATAAAAGTTTCAGAAGATGGAAGTTGGACCCCTGTCCAACATTAAAAATTCCTGAAATCTTAAATTCCCAGACCATAATAACAGTGAAAAACAATACTGAAAGATTTCAGTTGACTAACAGAAAATGAGGAGGTAAGAAATCCAACTGAATATATACAACATATTGTGGTGCCAAATGTAATGTTACCCCATTTTTGAGTGTACTCAAATGTGGCAACTTTGTCCCCAAATGAGAATCAGTACTGAAAGAGAGGAAAAACAACCTTCCTTGGGGCAGCAGCTGCATAGCTATCCAGCTTCCCAGAATGCTCAAGTTGCCGGTTCATCTTGTTTACAACACATCCTAATGACATATTGACCAAGACTTCACCAGCAATTAGCTCTATGGGGTCTTATGTTTTCTCTCCTTCCCCACTGTTGTTTTATACTCTTTACCACACCTATCTCCCTCAATGTGGCTGCTTGCAAAAATCTCTGTCATCTCTTACTTGATGGTTTCTGCCTTAGAGAAGGGATTTCCCTGCTTGGTTTTTGAAGGGCTAACAATAAATTTGTTGGGGCCATCTTATTTTTTTGTGATAAACATATGTAATGTAAAATGCTGCAATGAACTGACTCCCATTATAAAATCTGTAACTCCGCTTCCTTAGAGAGATAAATAGTAAAAGCTACAGGAAGAGAGGGGGTTAAAACAGTAGTCCGTAATTTCTGTGGATTAATTAAAACTGCTCTTCAGCTCTATGTTGCATTTTCCTGTACATTTTAAAATAATATAGATATATATGTACGCATATATTTGTACATTGTGTGCATGTGTGTACATATGTGTGCATGATTTGTCTACCTATCTATCCATCTACCTATCTATCCATCTATCTATCTATCTATCTATCTATCTATCTATCTATCATCTATCTATCCAAAACAGGAGCTATCTGTGGGAATCCAGTTCCCTTCAAAGCCCTCTTTGCCATTTAAACAGATAAAGGAGAGATATTTCCAAGCATAGCCCATATAAAGTCCCAGATTAAGGATGATTCCAAACTTAAAGACTGTTGTAAAATGAGAATGGAAAAAAATGTACAAAATGAATTCCTGCCCATTTACATGCTTTCAGTCAGGCTAGCAGATAACAAAGCCTCTGCCTCTGTGTTAACACTGCAGATTAGGTCAAGTTTTTACCCCTCTGAGCTCTTTGCCTGTAAATGACGGGTTTTGATGTGAAACAAGCAATATGTCAAAGCGAGCTGAGAGATGTAGGCATTTTATGCCATGTCACAATGACAGGCCGGTGAATATTGGGGCCATTAGGGGCTTATTAGTGAATAAATGACCAGATGGTTCAGTGATGCACAGAGATGGACAGAACTGGATGCTACTAATCAGCACTGTCTGTACTTGATGTCAAATCACATGACACAGTAACCCATGGATACCGAATAAAAGTTACCATTAGCAAGTCAATTTGATATCTGTGTGGTGTAAACAGACTTGGAGCTGCACTTCAGAACTGCCTAGTTTTTGAAGGGGGGGGGAGAAAAAACAGTAGGATATTTAAACAAAACACATTATACTCCTTTTATGTTGTGATAAAAATAAAGCGAATCCCCCTTCCAACAGCTTTTTTTCTTCCTTCTTTTCCTTCCTTCTGTTTTCTTCCTTTCTTTTTTCTTTCTTTCTTTCTTCCTTCCTCCTTCCCTTCTTCTCTCCTTTCTTGTCTCTCTCCCTCCCTTTCTTCCTTCCTTTCTTTCTTTTTTCTTTCTTTCTTCCTTCCTTCCTCCTTCCCTTCCTCTCTCCTTTCCTGT
>JAJPUD010000323.1:708717-725015 GCA_023553655.1 Myrmecobius fasciatus
AATAATAATAATAATAATAATAATAATAATAATAATAATAATAATAATAAACTAAAAATGAGAGAGAATATAGATATTGTTCTGGTCCACAATATTGTTTTACAATTATACCTTCCACATGAGGGTTAGAGGCATAGTGCCCCCCCATAATTGGGAATTTTCCTATGTAAAATTTTTGACCCTCCCTTTGTACCAGAGAAGTCTGGATTATTATCATATTAAAGGATAAAATATGTATAGATTGTGCATTTCTGAGTTTCTTAACTTTTTTATATTGAGTATCTGCAAAACTCAAAAAATTCTCATTTAATTTCCCATGCCAACCACAATATATCAAAACTATTGTAGGGAAAGCCGTAATTTGGGAGGGATAAGTGTAGTTAGATTGCTATGAAAGACCCTCAAGACCAGAATTCTAGCATGATGACTAAGTTGCATTGGTTGGGAACTTTTAAAATGGCTGTTTCATGCTGATATTAGTGAACAGGTGTAGGAGATGTCTAAAGGTAAGAAGAATTTTTTTTTCCTAAAAGTAGTCTGATAGCTAGACCCAGATGAACAAGTCCAACTAACAATTGAGACCTTGCTTGATAACTCAGGATACAAGTAATTTTTCAATGCTCAAAGCCCAAGAAACCTAAGATTCTGGTTGATGATGGTCTTGTTGTTCCTTGTAAAGGAAAGAATTTCATTTAGGCACTAATGAGAATTCTATAAGGTCACAGTAAGGCTAATATATTTACCCAGGAGTAACTCTGGAATTAAAAAGTCAAAGTTTACCCACAGCGCATACTGTTTTACTTAAAATGGAAAACACAGAATGACAAGCAAGTCATAGACAGAGAACGTTTGAAAAAACAAAAACCATTGCTAATAATTTTCAGAGCTAACAGGATCTATGAAACCCTGTTCTTCTTGTTTGTTCTTCTATTTTGCTTTTGGACCTATGTTACAGCATTAGAGGGCTTTTTCTCTTCTTAAGTACTTTGAACATTGCATGTGCTGAAAATACTCTTTTGCTACTATGCATGGACGTGTTGTTCTGCACGATAAACTTGCTCTCTCTACTGCTGCAAACAAGAGCTAAAGAATAGCAAAGGTGAATTATGCTTAAAAAGGAATCTCTCTTCCTGTCAAAAAATTTTACATGGAACAGCTTTAAATTCTGAGGGATTGTGAGGCTGAGCTCTCAAATCCAGGGATATGCATTTGAAATAATCTTCCAGCTAAAAGCAATAGACTGGTCAACTGACCTCCAACCCTTTTGACTTGGATACTCTCTAGTGCTTAATGATATTTGACTTATGTGCATTTATTTCTGACTGTCTTCATTTTTAAAATAATCACTTCAGACCAGGTAAATGTATTCAGTAAAGATGAGCATGCCATCCATCATATTTTGTAGACCTGCATAGCTGAGCACAGTAATATTGAGTATAATTATGCTGTCTAACATTTGCTTGAAATGTATGTTGTGCATTATCATATGCTAGTTGTGCATAATTAATGTTAAATATTCATGGTCCCAAGAATAGCTAATGAGTTATAAAGTAGAACATATATTTTAAAATAACCAAACTCACCCAAAGAAAAACACAAGAATAGGACTTTTAATTCTCCAAGGTGCCTTAAAAAAGATTACAAATGAATTGGCCATTTTGATATTAGAATGCATACTGTAAATAATACATGTAAAAATACAGCCATTTTATGTTCCCTGAGGAGAATGGCAGTAATTCTTCCTCATGTGAGAAGCATGGGAAGTATGCCATCAAAGGAGCCCTGGGCCATATATTATCTTCAAAACAAATACAAGCACTATAGATGAGTGCTGTACGTGGATACTATAGATGAGGAATTTTGTTGTCATAAACACTTGAAGAGCATGGCAGCATGTACAACCAATTCATAAAATAAATGGTCAACTTATTATTCAGGTTTAGCTTAAATTTTGGTGAGCTTGGCAAAATCTATCACTGTGGACCCAAAGAGCTCTGCTTGTTTTGCTCAAGGCAGCTGGTTTGAATTTTTAAAGAAATGAAAAGAGGAAACTAAGACCCTTACCCAGTATCTCATTAATTCTCAAGAAAGTGATGGACATTTTTGACATCATTACTATTTTCTACATAGAAGATATTGTGACTCTGATGTAATGTGTATGACCATTCCAGTCTTTGTTATATAATTATTACAGCAACATATCAGCTTCAGTTACCCATTTCCCCCATTTCCAAAAATTCAAGCAAGATCAATGACTCAAAACCCTATAGTAGAGAAATAGCTGGATCCTCAATTATCATCATGTGTTCTCAGATATGTGTTCTAAGGGTAAAGTCATCTACTACCTCAAAGTCAAAATTAAATATTTGGGTCAAGGACCCATGTCATAAAGTGATTAGGGAACCCACTTTCTGAGGGGTCTATTGTGGGCCTTGGCCATGAGTCCAACACTCTATGTAAGATAGATAGAAGAGGAACATTGAAAATCAAAGGAAAATTAGTCAACTAGATGTGGCAAATAGAATTCAATTGAGGATACCAGCTGGTAATGAACCAGAAGAGATAGACAAGACAAGAGAAAGAGTAAGTAGCTTTCAACCAAGACCACATGGAACTTGAAAAGATGAGAGGTGAGGGAGACATCTAAGTTTGAAACTCTGAAATAAGTAGCTTTGGATTTCAGCTAAGGAAGAAACATTTTATTTTTGGAGTTTGGGGAGGCAGGACAGCATGGTTACAGGGAAATGGGGGACAGGAGGTCCTTTTCCCAACAATGGCTAATGAATCAATATAAGATAGAATAATATATTTTATACTAGTTATATTATTTTAATGTTAATATGTTATATTAATATACATAATATGTTACATATTAATCAGCATAAGGCATAACGTAATGACCAAAGTGGGAAACTATATATGGAAATATTTATCCATTCTCCAGAATCCCATACTTTGTAGCTGAGAGATAGAAAAGTAAAAGGCTCAAAAATGTCAACCTTATGCACAGTTGGTTGAGCTGTGAACTGAACCAGTCATTCCTAAGTAAACAATTTGGAATTATGTCCAAAGGGCAATAAAGCTTTGCATATCTCTTAATCCAACAATACCACTATTAAGTCTGTATTCCAAAGAGATCAAAGAAAAGGGAGAAGGGCTGACATATACAAAAATATTGATAACAGCTCTTTTGTGGTGACAAAGAATTGGAAATTGAAGGGATGCCCATCAGGTAGGGAAGGGCTAAATAAGTTATGTTATATGAAGGTAATGTAATATTATTTTCCTATAAGAAGTGATAAAGTCTGATTTCAGAAAAATCTGGAAAGATTTGCTTGAACTGATGCACAATAAAATGAACTGAACCAAAAGAACATTTTACACATTAACAGCAATATTTTCTGATGATCAATTGTGAATGACTCAGCTGTTCTAAGCAATAAAATGACCCAAGACAATGCCAAAGATCTCATGATGAAAAAAACCTCACAACATCCAGAGAAAGAATAGTCAGAATGCAGATTGGCCCATACTGTTTTTCACTATTTATTTTCTTAATTGTTGGTTTTTTTTTTCCTTTGGGTCTGTGTCTTCTTTCACAACATGATTAATATGGAAATATGTTTTGCAATTGTGCATGTATAGCCTATATCAAATTGTTAACCCTTTCAGGGAAGGGGAGTTGAGAGAGGGTGAAAATTTGGAACTCAAATTTTTTAAATGAATGTTTAAAAATCACCTTTATATGTAATTGGGGAAAAACATTATTTAAAGTAAAACAAAAAGAAATGGCAGACCTGGCCAATTAAATCCATATCCAGAAAATCAGAAGTAAATTAATATTTCACTAATCTGAGAAATTATCATGTTAAGAATTCAGCTCTCCCTCCCCTAAAAAAAAGCAATTGCAGAAAAAATTTCTGTGAGGTTTAAGTTAAAGAGCAATTACAGAACCCACTGTTATTATTATGAAGGATTTCAGCTGAGGATTTCAACTAAAGACAGAAAACAAACTTTGCATTTAGTGAAGCTACTTCTGATGCTGGCCAGCACTAGCCATAGGAACAATATTGTAATGCTGAACAGTTGCCATGAGACACCAGCAGAAAGAAATGCTCAGAAGGGACTGACTACATGCTTGGCAGAGACCAAATGCCACTTAAACAATGGGGAGTGTGCCTGACAGGAGCAACATAATATTACCAGACAATTTTGATTACTTTGTACCATGAGAGGTGCCAGTCATCTTTCCAAGCATGTGCCCTACCCATACATCTTGCTACCCATGTGCCTTGGTTGCATGTTTTCCCTAGGTACAAATACACACACACACACACACACACACATTCTTCCAATTGATGGTGTGCATGTTGGTGAGATACTATGTTTCAGGTTGATGTTGGAAATGTTTTATTACTACTTTTTAAAACTATGACATTTCATTAAATACCTTTGATTTGAACTATTTGTATTCTTTGGATGACTAGAAAAAATAAACATATTAATAGGAGCCCATGATCTATTGTTTTTAGTGAATGTGGGCCCAAAGAGAATATTGACCTTGAGCTGTCCTTGTATGGGGATACTACCATGTGAACTGATGAGGTGTCTTCAGGTCTTGAAGAGGTGAAAACAAAGTACATGGTAAGCATGGGGGCTAGCTGCTCAAAGGCACAGAGATGGAAGAGGGACTTCTGGGTTTGGGCCAATTGGCTAGTTTGATTGGACAGTGAATGAAAAAAAAATTAATTTGAAATGCTTGGGAATGTAAATGGGATCCACACTGTAAAAGATTTTAAATTTCCAGGTCATGGAATTTGTATTGTATTCTAGATACAATGGCAAGCCATCAAAAATATCTTGGTAGGGGAATGACATAGCTTGACCTGTATTACAAGAATATTAATTTGGAAGCTATGTGGAGGATAGATTTAAAAGGGGAGAGACTGAAGGAAACAAGGCTAATTATTATGCTATTTCAACTAGTGAGGCTAGAGGTGAAGAGATCCCAAGATAGGATAATGGTCATTCAAGTGAAGAGAAGGGAACAGATGTGAAAGATTTTGTGGAGATAGATTCAATGAAACTTGGAAATTGATTAGTTATGTCAAATAACAGAGAGGAAAGTGTCACATATGTCTCTGAGATTGTGAAGTCAGGTGAGTGAGTGAGAACAGTGGTACTTTCTTTTTTAAATACTATTTTATTTTTCTAATTACATGTAAAGATAATTTTAACATTCATTTAAAAAAATCTTTGAGTTTTGAATTTTTCCTCTTACATTTTCCCAGTCCTTAATACAGTAAAGAGTTTAATATAGATTATATATGTACAATCATGTAAAATCTATTTCCATATTAGTTATATTTTGTGAAAGAAGAAACAGTTTGTAAAACAATTATAGTTTGCAAAAGGGAAAAAACATGAAAAATAAAAAAATGAAATTAGTATTCTTTGATCTTCCTTCAGACCACATTAGTTCTTTCTCTGATCATGGATAGCATTTTTTTGGAATTGTCTTGAATCATTGTATTGCTGAAAGAGGTAAGTTGGTCATGGCTGATCAGCCTTCAGTGTTGCTATTATTGTGTACAATGTTCTCTTGATTCTGTTCATTTTACTTTGCACTATTCATGTAAGTCTTTATAGACTTATATGAAATCTGCCTGTTCATCATTTCTTATAGTACAGGGCTTTTTAAACTTTTTTCACCCATGACCTCTTTTTACCTGAGAAATTGTGACATCCTCCCAGATATATAGATATATAAAAGTTATTCACATCAAACATTTACTGATATAAATAAAAATTTCACAACCCCTACCTTGAGTTATGAGACCCCATAGAAAGTCACAAAACATGGTTTAAGAAGCTGGCAATAGTATTCAATTATGTTCATGTACCATAGCTTGTCCAGTAATTCCTCAATTGATGGGCATTCCCTAAATTTCCAATTCTTGGCCACCACAAAAAGAGCAACTATAAATATTTTTGTACGTGTAAGGTTTTTCCTTTTTTTAACCTCTTTGAGATACATACATAGTAATCATACTGCTGGATTAAACAGTCCAGATTAATTCAAATCAAAGCAAACCATAATTTGATTGCTCTTTTTGGCATAGTTCCAAATTTCTTTTCAGCTTAGTCTGGTCAGTTTACAACTCTACCAATAATTCATTAATGCCACAATTTTTTCCCATATTCTCTCCAATATTTTATCTTTTTTCTGTATCATTAGCCAATCTTAAAGGTGAGAGGTGGTACCTCAGAGTCATTTTAATTTGTAAGTGATTTGGAGAATTTTTTTAAAAATCACAATAGCTGTGATCTCTTCATCTGAAAACTGTCTGTATCCTTTGACCATTTATCAATAGGGAAATGATTTTTATTCTTATAAATTTGACTCAGTCATCTATATATTTGAGATTTGAGTTTTTCTCAGACATACTTGCTGTAAAAATTGTTTCCCAGCTTTCTATTTTCTTTCTAATCTTACTTGCATTGATTTTGTTTGTGCAAACTCTTTAACGTAATCAAAATTATCCATTTTTCATTTTGTAATGATTTCTATCTCTTGTTTCAACATTCTTACCTTCTTCATAAATCTTCATAGAGCAAAGAATTCCTTGCTCTCTTAACTTGCTTATGGTCACCCTTTATGTCTAAATCATATACCTATTTTGACCTTATCTTGATAGGTGGTGAAAGATATTGGCTTTTAGGATGGTGATACTTTCAAAAGAAATATAAAAATTTCCATAATGGAAGAGTGAGTTTGGTAGGGGTGATTTATTATGAGTTCCATTTTAGATAATACTAAGTTTATCAGTGAGATGCCAATCAAGGTAGGAGCTGTCCAGTATGCTGCTTAGTAATATAGTGCTGAAATTCAAGAACGAGATTAAGGCAGGATATATAGATTTGGGTGTCACCTGCACAGAGATGACAATTGAATGCAAAGGAAATGAAAACTGAAGAGTAAATTTCCTGGAGAAGACTAGAAGAGATGGAATTTAAAGCATAAAGAAGACCTAGAGTTAGAAGGAACTTAATAAGCCAATTAGTCCAGCCCTACTCATTTTACTTATAAGTGAGGTCTAGATAGTTTTAATGACTTACTGAAGAGTACACAGATGTATAAATAGCAAAGCTAGTATTTGAAGGAAGGTTTTGTGACTTCAAATGTAGCATGCTTTCCACTGTGCCAAACCAAAAATTTGCCATTGGATTGGAAGGAATTACTTGCCAAAGAAAGTTAACCTAAAAATTAATCTTAATTTAAAAAATTAAAATACTCATGGAATAAATTATACAGTATAGACTGTGCTAGCCTATGTGAAACTCGTGCCAATTTTTTGTTTAATTGTGCTTTTTTGATAATGGTAAACATTCAGAAATGGCCCTTGAGAAAAACTGTAATGGATCTTATTATAGGTATTCCATTTCTGACAACTATGTTCCCCACATAGAAAGAACACACTGAATAGCTGTGATAATATTCATCCAATCTGAACTTCTAATGATTGTTTCATTTCCATAGTAATATGGAATAATGAAAAAAATTCAGGACTCAGAATGAAAAGATCTGTGTTCAAGGCTTTGTTCTAGTCTTTACTAGCTATGTGACCATAGGCAAGTGACTTAATTTCTCTCTATCTGAGTTTTCTCATCTGTCAAATGGAATTAGTGATACTTATACTCTCTATCTATAGGACTTTAGTGGGAAAGTATTGTGCAAAATACCTAAAATACGATAGACATTTGAATAATTACAATTAAGTCTAACTCTGTAGGCAATCTACCAGCAGATGAGCAATGATCTTCCCAGCTCCATGCCAATGTTTCATTTACTTGGTTATAGACTGGTTTTAAAAAACTCTTTATTTTATATTTGTCTCCCCCAGTGGAAAATTAATACACAGAAGAAAGCCAGATGAAGTTTTCTTGTATGGAATGTGCTTTTCCTTTCTTGCCACACAAAAGTTAAGCCCTTAAGTGATTCAGGTTTCAAATTTTAGTCATTGTGAAAGAGGCACTTTGGAGCAGGATGAAATGATTTCTTGGAGTCAAAGGAACATTCCCTCAAAGACCACGAAGTGCATCCTGGTGTAATTGGGAATAGAAATGATGGCAGCATCTTGTGACAGCACATCTGGTCAGAGTTTTTTCCACAAAAAAAAAAGTTCACGTGATTTGCCAGAAACTTAGCAAAAGAATGGTATATGTACTTTTTACATAAATGAAACTCCACAAATTTAGTTTGGAAAAATGATACTGTGTCAATCCTGCAGATGAGTTAGTAGAAATTAAATATTGTCAGAACTGGAAAGTATGCTAGAAATTATCTAGTTCCCTCTCCTCTCCCCCTTGTGACATTTTTCATATGAGGAAACTGAGACTCAGAGTCACTTTTAAAAAAAAAATTAAGAGTTTATTAGAAGAATGTTAAAGGAGCAATACTTTGGCTGATCACAGAAGATAACCAAAGGTTTCAAGATGGAATCAACTTTCATTGATAACTTTCAAATGATAAAGACATTAAAGTCATTACATCCCAGTTCCTTCTTGGTTGTCTATACTTGATGTTTATCAAGAAGGATTACTGACAAATAGTTGGTTAATTTATTGGTTGGTTGTTGTCCTTCATTCTCAAAGAGAACCAAAATGGCATTAATATGTGGGAGTCAAGATGATGAGGTCAGAGTAGCAGTTCCTAGTTTGAAATAAACATATGACAAATTCACAATGGCCATTTGATCCTGAAAGTCACTTAACCATGACTTATCCAAAATAAGACAATCAGACCATGATTCAAACCCAGATCTCCTGACTTCTAGCTTTGTGTTTATTCCACTGCAATATGCTACCTCAATGTAATGAATGACAACATTTTTCTCCAATCTATTCCTAATAACCTCTGCTAATGTCAGAATGAGTGGGCATCTACTGGGCAAAATTATGGCACTAGTATACATATATATATAATGTATATATACACATATATATACATGTAATATGTATATATAATATATGTGTGTATATGGCAATTCTTTGTACATTTTTGCCCTTCCAATGTGTCAAAGTCTGAAAATGGTCCCTAACACCTGCAAATCCAAACCATTAGTAGTAATAGTTCTTTAAAATGAATAAGATTCTCCACATGGGCAGTTTCCTGTTCTGCTTGGAAGGGATTCTTGTGAAAGAATGCAACTATCACTGCTCTGATTGGGAAAGTTACTGAAAATGATTTTTACTGCAAATGATAACCATAAGAAATAAAGAGGTTTGGTTGCCTTTAAGAAATCAATACTTCAGAGATACAAACTTTGAATAAACTAGATTTTAAGCTGCTTTAAGGAAGAAAGACATATTCTTTGAAAGTTTCCAGGTCCTACTAGTATGAATACTCAAGAAACATACATCTATCTGATTTTTCTAAGGTTCTTAAAACTAGAAGATTCAGTACTATTTACCTTACATAACTATGAATCTGACCAAAATACTAAGTGTATCAAGTTAGGGTAATACAAAAGTAAGAAAAGAAAGACATTCTAGAACTCCAGCTATTCTTTGGGATATTACTTCTTTTCCTTTCCCTGCTTCTATAGCACATTCCCTTTATATCAAGTTTCCTAATGTTTTAATATAGAAACTATAGAATGTTTATATACATCTTTAATTACATTAAGCAAAGCACAGTGTCCTGAAGAAAATAATAAATATATACATACATACACATATACACACATACACACACATATGTGTTACATATTTTGTCTTGTTCAGACCAACTCTATCTGGAGAATTTTATGTATAGAACTGGATGCTACTTTTTAGGAAAGATATAAGGAAAGAATAGATCTCAGTAAGGAATAAGCTGGAGAGCATCCAAAAGAAGGTGACCAAGATAATGAAAGATTTGAATACATCATCTGAAGATTGTTTGAAGGAATTGAGGATTTTTAGTCAAAAAAAGAAAAGACTAAAGTTCTATAATATAATAGTCATCCTATAATAAGGACAATTATATATGGGTACATACTGATATATAACATTTTATATATATATACATATAAAACATATGTATATATGTTACATGTAATCTATGTCCCAATATAACATACAAGGATGACTATAGTATTATATGTTTTCATCTTCATAAAATGCATGAAGGCAATTTTATAAATAGTTTTCTTCTTCCTCCTTCTTCTGACAGGGTTAAGTGACTTGCCCAGAGCCACATAGCTTGAACTCAGCTCTTCCTGTCTCTAAGGCCTATCCTCTAGAGATCCACTGCTCCATCTAGCTTCCCCAAGGCTAATTTCATCTTGCCATGGGGCAGATTATCTTTAAGGTAATCAAGAAAGGTAACATAAATATTTGCATTTACAAATTCTTTGCAAATCTTAGGTAAAAGTAGCAAACTACATTAAAAAAAAACTAATCAACATCAAAAGTAAAAGCAGTTAATGTGGAGATGAAGATCTTGTGGGCTGCCATTATTAACTGTATAATATGTTTTTGCAGAGAATGATTTATATAGGCTAAGAGTCATGCTAACCTTCCAAGGACAATAATAATAGGTCTTTTCAGTGGGAAAAATCTAAGAATTCTAATAAACATCAATTTCAACATGGATTAAAAGAGTGATCTGACGTACAAAAGTGAATGTGTTCTTAGGCTACATTTCTAGAATCTATTTCCTTTTTTATTTTGGCACTACCCTAATTTTTGCCAGATCTATCTCCATCTCAGTTAAATAGCACTGTCTGCTAGTTTTAAGACTATTTGAAATAAACTGTGCACACCCTTTGATCCAGCAGTGTTTCTACTAGGTTTATATCCCAAAGAGATCTTAAAAAAGGGAAAGGGACTCACATGTGCAAAAATGTTTGTGGCAGCCCTTTTTGTAGTGTCAAGAAACTGGAATGGCTGACTAAGTTATGGTAAATGAATGTTATGGAATATTATTGTTCTGTAAGAAACGACCAGCAGGACGATTTCAGAGAGGCCTGGAGAGACTTAAATGAACTGATACTAAGTGAAATGAGCAGAACTAGGAGATCATTGTACATGGCAACAACAATTATATGATGATCAATTCTGATGGAGGTGGCTCTCTTCAACAATGAGATAATTCAGACAGGGTTCCAATGATCTTGTGATGAAGAGAGCCAAGAGAGGACTGTGGGAACTGAGTGTGGTTCAGAACATAGCATTTTCACTCTTTTGTTGCCATTTGCTTGCATTTTATTTTCTTTCTCATTTTGGGGGCTTTATTTGATTTTTCTTGTGCAGCAAGATAATTATATAAATATCTATGCATATATGGGATTTAACATATATTTCTGCCATATTTAACATATATTGGACTGCTTGCCCTCTAGAGGAGGGGGTGGAGGAAGGAGGAAAATTGGAGCACAAAGTTTTCCAAGGGTTAATGTTGAAGAACTACCCATGCATATGTTTTGAAAATAAAAAATTTTAATAAAATAAAAAAGAATATTTGAAATAATTGGATCAATGTATATAAATGGAACTTTTAAACAAGACTCTCTTAGTTCAGGACTCCTAAACTCTGTCCTGATCTGATCCCTCTAGAGCATTTCAGTAACTCTGGGTGCCATATTGTATGAAAGACATTAGTAAACTGGAGACAGTCTTCTAGAGAGTGACTAGGGTGCTAAAAGGTCTTGAAATCAAGTAATATAAGGATCATTTAGAGAACTTGGGAATGTATATCTTAAAGAAGAGAATACTTAAGGGTGGCAATCACAGCCTTTGAGGATTCAGAGAACTCATTCCATATGTCCCCAGATGGTAAAACTAGGAGTCAAGGGTAGATGTTGCAAAGATTTAGATGGAATATGAGGAAGAATTTCTGAACCATCAGTGATGTCCCCAAAATGGAATAGGCTACCTCAAAAAATAAAATCTTCTCTAATTCCTCCAAGCAATCCTCACATGACATGACCCTAGGGCTTTCATTACAGGTCTTCAAGCAAAGGTGGAATGACCATTGGTCAGGTGAATTGTAGAAGGGTGCCTTGCTCAGCTAGAATAAGATGGATCCCATCCAACTCTGAGCTTCTATGAATTTCATGTTTGGAGGAGAGCAGCGACCTGCCACACAGGAATTATAGCAGGATCCAGCAAAAAGCAAGACATCTACCCTGCTCCCTCCTCCCCTGGCATCAGTAATGAGCTGTTTAGCCTCTTAGTTCAAGTAAGGTGAAGTGAGAGAAAACCAGAAAGCCATTGCTGAGGTCAGAGAGTTGGGAAGGCAGTTAACACGCAGTCAGCAGTCTCCAGCCCAGTGATTTAAGTCCCCAAGAACTTGTGTCTTTCATTTTTGTTCTTTGAATTTATAGTTCAAGTTCAGACATAGGTTGGAGACATGGAACAGATTCGTCCATTTATGCCTCTCCCAGATTGTCCTCCTCCCCTCCTTTCCTGTATTTTAGGAACTTAGGCTGAAAGGCAAAGAGTGGCCTTGCTCAGCTTCCAGAACTCCCTGAACTCTGGGTGGTAATGATCTGGGAGCAGTTAAATTTGTTGATCTTATAATGGGAATTTAAAAAGGGTTCACAGCTGTCAGGAGCAGGTTTAACAGGCTGTCTCTGCTCCAGTATTGTGTGCCTTTGCAACTTTTCAATTGTACAGAGGGTTTACAGGCTGTCACAAAGAAGTACCCAGGAAACAAACCAAAAGGAAATATGTAGGAATAGTTTGCAGCAGTTTGTGTCCTACAGGCATCAGGATATGATGTCTATGGGTCTGCAGTAAGTCCTTCTTAATGGGGGCCTTAGTCTGAGGGCATATGGAGCAAGATTATATAGTGGAAGGAGAGCTGAATTCTTATTCAGGAAGACCTACATGTGATCCCTGCCTCTGATATTTACTAGATGGGTAACCATGTACAAATTTTTCTTGCTCTCTGGCTTAGTTTCCCTATCTATAAAAAAGGGGATAATAATAGCACCTACCCCTCAAGGTTGTGGTGATAATAACTTATAAAGCACTTTTTAAACCTTAAAATGCCACATAAATTCTAGTTATTATTATTATTATTTAATAGTAAAATGTGAACTGTAAGACTTGTGTGACTTACTTCATAGAGTTATTGTGAGGATCCAATGAAATAAAATATATAAAGCACTTGGAAAACATTGAAGTTCTATGTAAATGGAAACTATGATTATAACTACAAAATTAAAATAAAGAGGTCTTTGATCAAAGTAGCAAATAATAGGGATTTTAAAAGATACATGATGAAACATACGTCTCACCTCTTGAGGAAAGGTAAGTAATTAGAGGTACAAAGCATCAAATTTGGATTCTCAGACATGACCAATGTACTGATTTTTTTGTTGGAATAAATAAATACATACATACACATAGGATATAGACATATATGTGTGTATATATATATTTACACATTTTTGTCATAAGGGATGGTTTCTATTCAGGGAAGAGGGAGAGAAGAGTAATAGTTGAATGAGAAGAGACAACAAAAATTTAAAAATATTTAAACTTTTTAGACAAAAAGGAACAAATAGTTCAAATAGTACAATTTTGTTTCAACCTGATTAAATTATTCATGTATCTTTTTCTTCAAAACAAATGGTAGGTAGCAAAAATCTCAAATTTTTATTCAAGTCATTCTCACTCTTTTTTGTATATTAGAATATTTGTGTTGACTGATGATTATTTAAATCACAATAAAAGATTTTTAAAAAAGAAAAAAGCAGCAGTGTGGCATAATGAAAAGAGAATAGTTCTTGGAGATAGAGCTTGGGGTTCAAATCTAGCCTTTTACATGAAATGGCTGTGTGACCCTAGGTAAATCATTCAAGCTCTCAGTGTCCTAGGCAACTATCTAAAATAATAAGTTGAAGAATAGTTGCCAATAATCATTTGTAGAGAGAGTTCTCTATATCAGTGAAATCACAGAAATAAACATTCACATACACACAGACACACAGAGACAGAAAAACACACACATGCATGATATTTTTAAATGATGGTATTGCAGCCTACATGAAGAAATGAGTCCAAAAACCAAGGGGCATATTTTAAATAAAGATAAATTCCTCTGGTAGTGTTCCTTTTATTACAAGGATAATTGAAATCAGTGCCATATTGGTTTCAGTCATCATCTTTGATCGCATATCAATCATTGAAGCAACATGTATTTATTAAGTGATTATTTTGTGCAAGGCACTATGTTAGGTCCTGAGGATAAGAGCACAAAGAAATAATACCTATTCACAATGAGTTAATATTTTAATAAGAGATCAATACATACATATAAATGTGTAAATAAAGCATAAATATAAATTTTACATATGTTTATACACACTCACAAAATAAATTGGGAGGGAAGGTACTAACATTTGGGGAATCTGAAAAGTTTTCAATGAAATATAGTGTCTGAACTGTGACTTAAAAGTAGAAAAGACCTCTATGAGATAGTAACAGGGAGGGCATTCCAAGCATGAAGGGTGGCCAGTGCAAAGGTACAAAGAGATGGGAGATGGAATGTCATGAGTACAGAACAGAGATATCAGGTTGGCTAGACTGAAGAGCTCAAGAAAGAGGAGTAATAGCCAGTTTGTGTAAGGCCTTGAAAGCATAGCAAAGGACTTTACATTTTATTCTATAGGCAATGGATAGTAAACAGAGTTGGCTGAGGAGAATCAGATGATCTGATCTGTACTTAAGAAAAATTACTTTGTTGGCAATGTATAGGATGGACTGGAGTGGTGAGAGACTTGAAGCAGAGAGACCAATTAGGAGATTGCTGCAATAATGTAAGCAAAAGGTAATGAGGATCTGAATAGTTAACTCTGAGTGGAGAGATAGGGTAGGATGTAAGAGATCTTGTGGCACATAAATGGAAAGATTTGGCAACTGATTGGGAGAGAGAGTGAGGAGTCAAAGATAATGCTGAAACTGTGATGAACCTGAAATAGAATAATGATGCTTTCAAATAAAATGGAGAAGTTTGGAAGAGGAAAGGGTTTAGGAAGAAAGATAATGAGTTCAGATTATTGATGAATTTAAGGGTGTCTTTGGGACACCCAGTTTGAAATATCTAATCTTTGGACAATAATAATAGATCTTTTCAGTGGGAAAAAATGTAAGAGTTCTAATAAACGCCAACATCTCCTATTTTCCTAATTTTTAAGCTTTCATGTCTCAAATAAAGCATTCAGACTGATAGGTCTTACTAGCTAGTTCTCCATCTAGCTCAATTATTCAGTGTGGATTTTCTGTGAATTTGGCTTCTTATCCAAGGATCTTATCTCTCTAGCCTTTTAACTCTTTTTCCTTTAGCACTTGAATGTCACAAGAAGGCACTAACCTCTTTACCCAACTCAGAAACTTTAAAATTCATTGGGGCTTTCATTCTGGCAGGGCACTCATTTTGTCTGTGGAAGAATTTCATCTTCTCCTCCAGATTACTTATCAAAATAGCTTGGAGACTTGTAAGAAGTACCTTTACAGCTCCACTTCAGGGAGAGTTTTCTTCAGAATTCATACATAAACAAACATAATTTGTATTTCTGGAATAAGATTGTCATCCCTGCATGATATAGTAGTTGGAGTACTGTCCTTGAAGCAATTAAGACTATAGTTCACATCATGCCCCTGTAACTAACTGGATGACCATATAAAAGTCGACAACCCCTTCTCTGGGGCTCAGTTTCCTCATCTCTACACTGGGAATAATAATTCCTCCAGTACTTGCTTCATAGAGTCATTTTGTTGTTGTGCACTCATTTTTCAGTTGTGCCCACCTCTTCTTGCCCAGGGTCACACAGCTATTAAGTGATTACAGCTACATTTGAATTCAGGGCTTTCTGACTCCAAACCCAGCATTCTGTGAACTATGATGCCATCTAGCTACCCTCATAGAGTCATAGTGAGTTCTAAAGAGATTGAGTATTTAGAAATTTTCAATTGTATAAATGCCACCTATGGCACAGGTGACATTTATACAATTGAAAATTTCTAAATCCTTTATATATTTAAAAGTTTATATATATATATATATATATGTTATGTTTAAATAGTAGTATATATATACTATATATAATAATATATAATATATACTATAGTATATATTATAAGTTTAAATAGTAGTAGCAGCAGCACCTATAGTAGCAGAGTAGAAGTAATAGTACTACTATTACTACTAGTGGTGGTAATGTTGGTGGTGGAGAAAGGAAGAAGAAAAAGAAAAAGAAAAAGAGAGAGAGAGAGAGAGAGAGAGAGAGAGAGAGAGAGAGAGA
>JAJPUD010000323.1:735510-765450 GCA_023553655.1 Myrmecobius fasciatus
AAGAAAGAAAGAAAGAAAGAAAGAAAGAAAGAAAGAAAGAAAGAAAGGAAGAAAGAAAGAAAGAAAGAAAGAAATGAGGTTATTCTGTCAGAGCCTGTTACAAATAAAGCCATGGGTGACACTCTATGACCACCACTTTTCCTTATCTAGATGTTTACTAATAATTCCTTTAACAATATGTTACAGAATTTTTCCAGGAATAAGTCAAACTCCCTGACTACAGACTCAATTCCTTTTTTTAAAAAATCAGACCAACTTTTTCCATCCCCTAAATTTGTAAAAACCTTTTATTTCTCCACGTTCTTCCCAAAATAAAATCTTCCCATTCTTTCAATATCCTAGAATGTAATTCAGCTAGATTCAATCACTTGATCTCATCAAAGGCAATTGTGTATGTTCTTATGATCACATCATTATCTTGAATATCAGTTCTTCAATAGCATTCTATTATTTCTGAATGAAGAATATTCTCCTAGGCAGAATAAACAGGAACAAAACAAAATTTGAACCAGCATGTTTTCACTCTTTTTTACCATTATCATTTCATCTACCCTAACCAGAGGTCCTATTCTTTCTTAGTTCCTTTTTTTCCCCTAATGTAGCTATAAAAAAATTCACTTATTCTTAAATTTCCTTAGGATCCTCAACTCATTAAGAGCTTTGACACACCTAACATTATTTTTTTGCCACAACTTGCAATGTTTTTATTTCCATCCCTCATAATTTACCTATGGTTCTATTTTCTGTAAAAATCCTTCAAAACTCTGTGGATGAGTTCCCCAGGCATCCACAACAGTCTCTTTAAAAGAACTGTTCTTGTCCTCCTCCTCAGTATTATTTCTCTTCTTGCCTTAAGAATTTCCTTTTTTAAGAGTTTCTCATTCCCATTCCATATAGAATTTAAATTCATGAGATCCTATCTATCCTTCTCTGAAGTTAAAAACCTGGTCTTCCTAAATCTAGCTACATGTCAGACTGCCCTTCCCTATGAAGAATTCTAAGATAAATCATTTTACACCAAGATCCTTATAATTTTTACACCTCTCCCCCACCCCACAACCATTTCTTCTTTGTTGATGGAGAATTAGCTCCAAAATAGAAATTCCCTCTTGGTTCTTTGAGCTTTTGAATGATTATTAAATACTCTAATTTGTTAGAGGAAAGGAATAGAGGACAGACAGACAAAGATAGACAAACTGAGATAGTCAAGAGACAGAAATAGAGTGGGCTTTACCTTCTGCCTGAATAAATTCCCTCATTACTATTACATCGTCTCTGAAGGTCAAACTTATGATGTTTTCTGAACAATTCATTCATCTCCTCTTTCTGTCCAGAGGATCTATAATACATTCTAATAAGGCTGTTATTTCTTTTTCTGTCTCTGTTGCTCTTCATCTAAATATTCTTCACTACGCTACCCTATATGTTTTATAAATTTACTCATATATCTTTGTAATACTATTCTTCTTGCTTTTTCCCACTCATTGCACTGCCCCTGTTCCTTTTAAAGAATTTCTAATTTACAAACTTAAATAAAATTGGATAGGACCTGGGTTGAAATTCAGGCTCTTTTATTTACTGTGTGATCTTGAGAGAATTGCTTAACCTTTCTGAGTCTCAATTTCTTCTTTTGTAAATTGAAGATCTGCTCGATGACCCCTAAGGTCCCTTTCCAGATCTTTTCCTGAAATTTTAAGTATTCCTAAAATACTTACAACAAAAACCTATGCTATAGGGAAAAGTATAATCATAGAAATCAAAATAAAATGTGAATGCTAAAATAAATGATTTTTAAAATTTGTTTTTTTGCAAGGCAATTAGGGTTAAGTGACTTACCCAGGAACACACAGTTAGTACTTGTTAAGAGCCTAAAGCTGAGTTTGAACTCAGGTCCTCCTGATTCTTGGATGGGTGCTTTACCCACTGAGCCATCTAGCTGCCCCCATTTGCTAAAATATAAAATAAATAACCTATTCAGATTAAACATTCTAATGTGATGACCTGTCACTGCCCAGAACTGTTTATTTGAAAAAGCAAGGAGTCAGAGGAAGTCCTAATCATATATTATAATTAACATCAAAAGAGAGAGGGAATCTCTCTGCAAGGAAGAATTTGCATGGTTGAGGAGGGCATGAATATTGGTTGACCTCAAAGAAGGAATAATTAAAGTAGAAGCCAGTCTTAATTGGCAATAATACTTTTCAAGTTGTGGTTCTTAGGTTGGGGTCAATTACTTAAGGATCTGTGGTTAGATTTTAGATTGTTGATGAACTTGGATAGGAAAAATAACAACTTTATTTTAATGCAATTGATTCCTTTTGGAACTTTATGGATTATATTTTATGCATTTAAAAGTTTTGTTCTGATAAAGGATTCATAGATTGCCAAATAGTTCCAGGACACATAATCAGTTAAGAATCTTCCTACCATCCCTCACCTTGCTTTAAGGTAAGATAGAATCAAACCTGCCTTTGGACACTATTCATTGAGAGTTTCACTCTATGACCTATATATTTGCCCTTGCATTCTGATTTTTGGATGGTAACAACAGGCTTGTGATAGAGAATCCAAATGAAATAATTAATGGGTTCCAGAGCTACTCGATTTTTACAAGACAACAGCAATTCAGTGGCTGGAACTAACTGAAAATCACTGATGAAGCCTTAAATTCATACACCCACTAAAGCCAAGCTATCAATATTGACCTTGTTTGTTGCTTCCAATTCAGTCAAGTGGAGTGCTTTCCAATCTTGGAGGAGCTCCGCATTTAAGCTGATTTCTAAGAACTATATTTGATTTAACCAATAGGCACATTAAGGTTGTATCTACATTAGGAAGGCTTAGCTCACTTTCTGACAGCTGAGGTTTCCCTCACTTTATTTTAGTTGTCTAGATTAGGAATTCACTCATGGCATGACAGCCTTTTTAATAGTACTTAATTTAAGAGATTGGAATCCATATAGAAAGTGATTTATTAGCATCACTAATGTACCCACGCACAAAAAAATACTTTGGCTAATGAGGCCAACCCAGAAAATTATGATATAAGGTATATGGGGCAGTTAGGTGGCACAGTATATAGAGTGCCAGGAAAGGAGCAAGAAAGATTCATCTTCTTGAATCCAAAATTATCTTCAGATATTTATTAACTGTGTGACCCAGGGCAAGTCACTTTACCCTATGTGCCTCGATTTCCTCATCTAGAAAATGAACTGGAAAAATAATTGGCAAACCATTCCAATATTTCTGCCAAGAAAATCCCAAACAGATGTCATGAAGATTCAGCCTCAACTGAAACAATGAAAAAACAACAAAAAAGACTCTGAAACTCAAGCCATGAGGTACAAGCCTTCTTCACACCAACATTGGTAGTCAACAACAGTGGTTAGGATCTGAAGATCTCAATCCTTGAAGTGTTCATGATTTACTATAAAAGTAACATATGTGTTTTATATATATATATATATATACATATATATATATATATGTTTTTCTTTTGTGTCCCACCCTTTGTGGCCATTTAGGGTTTTCTTGGCAAAAATACTAGGGTGATTTCCCATTTCCTTCTCTAGCTTATTTTACAGATGAGGAAACCAAGGCAAACAAGACTAAGTGGCTTGCCCATGATCACACACCTACTAAGTATTTGAGGCTGGATTTGAACTCAAGATGAGTCTTCCTGACTTCAAGTCCAGCATTCTAGCAACTAAACCTCATAGCTGCCCATTTTGTATTTAATTGACTGTTTACATGTTATTTCTCCCAGTAGAAAGTAAACTACTTGAAGACAGGTACTGTTGTTGCCTTTTTGTCTTTGATTCCCCTGTGCCTTGCATAGTGTCTATCACATTATAGATGCTTAAATGCTTGATGATTGAATTGTAGGCAGCAGAAAAAGAGTGACTGGATGAGACAAGAATGCAAATGAGAGCAAGGAATGATAAAAATAAAATCCAGAAGAGAGTTGGAATGGAGATGGAGTGGGGGGAATCAAAGGTACAACTAGAGGAATGGACTTTGCCAAGGTCATAGGCCCCTCTTACTCAGAGAATTGAACTCTGGGAGTGAGAATGGAACCAAAAACAAGGAATTTTAAAGCATGAAGGAAGAAAGGCTCATGTCCATCATCATCATCATCATTATTATTATTATTATTGTTTTGCTGAGGCAATTGGGGTTAAGTGACTTGCCCAGGGTCACACAGCTAGGGCATGTTAAGTGTCTGACACCAGATTTGAACTCAGGTCATCCTGACTTCAGGGCTGGTGTTCTATCCACTGTGCCACGTAGCTGCCCCCCATTGCATTGCACCACCTAGTTGCCCCATGTCCATCATTATTTTCTCTATATAGTTAAATAAGCCTTCTTGCTATTCTTCACCCAGGATATTCCTTCTCCTGTCTCTGTGATTTGGTCTCACCCATCATCTTGATTGTAATGCTCTCACTCCCATTTCTTGGAAGACATAGATTCCTTTGAGATTTAAGGGCTACCTTTGTCAAAAGACCATTCCTCATCCTCTCAGTGGCTAACACTCTCTACCATGTCTATTCATTGGGTAGGGGTAGACGACATATACTCTTTCAGTTTTGCCTTTGTATCATTAGCACAGTGCTTGACACAAAGTGAGGAGGAAGGGAACAAGTATTAATATAGTATCTATTGTGTGCTGGGCACTATGCTAAGCACTGTACAAATATTAGCTCATTGGATTGTCACAACAACCCTGCAAGGTAGGTGCCTATTTTATAGTTGAGAAAATTTAGGCAGAGGTTAAATGATTTGCCCAGGGTCTCAGCTACTATGTGTTAAAGGGCAGATTTGAATTCAGATATTCCTGGATTCAGGTCTGGCACTCTTCCATTGAACTATTTAGCTGATTATATGGTTAATAAATACTTGTTAGTTGATTGATAAATTAAGAGATAAGGTCCTCTGCTTAATAGGAAGGGGGAAAGATTGGGATCTTAAGGAAAGGAGAGGAGATTTGGAATAGTATCTTCTATAAATGTGAATTTTTAGAGAATTAATATGGAAAGAAAGAAGATACTATTTTTAAGGGTTGAAGAAACTGAAAGTGTTTAGCATGGAAAAGAGAAGAGATAGATGAATTGTAATAGCTCTCTTAAAATATTTGAAGGGTCGTCATATGCAACACGGCTGAGATGTGATCTGTGTCTCCAGAGGGAAGAACTGGGACCAATGGGTGGATATTATTGAGAGACAGATTTTAGCTCAAAATGAACAACTTCCTAATTAGAGCTGTCCAAAGGTGAAATGGATGGCATTGAAGATAAAATTCATCTATTTTATAATTTTGTCAAGGTCTGGCCTTGCTCACAAATAATAAAATGATTCATTTCTGTGGATGTCTTTCATCTGCCCTCATCATATCTGTGGGTCATTTGCTCTCTCAAGATGGTGCTGGCCAATTCTTTCACTGATCAACAAGAGGAAAGAAATGGCCAAATCAGATTTCCTGCAGTCTGGGAAGGAGGAGGATAACTATTTACTGGTCTTTTGGGAAGATTAATTAGGAAAATATTTCAAAGCTCCCTCTCTTCATGATAGACAGTAGACCTAGTTTGTGAAGATGCTGACTTCTCTAGATGTTATATTGATAAAGCAAAGATGAATGAATGAAGAATTTAAGGACTTACTAAGCACTGGAGATATGCACAGAGAAATAAAATAATCTCTACTCTCAAAAGATCTCACTTTCTAGTGAGAAAAAAAGAAAAAATGAAGAAAAAATTCAGACTTCTCTAGTACAAAGGGAGTGTCAAAACATTTCCCCCCCTTCTCTCTCCCAGAAATGGTAAGTAAATCAGATATAGATTATACATGTGCTATTATGTAAAAACATTCATATTAATCATTTTGTATAAGAAGACTTGGTTAATTTTTTTTTAAAATGAAAACAAAAAAGTGAGAATTTCATAGCATGCTTCAGTCTGTAGTCAAACAATATCAATTCTTTGGAGGCAGAAAGTGTGCTTCATCATTAGTCCTCTGCAATTGTTTTGACTCGTTTGCTGAGAAGAACTAAATCATTTATAGTTGTTCATCATACAATGTTGCTGTCACTGTATACAATGTTCTCCTGGTTCTGCTCACTTCAGTTTGGATCAGTTCACTTTCCAACCTGCTCATCATTTCTTAAAGCACAATAATATTCCATTACATTCATATGCCCCAACTTGTTTAATTTCCAGTTCTTTGCCACCATAAAAAAGCTACCTACTACAAAAAAATTTGTACAGGTGGGTCCCTTTAAAAAATATTTTTGGGATACAGACCTAATAGTGGTATTGTTGGATCAATGTCTGTGCACTGTTGGACATAATTCCAAATTTCTCTCTAGAATAGTTGGATCATTTCACAACTCTACCAATAGTGCATTAGTGACCCAAATTTTCCATGGGATGTGTAAATTTTAAAATATTGTACAAGTAGTTATAATTATTGGCACAGGCATAACTTTTGCTCTTAGTTACATAAAAACTTATTGGGTGAAACAGGTAATTATAAATGCAAAATTACAGGGAACAATCCTATGATCCAGGAAACTCAATTTTGTAGTTTGGACACACAATTTCCAACTGGGATGATATGTGAGAGGATGTTACAATGAGTTTTTTAAATACTATGCTGATATTTTGTTAGTAAACATTAGTAATTTTTCTTAGTTTTTTATAAATTTTATTTTTGAGATTCTCTTCTTAAAATTTATTTTATTCTGAACATAACAAACATCAGATAAAACAATTTCCATTAGAACAAAAAGGAAGATTATTCCTGAAATTGTAAATTTCTACTATGTACAACTTGTTTTTAAAAAATATTTTAAATCTGTAATTTTAACGTTCAAAATGTAATGTAACATTACATTCAACATTGTAATATAGTCAATGGTAACTTTCAAAGCTGAACTATTTATCTACAAGTTTTAAAATATATAATTTCAATGCTCTACCAATCAAATTGTCAAGGAGATACTTTACAGAATTCAATAAAATAATAAAAATAAATTTGGACAAATAAAATATCCAAAAAATTAATATGATAAAAAGAAGTAGGAACAAAAGGAATGTAATACTTCCAAATCCCTAATTATATTTTAAAACAACAGTCATCAAAAATATTTAGTACTGTTAAGAGAAAGAGAGACAGAGAGAGAGAAAATCAGTGTAACAGAACAGATAACAAAAAAACAGAAACAATGAAATTCAATAGCTTAATATTTGATAAATCAAAAAATGCAAATAATTTACTAAATAACTCCCTATTTGACAAAAAAGATCTTCTGGGAAAATTGAAAAGCAGTCTGGTAAAAAATAGATTTAGACCAACATCTTCCACTACTTGCCACAATATATTTTAAATGAATATGTATTTCTGTACATTAAAAAATGCTTCAATGAATCTATTTTCTCTTCTTCTGCTTTGGAGATCAGTTACACCCCTTCTCTCTACTTCTCTGTTGACAAAGACAAAACCCTTATAAAAATTACAAGTAACAAGAAAAACAAATTCCTACTTTTAATAATGTTTTTGCACACCAACACCGGTGTACCTAAATCATGCAGTTGGCAATAAATAAGTCATTGGATTGTATTGACCTGAATCTTAGCAGGGTAATCCTCATTACCATAATTCATTTTTCCATAGCACCTTGAAGTTTACAACCCTCACAGAACTCTTATGAAGCAGATGATATAAGCATCACTTTCATTTTACAGAAGAGTATTTCAAGTCTCACATTAAGAGCAATGACTAGCCAATGGTCAATAACATCTGGTAATAGCACACACACACACGCACACACACATACACACACACACACACACACACACACACACACACACACACACAAAACTCTCATCTGAGCTTTATAATTCAAAGGAAGAATCAGAGATTTAAAGCTCAGGAAGCACTTTAGAGGTCATCTTATCCACCCCCTTCATTTTATAGAGCAAGATCTGAGCTCTAGAGAGGTGAAGTGACTTATCCAATGTCACACAGGTGGCCAAGTCAGGTTTTGAATTGAGATCCTCAAGAACATCCATCCAGTAACCCTGTGAAAGAGCTAGCATCTGAATTAAACAATGAATGGTGATTTAGCATTCAGCAGGTAAAGGAGTTGAGATGCTAGTCCTGACATATAAGAAGGCACAGTGAGGAAAATTGAGAGTACCAAAAAAACATGTTTGAGGGATGATGATCAATGCAGTTTGCCTAGAGTATCCACTAATAAGTGTAATTGATTTTTAATACTGCTTTAAAGTTTGCAAAGTGCTTCTAAATTTATTTTAGCAGAATCTCAAAACAACCCTTGAAGGTACATATTTGACTCAGAATCATTATTATCACCCCTATTTATAGAAGACAAATCAAAAGTAAAGCGACTTGTGCAAGACCACATACCTTAGTGATTCTCAGAGGCAGATCTTGTAGGTAACTGCATCCAATCCACTTTCCATTATCATCATTACAAATAACAATATTTGTTTGGTTTCTGATATGTGCCAGGAACTCCACTAAGCACTCTGCAACTATTATCTCGTGATAAACTTCACAACAAGTTGGGAGGTAGGTGCTGTTATTACCCCATTTTATAGATGAAGAAATTGATGTAAATAGAGGTTAGATGACTTGTCAAAGGTCACACAACTAGTAAGTGTGAAATCAGATTAGAACTCAATCTTCCTACTCCAAGCATGGCACTCTATCAACTATGCTACCTAACTGCCCACGCTGTCTCTATGTTGACAAGACTAATACAAGGCAGTATTGAAAAAGTGGGTGGTGACATATTGTGAAGTATCAAACAGAGAAGTCTGAACTTTTGCAATAGGGAATAGCTGAAGTTTTTGAAGCAGAAGGGTTATACCAAAGTTTCTTAAAGTGTGGACTGTGACCCAAATGTAACTGAGTGTGGGGATCACAAAATTAAGATTTATTACCAGTAAATGTTTGATTTGTATACCTATTTTGTCCTATAAAATAATTTTCAGGAGAAAAGGGGTCATGAGTGGAAAAAGTTTAAGAAGCCCTTTGTTACATGATCCTTCTGAATCCTCGCCCCACCATAGCTTAGCTTCCTGAATTATATTTATCTATTAATATATTGCATCTTCCACAGAAAAAGGAGCTCTTTGAGAGCAGGGACTGTATCTTACTCATTTTTAAATTCCCAGTGCTTAGAAGAGTATCTTATGCATTTGTTGTTGCTGTTCAGTTGTTTTAATATTGCCCTATTCTCTGTGACCCCATTTGAGATTTTCTTGGCAAAGATATTAGAGTAATTTGTCATTTTCTTCTCTAGTTCATTTTATAGATGAGGAAAAGAGGGCTAAATGACTTGTCCAGGGTCACACAGCTAGTAAATATCTGAGGTCAGATTTGACCTGATTCCAGGCCTGTCACTCTATCCACTGCATCACCTAGCTACCATCTTGCTCATAGTAGGCATTTTAAAATATCTGTTGAATTAATGAATGACAAAATGTTATGAATGGTCAATCTGAAAGAGGAAGTGGGAGTGGGATTATCCAGTTGGGAATTTTGTGTAGGTTTATCTATTTAAAGTGTTTTCATCAATGTTTTATGTACCCTTCCCTATCTTCTCCATTAGATTTTCAGTGCTTCAAAGACAGAGATGACTATTTCCTTTTCTGTCCCTGTTGGGTTTAGTATGCTGTTTTTTCCCAGTAAATTTTCAGTAAAAATGATGGTTGATTGATTAACTACTAGATGAATGAACTATGGGGTGAACAGCAGACCTTCTTAAATGAGTCTTCCTCTCATCTCCAAAACTCTGGATTTGGAGATGGAAGAACTAGATTTAAGTCCCATATTTGATTATTGCTGAGTGATCTCAGGTAATTATCTGTCCCTCCTTAGGTCCTTAATTTCTTCATCTATAAAAATGAAGGGCATTGACTAGAAAATTTCTAAGGTCCCCCTAGTCTGATATACAATATTTTGAAGAATAAGGAGAGGACATGAAGCTCTAGAACATGTCAATATGGATACTCAGAGAACCTTATATGAAAAATTCATAAAGTTCCAAGAAGGAATTCCTGAAATAACACAAACTCTTAGCATCTGAGAAATGAGTCACTCTTTTGAAAATGGGATTCTGTGAAGCATTCATGTTTGTGAATGCATTGTCAAATTCTGTGAAGTGGCTTATTAAGTCTGTCTTGTTCATTTACTTTTAGACTCCATAGTCTAGCTATGAGTCATGCTTATGAGGAAGTCTCTTTAGGGTTGGATTAGCAAAGTATTTCTCTGTCTGTCCTATAGTCTTTTTAGATCTATGGAGAGTGAGTAGTAACCTTGTGAAGAGAAAAATAAATAATTGTCTTCCTTGAGCTGGGCCTCAGCTTGCTTCATTACCTTGGAAAAGTCCCTTTAATTTAATGATTCTGTATCCTGGATGGTGCATGCTGTAGTGGGGATCCCCTGCCCCCTCTCTGTCACACAGGGAAAATCAATGTCTGGAAAAGGCATTGAGCCTTTGGGAGATAAAGGAGACCGCTGCTAATTAATGTTTATTAATAGGAAGAATAGTAGAGGAAATACAAAGGTGATTCCAAATAGTCATAAACAAACCTGTCAAATTCTATTAACACTGTCACTGTGCAGGCAGCAGAAACAGATACCTACCCTCACTAATTCTGCAAAACCTTTTCCCCTTACAAACTGGTGGTGTAAAATTAGATTTTAAAAAATCAAACCAACAATAATTTTGATGACAAGTTACATTCAGAGGGGGTTGGGAGGGGAGAATTTCTTTGACAAATATTTCTGCAAAGGGGGATGTGGGCTGAGAACTTCACCTCCACCTCTCTCAGAACTGTGTTGCTGAGAATTATAATGGGGAAAAAGCTTCTAATGGCCCACCACCATTGGAGTAGGTTTTCAATCGGAGAATGCATTAATTTCTTAAATGCATTTCTCTATTCCTCATGTATCAGGCTATTTACCCGAAATAATTTGACAGCAGCCCTTGGTCTTGTCTGAGAGGTTTTGTTACTTGCTCACTGCACACCTGCGCCTGTCCATGCATTAAGCCCTGACTGCAGGACTCTCGTCACAAATGAACTGTCAGATCATTACTACGTTTGATGCAGTATAATCTGTCTTGAAATTAGAATTGGTCCATCCAGGCTTGGATTTCACTCGCTGCTGAGGCTAATACACTGTTTGAATATGCATTCATGGAGATTCGCCTCCATTTGGAATCCGGGGGGAGTACAAGTTAAGAGCAGATTTTCCGAATTAGCATGTCGAGAGGGAAGGGTCCTTCATTTAGACGGCTGCAGATGCCTCTCCCTCTTGTTCATTACAATTGCATTTCATCAGCTTTATGATGTCCACATGTCAATTGAGTGTGAGGATTTTGCACACAAAAGAGCCTCAGGGAAAACGATTCCACTAGCTAATCAGCTGATTATCATACCTCCAACGGGCTGCAGTCTCTGCTGCTCCCCACACTGGATCGGCGAGAGGAGAATAGGAGATTAAGACAGCAAAAAAGAAGCAAGCCTCTGTAACCAGTTTAAAGAAATTAAGGAGGAATTTATCATTGAGGGGGAAGGAACCACTGCGGCTGGAAGCAGAGCCTTCGAAATGTCCCGTGGCTTTGAAAATAAAATGACTAATGTTTTTCGTCAAAAGGTGGGGGAAGAGGTGAAAGGTTAATTAACTATATTATCTGCCCGTTTATGCCCAGCTGTGTGAAAGAAACTGCAAGCTCGGGAACCCCGCCCCTCATCCCCCCATACGCACACATGCACCCCACTCCCTGCCCTGGTTAGTATCATACCCGGAACCAAGAACCCCATACATACACACTGGCAGGAAGGGCACCTGAGCGTAATTGAATTAGTTTCTGAACAAGCGGATAATGCGAACTCTCTGTCCAGTGTCGGCTTTATGCCGCGAACTTAAGCCAGAATTTTATTATAGGAAAATCATCCTCATCGTCGTCCTAAAAAGAAAAGAAAAAAAAAAAGAGGAAGAGGAGGAGAAAGAACAGAAGCAGGAAGAAGAAAAGGAGGAACAGGAGGAAAAGAAAGAAGAAAGAGAAGAAAGAAAAAGGAGGAGGAAGAAGAGGACGATGAAGAAGAGCAGGAGGAAGAGGAGGAAGAGGAGGAGGAGGAGAAATGTGGGAGGAGGAAAGGGGGGGAAGAGGAGAAAGTCCCAATTCAGACGCTCAGTTCCCTTTAAAGAAGCTAGATTTAGCTAACATTTAGGAATGTCACTAAGTTAGATTTTATCATTGTAGATGGATATCTATGTGGCCTTGAAAAGGGTGGGGGTAGGGACCATTAATGGTTCTAGGGGCTTTTTTGTTTCCTTTTTTGTCTGAAATTGACCAAAGTTTTCTCCCAGCTCCCTGGAGTCCTCCTCGAGTCTATCTAAAATGCAGTTAGAGCAGAGGCTGTCTTTTGCTTCACAGAACGTCTGCCTTATGCTTTCATCAGAGAAGTCTAACTCACACAGATGCACTATTTAACAATGCCATCCCCTGCTTTCATCAGAAGGGGGAAGGTTGCAGAGCCGAGCCCTGAAGAATAAGGGGGGCAGGTCCCCTGTGATCGGCGAAAGCTGAACATCGGTGCCAGTTTCCATCTGTCATGATAGCCTATCTCCGAACCTTCAATCTGTCAAAAGCTTGCTGCCTAGCTGAAGGCTCCAGGAGATTTGGTGTGCTAAACACATTTGACAACAGCATTATCACTGCACGGAGCCCAGCAAAATGCCATCAATGTGTTAATTGTAACTGGCTATGTAAAGTGTCACTTCCCATATCACTTAACACCAGCTTCATCTATTTCCCAGCTCCTAATTTTCTACACTTTATAAACATATGGATTGCTCTTGTAACAACAATGCCATCCTCTTTGTGTCAACAGCTAGGTCCCTTTAGCAGTGGTTTAATTTTGCTTGGCTATATGGTGTTTAGCCAGCGTCCCCCAGGAAATAGTGATCTGTGAGGAGAGGATCAGGGGTCCAGAAGAGAAAAAGTGGGGGAGGCCTCCAAAAAGCCTCGGACTTTTCTTTGCCACTACTCTAATATGAGACTGCACTGGGATTTTTTTTTTTCCTGGGTGTGCACAATCTCTAATGGATAAATGATTCCATTTCCCTTGCAGAGGATTGAGCATACAGGCAGGATTTTTGTATTCAGTGAGTTTTCTTTCCTCATAATATAAGAACAGTTTTATAATGATAAACAGGAGAGCACCACATAAATAAATGAAAAATCCCCCTTGAAGATCTGAATGGGGTTTTTAGCACCCAAGTAGCTAATATTCAATTTCTGGTATAACCAGTGCCAGGTGTTAAATTTCTCTAGTTACTGTCACTAATGCAAATTAGATTCTTTTTCTGCTCATAAAAAATCAAATCCACATTAGAAATTAGCTATAAAATGTAATGACTTAAATGCTATAGTGTTTTACAAATCTCCCTGCATTTCTATGGCAGATAATGCCATAAAACTGGGAAAGGATAATAAAATATGGTAGAAAGTTGAGTTATTTAAAGGTCTTTTGTGACTGCTTACTTAGGAATTTGATGTATTATTTTGCTTCCCTTCCCCCATTGTAGGGAAATCGGTACATTTATGATTCCATTTCTTTGCAAGATTAGAAGTAATCAAAATCCATTTTTTAAATGTTGCCACAAAAACTGTAAAGATTGTTTGCATTATTGAAAAATATCATATAGGGAAGTTTAATACCTTTGCAACTTTTAATCACTGGAATTGCTAACACCCTTAGGAAAGTTTGAAGTGATTAAATAAGGGGTTAGATTAGCATATATTTTTGAACTCTTCATTAGCAACTTCACCAAATGCATCTAGGGAATTATACAACCATTCCTGTCCATTCTCACCCTACCCCCATCTCTAAACATATACATGCAAGAATCTCTGGAAAAGTAAATAAGGAAAAATATGCTCTGGAAGAATATAGTCTATCCTAACTATGCATTACAGTAGAGTATTAAAAAGACATGTTTTCTTACAGTACACAGCAGAGCAACATTTGACTAGGAAAACATTAAAGCCATGCATTTATCAAAATTTAAATTCTTGCAGTATTCCATTTGCTCAATAGCAAAATGCATATTCCAGCCAGTTCCTGCCAAATACCCAATTTAAGACATTAAATTGAAATCATAATGAAACTTTAAAACCCAGATGAATAGTGTTTCTTGCAAAGTAGCAGAAGTTATGATTAAAATTAACATTTTTGAATTCTGATTTTCAGAAAATTTTTAAAAACCACAGTTTTGTCTAGAAATTAAATGTTGAGATTCAAAAACAACCTAGAGAAGCAAAGATTGTGTTAGAATTTCACTGTATCCTAAAAAAATATAGAGGCTTTTTATAGATCCTTAACAGTATAGAACAACCAGGGCTGTGTTCCAGGACACTAAAATTTAGAAGCCAGTGATAACACTTGAAATCCTTTTGGCAATATAAAAATATCTGAGTTTAAGCCATAGTTATCAAGAATAGTTAAAATTGGAAGCTTCAGGAACTTCCTACAACTGTTTAAAAAAAAAAGTATGTTCCTTCTTCCAGTTTCACACACATTATTCAACTGATCCTGTGCAAGTCACAGTCTGCCTCTGTCTGCCTCAGTTCAATAATAATAGCACTTAACTTGTAGGGATGTTATGAAGCTCAAAAGAGATCAAAAATTGATACAGCACTTAATACAGTGCCTGGCATATAATAGTTTGTTTCCTTCCTTCTTTGTGCAAAATTGCAAGTTGCAATTCTGACTTTTAGGAGGTATGATACAATATATAATATTCTTAATAACAACATAAAAAGGGTGAGCCAGCTTATTCTAATGAGTTAAAGAAACAATGGCATAATATATGATGAGGTATGAAAGCTAATATAATTAACCTCTGCCTCAGAGTTACTCTGTACCTTTCTTTGGCTAAGGCTTCTGTGCCATACAAAAGGAGTCCAATAATAATTACTTTGATGTTGCCAATATGAAAAAAATAATTGATCATAAATCCCTTTGCAAATATTAGGTGCTGTTTTAAGTAATCAATGAATAACACTAAAGATAGGTGTTCCTATAATACTAGTACTGGCTTTCCAGCTATTCCACAACATGAAATCCTAGAGAAATTTTAAATGATCTCACAGCTTAAATATAGAAATTCAACACTGAAACTTGACTTAGTTAAAAGCAACATATACATTATAAAGCCAATGTAGGGAAAAAAAAAAAGAAAAAGGCAAACTTGAAGACCGTTCTAGAATGGTGGACTAGTTCATTTGATGTGATAACAGAAAACCTGAGTTCAAGTCCTAACTCTGAAACTTATTATCTATATGATTGGAGACAAGTCACTTCACTCAACAAACTACATTTTTCTAATTTTTAAAGAAAAGAATGGTGACATTAGTACTACCTGCCTTTCAGGGTTGTTGTGAAGAAGCACTATAAAATGTGAACTATTATTGTGATGCTATTTAGGAATGCTGGAATTTGGCATCAAATTGGTACCAATCTTGATTCTATTGTTAACTACCTGTGTTATTTTTTTTTTTTGCTTTTTTTGCTGAGGCAATTGAGGTTAAGTGACTTGCCCAGGGTCACACAGCTAGGGAATGTTAAGTGTCTGAGACCACAGTTGAACTCAGGTCTTCCTGACTTCAGGGCCTACCTGTGTTATCTTAAATAAGCCATAGCAAGCTTATTATTCTCTCTGATTTAGTTTTCACATTTGTAAAATTAGGAGTTAGATTAGATCATCTTTAAGGTCTCTTCTGACTCTAAATCTATGTTTGTATGAACTGCCAAAGAGTTTAAAACATTTTCCATGGTATCACAGGATATAAAGGACCTAATCCTGCTCTAAGATAGGATTGTTCATTTTAGCCATCATATTTTTAAAGGTCTCTAGAAAAGGTATTTCCACATTCATTGTCATTATTTGTTCTATCATTTCTGGTTCCTTATCCCCCAACAGGAAATTCTACCTAATGTCTAACCTCAACCTTTCTTATTTTAATCTTTTTTAATATCATCTCATTGTCCTTGTATTTCTATTAAAAATAACCCTATCATAACCCTAGAAAGGACTCAAGAGAACTGAGGTCCTGACTTGGTGCTGACATTAACTAGTTGCATGATCTTGAATAGGTTCCTTTGCTTCTCTGAACTCATATTTAAAGAATATTTTACATCTGTAAAATGAGGGGTACAAGCTAAGTGATCTTTACCAATGATCCTAATTCTAAAGCTCTATGATTTCATATTATTGTTCTATAAGAAATGATCAGCATGATGATTTCAGAAAGACTTGAAGAGACTTCCGTGAACTGATGCTAAGCGAAGTGTGTAGAAGCAAGAGAACATTGTACACAGCAACAAGATTATGTGATGGTCAACTGTGATGGATTTGGCTCTTTTCAACAATGAGGTGATTCAGGCCAATTTCAATAGACTTGTGATGGAGAAAGCCATCCGCATTCAGAAAGAGGACTTTAGGGACTGAATGTAGATCACAACATAGTATTTTCACCTTTTTGTTGTTGTTTGCTTGCTTTTTTTTCTTTCTCATTTTTTTTTCTTTTTGATCTGATTTTTCTTGTGCAGCATGATAAATATGGAAATGTGTTTAGAAGAACTGCACATGTTTAACCTATATGGGATTTCTTGCTGTCTAAGGGAAGAGGATAAGGGGGAGGAGGGAAAAAAATTTGGAACACAAGGTTTTGCAAGGGTGAATGTTGAAAATTATCTTTCCATGTATTTTGAAAATAAAAAACTATTATTAAAAAATATAGCTTTATGATGCCAATAGAATATAGGAAAGAAAATTCATTTTGAAATCTTTTTTATCCCTGGCATCTATTATGGTACTAGATACATAGGTAATATGTTACAAATGCTTTTTAAAAGATTTATTTATTTTATTTTGAACTTATGAAATAAAACAAGCATTTCCATAACATGATCGAATTTAAAAAAAATAAAAAAGAAGAGCATTGCACATGAACTACAAATCTATTATGTACAACTTGCTATTCCTTTTAAAGATCTAAAAAAGTTATCATGTAACTTTCTTTTTTTCCCTTTTCTTTCTTCCCTCTCCCTAGTCTAGAAATGGCTACATTAGACACGTATATTTATGTAAAATCATTCTAGACAATCATTTCTTTCTCTGGATGCAGATGTTGTCTTCCTTCATAGGTCCTTTGTTTTTAAGTTGAGTTTTTATAATAGTCAAAATGACTTAGTTGCTCAAAGTTATTTTTGAAACAATATTGCTATTACCATATGCAATGTTCACTTGCTTCTGCTCATTTCATTCTTCATTGTTTTATACAAGTCTTTCCATGTTCTTTTAAGATCATCAAGCTCATCATTTCTTATAGTATAATAATTTTTCATCACAATCATATGCCACAGCTTGTTCAACCATTCCCCAATTGATGAGCATTGCCACAGTTGCCAGTTCTATGCTACAACATATACTTTTGGTTGAGTTGAATTTCACTTCTACAATTCTAGTTTAGTCTAGCTGGGTCCACTTGTAAGCAAAACTGAAAATTTTTGTTTTGAAGCACACAGACTCTCCTTCTACAGCTTTCGTGATTAGCTTCCCTTTCCTTTCCCACCTTCTTAGTTAGTCCAAATTCTCTTGTGCTCTCAGTCCTCATTGTAGTTAAGAGCTACCCTCAAGAAAACTTGATGCATTCAATAATATGATAAGGTCTACTTGCCAGCTCTCAATCTATTCTCCTAAGAGCCTATGATGATGTTTATGCCTAATAGGGATTAAAATGTTAGTCCTAGGCCAAGTTAACAATATAACCTCAAGTCAAAGGAAAAAAAAAAACTTTTCATTGTGAATTTTGATGAATTAGCCTTGGGGAGGTAAACATTTGAGAGTAGGGGTTTGTAGGAGAAGAGATGCTGGAAAGAGGATCCTTAGCAAGCCCAAAAATCATATTACCTCCTCCTAAGAACAACTAAGTGGATAGATAGATAGATAGATAGATAGATAGATAGATAGATAGATAGATAGATAGATAGATAGATAGATAGATAAAGTACATAGGTAGCTAGGTAAGTAGGGAGAAAGAGAGAATGAAAGACAGAGAGAGAGAGAGAGAGAGAGAGAGAGAGAGAGAGAGAGAGAGAGAGAGAGAGAGAGAGAGAGAGAGAGAGAGAGAGAGTGTGCTGGGCCTGAATTCAGGAAGACTCTTTGTGAGTTCAAATCATGCCTCAGGCACTTACTAGGTGTGTAATCCTGAGCAAATCACTTAACATTTTTTGTCTCAGTTTCTTCATCCCTTAAATGATCTAGGGAAGGAAATGGCAAACTACTTCAGTATTTGTGCCAAAAAACAAAAACAACCCAAATGACTCAACAGTAACAAAAGTATATCTCCAGGTCCCAGTAGACTTGCTATTTATAGCTGCTTCAGAAATGGAGCTTCTAGGTGGATAGAGTGCCAGATCTGGAGTCAGGAAGACTCAACTTTATGAAATCAAATCTCACCTCAGATATTTTCCAGTTGTGTGACCCTAGCCAAGTCACTTAACTCGGTTTGCTTTGATTTCTTCTTCTGTAAAATGAGCTGAATTAAAAAATGCCAAGCCATTCCAGTAATTTTGGCAAGAAGATCCCAAATGAGGTCACAAAGAGACACAATTGAAAAAACAACAATTTTTTAGCACTCAAAACTCCAATACTCAAATGTATTGATGATCTCATCAATTTGGGAACATCTTCTTCCATGATTTGGATAGCAATCTATCCATGCCTATGACTTGAGATTATTGTCAATATTCTCCCTAACGTACAGAAGAGAAAACAATAAAATAATTTTAGAGCTACAGAGTAGGGGCTTAATGCATGCTCATTCAGTCAATCAAAAATCCTTTGGACTTATGTGTCAGATATTAGATGCAGGAAATATAAAAACTAAAATAATTCCTACTCAAAAGGAGTTTATCATATTCTCACTAGAAAATAAGTGAAGCTATAAGAGTACAGAATACATAAATGAATAATACAAATAAATGTAAAGTAGTTCAATAGTAGCAAATTTGAAATGGAAAGTAAAGCATCTTACAGAAGTATTGTGGGAATAAGAAAAGATACATTCAAAAGCTAGTGCTTGAGCTGCATCTTGGTGGAAGTCAATAAGTATTTGTTAATATACTGGTGTTGTTCTAAGGGCTGAGTGTACAAAGAAAGACAAAAACACATTCCTGGCCCTCAAGGAGCTTTCATTCTAATTAGGAGAGAGAGAGGGAGACAATATGCAAAAAACAAAAATGTATTATTAAGATAGAGGGAATGTAATTGCAAGATGACCTCAGAAGGAAGGCAGTAGCAGGTGGGCAGGAGAAGAGAGTTAGAGAGAGATCAGGTAAAGCACCCTGGAGAAGGTGGAATTTGTCTTGGCTTTTCATAAGGAAAAGAGAAAAAAGGAAAAATTCTCAAACATGGAAACCAATTACTGAAAAACAGAGTGGGATATGGAATGTCATATACAGGGCACCTCCAGAAGGACAGTTTGGCTGCATTTTAGAGTGTGGGAGGTGAAATAATGCCCATTAGAACTGGGACCTTATTGGATTAGGGCTAGGAAGTAAAGACTTTTTTTCTAGTAAATTTATTTATTTTTAATACACATTGCTTTTTGAATCGTGTTGGGAGAGAAAAATCAGAGCAAAAGGAAAAAGCCATGGCAGAGATTTTTTTAAATGAACATAGCATGTGTTGATTTACACTCAGTCTCCTTAGTTTTTTCTGGATGCAGATGGCATTTTCTGTTCAAATCTATTAGTATTGTTTTGGATCACTGAACTACTGAGAAGAACCAAGCTTTTCATAGTTGATCATCGCACATTCTTGCTGTTTTTGTGTAAAATGTATTCCTAGTTCTGCTTGTTTCACTCAGCATCAGTTAGTGTTAATCTTCCCGGGCCTTTCTAAAAATTAAAGCCCTTAAATTTTTTTTTGTTTTATTCTAGAGACAATAGGGTACACTGGATGCAATTGATTAGGAGAGTAGTATGATTAGACCTGTGTTTAGAAAATTGCTCCGCCAGAAGTGTAGAGAGAACTCCTCTAGTTCTTCTAACAGGACATGCCTTCCCCAAAACTCTTGAGCCCATTCTGAATCAGATTAAAACTTATTAGGATGTGGTGATCCAAGTCAATTCCAATAGATTTAGGATGCAATAATCCAGGCATAATGTGATTGAAGACTTGAACAAAGCAGCTTGCTGAAGAAATAGAGAGGAAGAGTTAAAGATGAGAAATGGTATGGAAATAGAGATGGCAAGATTAGGCAACTGATTGGATATTTGGGCAAAGTAAAGGGAAATGTTGAATATCATACCAAAATTACGAAGACTGAAAGAGATATGAAACAAGAAACTTGAAATACGGCAATGTTTTTGACAGATAGGGAAGTTAGGAAGAAAAAAGATTTTGAAGGGAAAGAAAATGAATTCAGTTTAAGTCACATAATGTTTGAGATGTCTCTAGGACATTCTATTTGAAATATCTAACAGCTAATTGGTGATGCTGGATTGAAGCTCAAGGGAAAGAGTGAGGCTAGATACATAGATTTATGAATCATCTACAAAAAAACTATAGTTAACCCATGAGAGCTTGATGATGCTACCAAAAAAAGAGAATGAGAGGGAAAAGAATTGAAAGTTGTTGAATGAAGTGAATAAATATATGAACTTATCTCTCCAAAGATGATAAACTTCCATAAAATGTAATTTATAGCATTTTTATTATTGTCCATTTGATGATGGACCATTTCATGAAGTTCCCATTTTTATTTTATAGGTAATCACAATTATGCCATCATCATCATCATCATTTCCCTACTTGAGAGGATCATTGAGAAGTACTGTGGAAATGGGAACTGTTATAATTCAATGGTAGAGGAGACTTTCTTTTCTTTTTTCTCTTTCTTTCTGACATCTAGTCCAACATCTCTTGCTTCAAATAGAGAAAAGAAACTCTGGGTTTTAAATCAAAGGACAGGACCTCCAGGAAGATGAATTTTAGTTTGATGTAAAGGAAAAGTTTCCTGAAAATCAAAGCTCTCCTCAAGTGTTGCCTTGGAAGGCATCAAGTTCAAGAGTCAGTTGGTCTATAGCTAAACCCTGGGTGTTGGTTTAGGATTCACAGGATCATGCATTTATAGCTGAAAGGGAACCTTAAAAATCAAGTCCAGGTTGTATCCCAAAGAGATCTTAAAGGAGGGAAAGGGACCCACATGTGTAAAAATGTTTGTGGCAGCCCTTTTTGTAGGGGCTAGAAACTGGAAACTGAATGGATGCCCATCAATTGGAGAATGGCTGAATAAATTATGGTATATGAATGTTATGGAATATTATTGTTCTATTAAGAAACGACCAGCAGGATGATTTCAGAGAGGCCTGGAGAGATTTACATGAGCTGATGTGAAGTGAGATGAGGAGAACCATGCGATCATTGTACATGGCAATATCAACATTATATGATGATCAATTCTGATGAATGTGACTCTTTGCAACAATGAGGTGATTGATGCCAGTTCCAATGATTTTGTACTGAAGAGAGCCATCTACACTCAGAGAGAGGATTGTGAGAACTGAATATGGATCACAACATAGCAATCTCACTCTTTTTGTAGTTGTTCACTTGCATTTTGTTTTCTTTCCTTTTTGATCTGATTTTTCTTGTGCAACAAGAGAATTGTATAAATATGTTTACACATATTAGATTTAACATACATTTTAACATGTATAATATATAGTGGATTTCTTGCCTTCTGGGGGAGGGGATGGGGAAAAGGAAGGGAAAATCTGAAACACAAGGCTATGCAAGGGTCAATATTGAAAAATTATTCATGCATGTTTTGAAAATAAAAAGCTTAAAAAAAATCAAGTCCAAGCTACTCATTTTATAGGAGGGATTAAAATGCCCAGAGAATAATTTATCCAAGATCAATCACATAGGTAATAAGTGCTGAAAATTAGATAATCATGGGGCCACCTTTGTCAGAGTTCCCCTCACAAGTAATATTAGTCTGCTGTTCCTTTCAACTTAAAAGTGGCAGAGGTAGAGTGTCCCAAAAATCTTAGTGAATTTTTAGACTTTTGATTTTTTAATAGTTGTCCCCCAATTACATATCAAGACAATTTTTAGCATTCATTTTTACAAGATTTTGAGTTGCAAATTTTTCTCCTTCACTCCCCTCCCTTCTTCCTAAAATATTAGGCAATTTTATGTAGATTATACATGTTCTACTATGTTAAATATATTTCCATATTAATTACAGTTGTGAAAGAAGAAAGATTAAAAACCTATGAAAAATAATAAAGTATATGAAAAAATCATGCTTCAATCAGCTTTCAGAGTCCATCAGTTCTCTATCTGGAAGTAAGTAGTATTTTCCTTTGTGAATCCTTTGTATTTGTCTTGGATCATTGTATTCCCGAGAAGAGCAGAAACATTAATAGTTGATCATCACACAATGTTTTCCTGGTTCTGCTCATTTCATTTTGTATCAATTCACTCAAATCTTTCCAGGTTTTTCTGAAATCTTCCTGCTCACCATTTCTCTTTTTCTTTCTTTTTTCTCTCTTTCTTTCTGACAATCAAGGTTAAGTAACTTTCCCAGGCATTGCCAATAAGAGTCTGAATTTGAACTCATTTTCCTGATTCCAGGGCCAGGCTCTATCCACTGCAAAACCTAGCTGCATCTTTTTTGAATTGGGCCTGACTTCAATTTTTTACATTTAAAAAAAAAACCAAGCAAAAAAATCACTTTTATTTATTCATTTTAAACTTAAATAGAAAACAGGAAAAGAAAAATATTGCTATTTGCACATTAGGACATGAAAGTATTCAAAATAAAAAGCAATAAATTTCCATTTCAAGAAACTCTATATGATAAATACTACACATTGTCTTCAGAGCTGTCTATCTTTTCTTTCTTGTAGGTTTTCTTTTGTCCTCTGCTGTGCACTTTTTACTTTATTCTTTTTCCCTTCCCCCCCAAGGCTACAATTAAGCTCAAAATATATATATTTAGATAAAAATATATGTATATATGTATGCTTACATATATACATATACATATACACATAATAGGTATTCATGTACCTATACACATATATATGTACAGATATACATAGATATTTATAATCACACACACATATATGTCCTATACATTCAAGTGGTTGGCATCTTCCCTCATAAATCCAAATCTTTCCATATTTTTCTAATTCTTCCAATTCATCATTTCCTATACCAAATAATACTCCAACTTTATGCTGTCTAGTTATTTTAAATAATTTAAAACAATATCGATTAATATGACTGACAAATAGTTTAGCTTCCCTATTTTTTCTTTTGACTAAATCTATTTTAGCTTTGACTTTAACTAAAACTATGATTACTACCCCTGCTTTTTTTACCTAATAATTACTACTCCTGATCTTCATTTTATCTTTATGTATCTCTTATTTCCTATCCCTCCTGATTCTTCTACTTTACTATAACTTATTAATTATTACTTAACCAACCCACCCCAAGGATCCTTTCCTTATTCTCTCTCCCTACTCTATCCATCTTTATCCCATTTCCATTATCTACACACTATATTCCATTACTATTAATCTACATACCTTTCTATATCCATCCTTATCCTATTCCCTCACTTTTTAATTTCTTTATAAATTGAGATGCATATATTGTTATCTCTTTAAATCTAATCTGATGTAAGTTCCCTCTAAAAATCCTTCTCTTATCTTCTCCTCCCTCTCTATCCCTTACCCTCTCATTTCTTTCTGAATTTAGAAGACTTTTACACTAGATATTTATACCTTTCTAGATATGTATATGTGTATGTATGTATGTATGCATGCATATATATATTGTTCCCTCTTTAACCCATTCCTGATGAGAGTAAGGTTCCAGATTCATTCAATGTCCACTTTCTTTTTCATTCAGAATTATGCTTAACTTGGCTGGGTATGATATTTTCAGCTGTAACTCCAGTTCTTTTGCTTTTCTATATATAAGTATTATTATTATATTCCTACATATATATTATTATAAATAGGATTCTAAGACCTACAGTATTTTAATGTAGCCACTGCTAGGTTTTGTGTAATTCTAATTGTGGCTCCAGCATATTTGAATTGTTTGTTGTTGTTGTTGTTGTTGTTGCTCATACTATTTTCTCCTTGACTTAGGGGTTGGAATTTGGCTATGATGTTCCTGTAGGTTTTCCTCATAGTATCTCAGTTGGTGATTGCTGGAATTTTTTTTTTTTTGATTTCTACTTTCCCCTTTTGTTCTAATACTTCATGACAATTTTCTTTAATTTTCTTTATTTCTTGTGATCACCTATTGTTCTGGAGTGTGGAGATTGTTGCCTCTGGCCTCAGGTCCTCCTTCAGTTCTCTCCTTTGGCCTGAAACTGAAACCAAGAATTCTGTTCTCCTGTAAGTGCCAACAGCCTACAGTGTCCCTGAACCACTCCTTCTGCATTCATTTGGTATGTGTTGGTTCCCTCTCACCCAGCACAGTTGAGCCTTGCAGATATTATTAATAGAGGTTCTTTCAGTTTTCTCTGACTCAGATGCCCTACTACCAACACTGTTAAGGAGCTGAAAATTCATGTGGCTGGGGCTGAGTCTACCTCTCAACCCAGCTAGCCCCAAGGCTCACTACTTGTTCTTACATCAGAACTAACCTTGAAGGCACACTTCACACCAATTAAACCTCCATCCTGGTATCTCTTTTCTGATCTTCTCTAATGGTCCTAAGAAGACACTGTTCTGACCAAAGTCTTATTTACTTTTACTTTTACTGCTCTATGATCATCCTGAGGTGCCATTTTGTATTGTTTGTGGAGTATGGTTGGAGAACTTAGAATTTTCTAATCTATTCTGTCATCTCAGAATTCTCTATCATTTCTTATAGACAGTATTCCATTATATTCATACAGCACAGCTTGTTTAACCATTCCCCAACTGATGGATATCACCTCAATTTCCAATATTTTTCCACCACAAAAAGGGCTGCTATAAACATTTTTGCACACAGAGATCCTTTTTCCTTTTTTATGATTCTTTGAGATACAAACCTAATAGTTGTATTGCTGGATCAAAGGAAACACACAGGTTGGTTGCCCTTTGGGTTATGATTCCAAATTGCTCTCCAGAATGGTTAGATCAGTTCACAACTCCACCAAGAGTAAATCTTTCCAAATCTTTCTAAAATATGTTTGTTCATCATTTTAAAGAATAATAATATTCCATTATCTTCATATACCACATCTTGTTCAACCATCCCCCAACTGATGAGCATCTACTAATTTTCCAACTTTTTGCTTTTTGCACATGTGGGTCCTTTAAGATTTTCTTGAGATACTGATCCAGTAATGGCACTGCTGGGTCAAAAGGTATGCAGAGTTTTATAGCCCTTTGGGCATAGTTTCAAATTGCACTTCAGAATGGTTGGATTATTTCACAATTCCACCAACAATGCATTAGTGCCCCAATTTTCCCACATCCCCTCCAACATTTATCATTATCTTTTCTGGTCATCTTAGCCAATTTAAAAGGTATGAGGTGGTACCTCTAAGTTGTTTTAATTGGCATTTCTCTGATCAAAAGTTATTTAAAGAATTTTTTCATATAACTATACATTGCTTAAATTTCATCATCTGAAAATTGTCTGTTCATATTTTGTGACCATTTATCAATTGGGGAATGACTCTTTGTTACATATTTAAAATAACCAAAAGTTATATTCTAGCATTCAATGACCACCAGAGTCTAGGACTTTCTAACTTTGCTAGATTTATTTCATGCTACTCTGCCTCATATAGCTTACATTTCAATCCAACCCAAACATGTTTTGCACTCTCATTCTATGCTTTTGTTCATACTATTGCTTAAGAATTCATTTTACTATCTACTGGCACCCTCATCTTGCCAAATTAGTCTTTGATGATTCTGGAGGAGAGAGTAATGACTTTGTATAGCTCTGTCTCACTAAAATTCAGTTCATTCACATGTCAAGAAATCATCCTCTTCATCTCATTGGTCCTCTTTGAGAATGATGGATGAACAACTACCTATTCCATCTCATCTCCTTGAAATTCTACTCAACCTTGAAATTCTTCCTCCAGGAAGTCTTCTCTGATCTCTCCAACTCAAAACAATTTCCTATGAACTCCCACCATACCTCATTTGTACCTCTAAAGCAATTATTTTCAGTTTTGCATATACCCTTTGTGTCAGAGACTCTCTCATGAAGTGAAGGATTCTGGTACATTTTGGGGGATTTTTATCACTCTTGTCCTGTGCTCCCCCAGCAAGGAAACTGGGGACAAAATAGCATGATATCTCTCAGTGTGCAGGTATCAGTTGTTCACCTTGCAAATGCATTGTTCACAGTTTCACAGAATAAAATTTTATAAAAAGGAGGAAAACAACATGAAAATATTTTAATTAACAAACATTAATCCCAGGCATCAAGCTCTAATTAAGTATACGTGTCAGTTGCTTAAGGATAAAAAAAAGTCAAAACCATAGCCATTGCCTTCAAGGAACTTATTCTAATAGGAGAAGAAAATGTGCAAATATAGAACACAAATCAAAGTCAATCACAAAGGAGAGGCATTAGCCAAAAGTGATGGGAGGAGTGAGTACAGAAAAACACAGAAGATTGGAATTTGTTGTTGTTCAGCCATTTCAATCATGTCCTTATTCTCCATGACCCCATTTGGGGTTTTCTTGGCAAATATACTAGAGTGGTTTACCATTTTCTTCTCCAGATCATTTTACAGATGATGAAACTAAGGAAAACAAGGTTAAATGACTTGTCAGAGCCACACAGCTAATAAGTGTCTGAGCCCTGATTTGAACCTATCTTCCTGTCTCTAGGCTAGTGCTCTATCTACTGTGCCAATTTTGGTATTTGAGCTGTGTCTTAAAGAAAGCCAGGATATAGAAGTGAGGAAGAAATCATTCCAGATAGAGGGAACTGTCATTGAAAAAGCACAGAGAGGAGAGCTGGAATGTTATGTGTGAAGGCCATTGTAGCTGGATTATAGATATCATGGAAAGGAATCAATTATAAAAAGGTTTGAAAGTCAGGAAGAGATCAGGTCATGAAAAGTTTTAAGACCAAAAAGACAAATATTTCAATAATGACTATATATTATACATACACACATATACATGCAGATTGTATGTATATGTACATATATACACACATACACACTTACAGAGATGGATAGGTAGGTAAATAGATAGAAAGATAACTTTCCCCAAATCAGATAGTCTCACACAGTGGACAAAAGTCTAAAAATCAGGAAGAATTGGGTCGAAGTTTTGACTTTTCTATGTGCAACCATGGACAAATCACTTAAACTCTTCAAGACTATAATTACCCATGAGTTTTGTATCTACAGATGGAATTTCCTCCTTGGGAGTTTAGGAATTAACAAAAAAATTTTCCCCTAGTGGGTTATAAGTTCCTTTAAAGAAAAGACTCTATTTACTCCAACACTTAACATAAAGTACCTTGAGTTCATAGTAAGTGAATGCTAAATTTTTTTAAAAATCAAAGAAGTTATAGCTGTCTCAATTAGTGTAAACACAATCCCATAAAGTTATCCCATGTATTCTAATTCAAATAATTTGATACTATAATTATGTAAAATATGGCAATTGACTCTTAACACAATATAAATGTGCAGTATAAATTCAGATAATGAGACCACTTTGAGTTATTCCTTATTCCCGCTAATCGGGACTGAGCTGGTAATATAAATCAGATTACTATTTGAAAATGAGGCTTTTTTATCCTTTTTGTAAAATCTAAACTCATCCATTAATCATCTCCCTAAGAAAAAATCCCCAGGACCAGATGGATTTACATGTGAATTCTACCAAACATTTAAAGAACAATTAACTCCAATATTATATAAACTATTTGAAAAAATAGGGAATGAAGGACTCCTACCAAACTCCTTTTATGATACAGACATGGTACTGATATCTAAACCAGGTAAAACAAAAACAGAGAAAGAAAATTATAGACCAATCTCCTTAATGAATATTGATGCAAAAATCTTAAATAAAATATTAGCAAAGAGATTACAGAAAATCATTCCCAGAATAATACACCATGACCAAGTAGGATTTATACCAGGAATGCAGGGATGGTTCAATATTAGGAAAACTATTAACATAATTGACTATATTAATAACCAAATTAACAAAAAACATATGATAATCTCAATAGATGCAGAAAAAGCATTTGATAAAATCCAACATCCATTCCTATTAAAAACATTAGAGAGTATAGGAATTAATGGACTTTTCCTTAAAATAGTCGGTAGCATCTATTTAAAACCATCAGCTAGCATCATATGTAATGGTGATAAACTGGAACCATTCCCAATAAGATCAGGGGTGAAACAAGGTTGCCCACTATCACCATTACTATTCAATATTGTATTAGAAATGCTAGCCTTGGCAATAAGACAAGAAAAAGAGATTAAAGGAATTAGAGTAGGTCATGAGGAAACCAAATTATCACTCTTTGCAGATGATATGATGGTCTACTTAGAGAACCCTAGAGAATCAACTAAAAAACTATTAGAATTAATCCACAACTTTAGCCAAGTTGCAGGATACAAAATAAATCCACATAAATCATCAGCATTTTTATACATCACCAACAAAATGCAACAGCAAGAGATACAAAGAGAAATTCCATTCAAAATAACTATCGATAGTATAAAATATTTGGGAATATATCTGCCAAGGGAAAGTCAGGATCTATATGAGCAAAACTACAAAACACTCTCCACACAAATAAAGTCGGATCTAAACAATTGGAAAAACATCAAGTGCTCTTGGATAGGTCGAGCGAATATAATAAAGATGGCAATACTACCTAAACTAATCTATCTATTTAGTGCTATACCAATCAAATTCCCAAGAGATTATTTAACTGAACTAGAAAAAATAACAACAAAATTCATCTGGAAAAACAAAAGGTCAAGAATTTCAAGGGAATTAATGAAAAAAAATGCAAATGAGGGTGGCCTAGCTGCACCAGATCTAAAACTATATTATAAAGCAGTGGTCACCAAAACCATTTGGTACTGGATAAGAAATAGAGTAGTGGATCAGTGGAATAGGTTAGGTTCACAAGACAAAATACTCAATGACAATAGTAATCTAGTGTTTGATAAACCCAAAGACCCCAGTTTTGGGGATAAAAACTCACTATTTGACAAAAACTGCTGGGATAATTGGAAACTAGTCTGGAAGAAATTAGGCATTGACCCACACCTAACACCATATACCAAGATAAGGTCAAAATGGATTCATGATTTAGACATAAAGAATGATATTATAAATAAATTAGAACAATGTAGGATGGTTTACCTCTCAGACCTGTGGAGGGGGAAGGAATTTGTGACCAAAGAAGAACTAGAGGTCATCATTAATCACAAAATAGATAAGTTTGACTATATCAAGTTAAAAAGTTTTTGTACAAACAAAATGAATGCAGACAAGATTAGAAGGGTAGCAGTAAACTGGGAAAATATTTTTACAGCCAAAGGTTCTGATAAAGGCCTCATTTATAAAATATATCGAGAATTGACTCAAATATATAAGAATTCAGGCCATTCTCCAATGGATAAATGGTCAAAAGATATGAACAGACAATTTTCAGATGAAGAAATTGAAACTATTTCCGGTCACATGAAAAGGTGCTCCAAGTCACTATTGATCAGAGAAATGCAAATTAAGACAACTCTGAGATACCACTACACACCTGTCAGATTGGCTAAAATGACAGGAAATGATAATGATA
>JAJPUD010000324.1:0-19772 GCA_023553655.1 Myrmecobius fasciatus
AGGCCGGAGGGAGGACGACCGGGTCCTATCTGGAGGTGCCGGGACAACTGTGTGCGGTTCCCCCAGCCCTGCAGCCACACTGGCAGGCGGTTCCCAACTCCCAGGGAGAATGGGCCAAGCCCACGGCTGCCCTGTGGTCGCCCGCCCCGTGCTCAGGTTGCTGGGAGACAGATGGTCTCGGTCAGCGTCCCAGCTCGCCACTGCTGGACTCCCACAGTGACCTCGGCAGGCCCCAAAGCCAGGTGAGCAGGGAGCGGCTCTCCTGAGGAGCCACCGGGCGGTCTCGCCAGAAGGAAGGCCGTCGCCTGACGCTTCTGAAAGCCTCGTGAGGATGAGGGCCAAGAGCCTGGCTTACGCCAAGCTCCCGGGCTGAAGGGTTCAAGGTCAAATCAGAAAAAGGGTCAGGAGAGAAGCAGCCCCTTCCCCCCCCTCCCCCCCGCGACATCCTTGGTGCAGACACAAAGCGGGGGAGGAAGCGGCGGTTACTCACAGGGCACCGTGGTCCCAAACCTGGTGGGATTCAGCACGATGAATCTGTTTTTCAGGCTTCTCCGGCCAACCCCCTGGGCCCCGATCAAGACCAAGGTCTTTCTCTGAAAAGGCGGCATCTTGGCCACTTCCTCGTATATCTGGATCTCATGTCGGTCAAATTCTAAGTGTGGAGAGGAGGGGGGAGTCAGACGTGGCCAGGATCTGGATCCGCCCTGCTGATGGCGCGGGCCCCCAGCCCAAGGAGCCCCCAGCCCCAAGGACACAGCCTGTCCGGGTGAGCCTGGGGGCAGAGCTCCGGGTACCACCTTGCTGTGGCCACAGACAGCTCAGCATCGTGTCCCCTCCTGGGGATCCCAGGCAGCAAGTCCACCCCTCCCAGGGTCAGCAAAGAGGAGGGGGGCAAGCCCACTGAGAGAGAGGGCGATAGGCAAGGAGGCCCTCAGAGGTAAAGCAGCTGGCGCTGGCATCTCTGCCAGCGGCCCCTGGGAGCCACCAGAAACACTGTGGTCACCTTCCTGCAAAGGGAGGTGCCCCGGGTGAGAGCAGGCCCCGGGCATCATCAGCCCCTGCCCAGGCATGCCATCCCACCACCTTCTGGCCAGGCCTGAACCCTGGAGGGCGTTCTCATGGGCCTCTGGGATCACCTTTGTCTCAAAGGAAGGATAAGAGGCAGGGACAGAGCAGACTCAGCCCCCTGATGGTGCCCTGGGCTCAGGGGAGTGCACCCGTGGGGGCACAGACTTCACATGGCACTGAGCCTGGCCTATAAGAGCAGTTTGCTCTTGACACAGGCTTCCGGGGTCCCTCTCATCTAGGTGGGGGAGGGGGACTTGTGCACAATTAGGAGAGTGGGAAGGGGGGCAAACTAGCCCCGTCCCTTCCCCACCCTGGGCCTCAGGGGGTCAGCCTCGGCCTCCGAGGTCCTAGCCAGGCCGCGGTTCAAGAATCATATGAACATCCTATAAGCTACTAAGTGGGAGATGAGGGGGCTCTAACTCAGGGGACCATCCCCCGTGGGGTGGCAGAGATGGGGGGGCCTGGATAAAGCCTCCCGACCCGCACAGTCCAAGACTCGGGGGCTACGGAAGGAGGCGAGCGCTTGACCAAAAGGCTGCATTTCCCAGCCACAGACAGACCTGGGAAAATTTCGCAGGGACACGGTTTTTCAGGGAATTTCAGTTAAAATCTGGAAAGAGGAGAAATCGTTCTAGCCAGTGTGGCAGTCGTTAAAGACTGACCCGGGCACTTAAAGGAACCCGGGAAACGGTGCATCTGGCTCAGAACTGGGCCAGGAGGGACCTGGGCAGGTCCCTTCCATCACGACTCAGCCGTTCCTCTATGCAGATAGCTGCCACCTCCTCCCAAGCTTCACGAAGAGCCCAATCGGACAAACAGCGTCCCATCGCCACAGCTCTTATGTGGCGGTGGAAGCAGGGGACGCCCCGGCCATCAAGCCCCCAGAAGTAACCAGAGCAGCCCTTCCCTGGCACTGGGCTCCGGCAGCGGGCGCCCGAGCTGGCCATGCAGCGGTGCTCTTGCTCTTGGAGCCCGCAACGTCAGCCAGCCTTTCCAGGAGTCTCCCACAATACCTGCATTGCGCGTGGTCAGGTACATCATCTTCTTCTTTTTTTTGCTGCTGATGGTTCCACAAAAAGGCCCTGGAGACAACAAGACAAACGGGTTTTAAACAGCCGGCCGCGGCACGGGGAAATGCTCACGCAGAACCCCGTGGGAGTGCCCTGCCCCTGGGGGAACAGGAGGGGAAACTGAGCCCCAGACAGCGAGTCTGCAGTTCCAGGTAACTGGCTGGATGCATGGACAGACACATACTCTCTGTCTCTCCACCCCCCCCCCGCCCCCCCGATATACAATCATGGCTGATTTGGGCCCACGGTCCGGGAGCCCAGCAGCAGGGGCAGAGGAAGGGCCCCAAGAAGCCTCACCTGGGTTGTCCCAGTCTCTCCTCACAAACGCCTTCCTCTTCTCCTCCAGGAACTGGCTGGGGATGAGGCCGGCGCTTCCTCCCTCCTTCACGTGGTTGGCCTGGAACCAAACGGAGGCCCGTAAAGGCCAGAGGCCGAGGACCCTCCCCTAACGGACCAGCCCCCGGCCGGCTCAAGCACGGGAGCTCTCGAGGGTGTCTGGGTCCCAAGCCCCTCCAGGGAAGGCCCACGCCAGGCACAGCTGCAGTGCCAGGGGATTAATCCCTGGCACGCCAACCTCTGCCAACCAGGATGAGATGAGCCTTCCAGGCATGTAACTGGAGATGGGCGCCTGGCAGCGCCACCCACACAGACTAGATGGTGTCATGGGGCACAGAGCCCTGGAGTCAGGAAAGAGAGTTCTGATCCGGCCTCAACGCTTACCAGCTCTGGGACCCTGAGCAAGCCACTTAACCCTGTCTGCCTCGGTTTCCTCAGCTGTAAAAGGAGGGTAGCACCACCAGCCTCACAGAGAATAAAGTAATATTCAGTCATCTACTATTACCATTGATAATAAGAATATTCAGAGAGATGATGATAAATTATGAGAAAAAAGAACTAAGAGAAAGACTTCCTCAGCAGAGAAAGAAGAAATAGGAATGAGGGGGAAAGTAAAAAAACAAACAAACCAGCTTTAGAAAATGGATCTTTTAAGAAGAACTTAATAATTCATATACTTTATCATTATATTCAATATACTCACATATATTACATATAATACATGCGTATTCATATTTAATAATCAATCATTTAATAATCAAGTTAAGCTTAATAAACAGAATACAAGGTCCTAGGAATTTGGGGCCCATTTTCAATTTTGATTTCTCCGTTTCCAGGTTCATTCCCTGCAAAGTGCTTTATAACACACAAAGTGAATGTGTAAAGACACAATGTCGAGATCTAACATATGATGTTACGCTATCTATCCATACCTCACTGTAAAGTTACAGTTTAAAATGAAAACGATCGTTACAGTTGGTGGTGTTACTAAGTTATGTTCTCCTTAGATACAAAATAGCTAAATGCGCTCTCCCGCGGAGTCTGGGCCCAATAAGCCCGGCTCCCTTCTCTGCTGTTAGAGACGAGTCCCCCTCTGGGAGAGTCACCCACAGACAAGGATGGGCAGCTGAGTGTGTGCTCGCACACGGACACACGGAACAGGAGGGAGGCAAGGGGGCCTCCTCTCTCATATGGAAAGTGAGCCATTTCTGGCGAGCCCACCTTGGGGGGGAGCACTGGGAGCGGCTGCGGGACCAGCCACAGCTCCCTCTCCACACAAACCACACTATGGCACGCCACCTTGGCTGGATTGCCATTATGAGCAGCAAATCACGTAGGAAAAAGTGCTCCGTAACTCTCAAATGCTGCAAAAACCCAACTTACAATTCTTAACTGGAGCAGCGGGGCCCTTCTCCGGCCTCTCGCCCAGCATTCGCTTCTACTCTGTTCTAGGTGAGCGCTGAGACAAAGGAGACCCTCCCAGAGGGGCCTGGGGTCCCCCTGCCCCAAAGCAGGGGCGGTCTCAGGAGCTGCCCGCTGCGGGTCATCCTCATGGGACATGGCACTCCCCCAGATTCAGGGTCTCTCAGAATATCATGCATTTAGCTAGAGGGAGGGCGTTCTTTGAGGCAGGAGCGGAGGAGAAGAGCCCCCACACTGCTCAGAACATCCTAAGGCTGGGCCCCAAAGGGCCCCGGCCGCGCCGAGAGCCCGCCCCACTCACCTGCCACCAGTTTGGGTCTTCACGGTTGACAATCTGCAGGATTTCTCCTTTGGAGAACTTCAGCCCTGCCTCTTTGCAGGGAATCAGGTTGTCGTTGTAGGGGTCGTAGTCAAAGTGGCACTTCACAAACACCTGGAAGGACAGAGCACATGACCGTGGCGTGGCGGAAGCCCGGCTCACGCGGGCAAGCGAAACGCTTTGGGGGTGATTTAAGGATGGCGCCCACTACCAGCCGAGCTACCAAGACGCCACTGCAGCTGTGGAGGTCCCACAAACCATTTCACCCCAATATTCTTCAGCACCCCAAAACACTGCGGTCCAGTTTGTAGTCGGAGAGCCAACGCCCAGCAACGTTCTACAGCAAGGGCCCAGACAGGTTGACGGCAGGCCCTGCTGAAGCGGTCCCACTTTTTATCTAAATCCTTTCTTTCCCCTGCATTACCGTAATCAATTTTAACTAGACACATTAGATAGTTTTGAAGAATAACAGACAGTATGTGACTGATACTCATTAAGTAAAAATTAGAGAAATATGCTTCTGTGAGCCACTGCACTTTTAACACCATTAAAAAAAATAATCCATGTTTCAAACCAGTTCCAATTGTTCAGTGATGAAGAGAGCCATCTACACCTAGGGAAAGGCCTGTGGGAACTGAGTGTGGACCACAACACAGCATTTTTACTCTTTCTATGGATGTTTGCTTGCATTTGGTTTCCGTTGTCAGGTTTTTTTTTCTTTTTTCTTTCTAGATTCAATTTTTCTTGTGCAGCAAGATAACTGTATCAATATGTATACACATATTAGATTTAACACATATTATAACATATTTAACATGTATTGGACTACCTGCCACCTAGAGGAAGGGGTAGGGAGAAGGAAGGCAAAATTTGGAACACAAGGTTTTGCAAAGGTCAGTGTTGAAAAATTACCCATGCTTATATTTTATAAATAAAAAGCTTTAAAATTAAATTAATAAAAATAAATAATAAAAATTATTCAATTAAATAATAAATTAAATAAAAATAAATTAATCCATAACACAATTCTATCATTAAGAAAATTGTCAGAAAAAGCACTTTTTCTAGCTGTCTATTGATTTGATATCTTTTTCTTGAGGATATAAAGCCAAATTACAAGTAAAACAAGACTAAGAATCAATATGCAAACTATTAGCAGTCACTTTGTAGCTGATAGGTTTCTTTAAATGATGTTAAATCCTGCCCAGGCCTTTGTTTGCCACACAACGTGTAGATAAGCGCACAAGAGTCCAGGCCCTGACAATTGAGGTGCCGCCCAGCTGCTCTCAGCTCAGGGGTCCCCATTGGAGAAAGAAGATCCATGGTGGCTTACCACAGAAAATGCCACGTTATCAGTTCTGCGAGAACCAACAATTTCCATCCCCATGGCTGCACCCGTCCCAGGGGCGGCTGTGGGGTGACTCCCTGCTCCTATTGTCAAAGTCTGGAGGACTTTTTATCCCAATTTAAATACTAACTGCTTTATAAATCTCTAGTCTATAATGGCAATTTACTGACAATGCAATTTTTAAAATAAGAAGGAAAATATAGTTATAGTTCTTTGAAACCTATTTAAAGACATTCAAATAAGATCCTTCCTGTAGGGCCACCAAAATCCTTCTCGCTTAACTGCTTGCTGGTTCTACCAGCATTATTTGGATCAACCAGTGAGAAAACACAAAATTAATGCTAGGAACAATGAGGTACGTTCCCAAACGAAACCTACAATAGACAGAGAACTCCCAAGCTACCCAATAGGGGAGTTCAGAGAAACGAGCTAGGACCCTGACTTGGACAATCACAGTCGTGTGATCTTAGCAAAGGCACGAAACTTCTTTGGGTTTCCATTTTCCCACCTCTAAAATGGGGATAATAATATGTATTCTCCCTCCCTCATATGGTTGTTGCAAAGAAAAACATTTTTTAAGTGATAACAGACTACATCCAGATATTGATATGAAGGGCAAATTAAATCCAAGAGAAGTTACTACTATATTCTTTACTATTCAATGACAGTAGTGGACAATATTCAAATAAGATTCCCTAAGGCTGGAAAGGCTCGAAGTCAATGCTAAAAATCACCAGAAAGCCAAGAATTTCTCTGGGATAAGACTCCCCAACTGCGTGCAGCCCACGCTACCATTTGACAACAGCATGCGACTCGATACATCAGTTAAATAAAAAAGATCTCATTTGCTGGTGGAGGTTTTAGCTGGGGGGAGACAAAGAAACAAGACACCAGGAAGGCCACAGGCCCACATCCTCCCTGACATGCTTGCGCTCAGCCTGTCCACACCGACAAATGGCCCCAGACAAGCACCCGTGTCTGTGCTGCCAGCCTTTCCGTTTGCTCCATTCTGCCCAACACCAGCGCCCGCCTTCGGTCAGGGGAGGACTCAGGGCCCTGAAGCTCTTTGAGACACACCAGCTGGCAGCCTGGGGGGAGGGTTGCCCAGACTCCTCGGCCCCCCTCTTCTCCTGGCCTTCTCCAAAGGTGGGCATGGGGCGGGGGGGAGGCCTCCCCCACAAAGAGTCCAAATACACTCCCTGGAGAGTCTTTATAAGTGAGAGCAAGCTTTTGGGCGAGTTCTGCTCTCCCACAGGGGGATTCACCTAAGGTGGGCGTTCTCTTCAGCGAGGCAAGTCGCAGCCGATGCCTTCTCTCTCGTTCTTGTCTCCGTCCCCGTGACGAGCTTCCCTTCCACAGGCCGGGGAGGGCTGCTCCTGCTGCAGTGTGTCCAGGCTGGCCCAATGCTCCCCAACTGGCCCCTCGCCGGTACAATCCCCCCTTTCTTGGGACACTCCTGACCATCTCCGGCCCACAAGTCAGGATCAGGCACAAGCTGGAGCCCACCAGCCTCGGCCAGCATCTCTCTCCTCCTGGGAGACATGAGGGCTTTGGGCCTTCAAGGAGGGTGATATTCCAAGATCTGCATCCACAAGGATGGCCAAGAGAACGCCGGGATCATGGAAAAGAACTGTGGGATGTGCAAACATCTGGCTGCTTGCTGGCCGTCCCCTTCGGACCCAGCTCACCGTTGAGCTGCTCTGTCCAGAGGCAACAATGAGACACTGCTGGCCACAAGCATTCCTCTTTGCAGCATCTCTCCAATACGCCTCCTTCTCTCCTCAGACAAAGCCCTCGCCACCTCACACCTGAACGAGGCTGCTGGGCAGGTGGAGAGATCTGCTGCTTGCAGTCCATCCTCCATTCAGCCATCCAAGTACATTTCCTAAAGTGCAGGTCTGACCGTGTCACCCCCTAATCAATTAACTCCAGGGGCTTCCCCCTGCCTCTGGGATCAAATGCACCAAGCCCCGCATCCCCTGCCCCCTCCCACCCTTCCAGTCTTCTCATACCTCATGCCCTCTCCCGGCCCATGCTCTTGGCAGCCAGGAGCCCAGCCTCCAGCTGCTCCCCACGTGCCCCCTGTCTTCCGGCCGTCCTCTATGCCGAGCTTCCTCTCTCGACCCCGGTTTCTCTGGCTTCCCTCGTCTCCAAAGCCAGCCTTCGGGGAGAAGCAGCCTTTCCTGCTCTCCCTCACCCCCGGCACCTTCCGAGGTGTCCTGGACGTGCTCTTTCTTCCCTGCCGATTCACACTGTCTCCTCAATCACACTGGGAGCTCCCTGAGATCGGGGGCCATTTTGGGCCTTTCTGTGCTTGCCCAGAAGGGGCCTGCAGATTAAGGCACCACGGGACCATTCCTGCTTCCTTTGAGCAGAGAGCCAGGAAGGGATAGCCAGGCCCGGCTAAAGAGGCGCTCTTCCAGGGAGGTCACAGACGGTCCAGGCTGACCCCATGCTGAAAAAAGCTCAAGGGCCGTAATGAAGGCAAGATTGTTTCGTGGAAATTAGTACGGTTAAAAAAAAAAAAAGCAATCAGTAGTTCAGATGCAGCAGCTGCACGGTTCCCAATCGGTCCAAAGCTACAGAACGTTCATGGGCTTTCTCTGACCCGAGGTCCCTATCCAAGAGTCAGACCGCTGTCATGGGTCCCATGTTTGGAGAATTAAAAAAAAAAAAAAAAAAAAAAATTCAGAGCTTTGCCTCTAAAAGCTCAATGTCCCTGATCCATTACGTAGCTACTTCTTGGGCATCTGGTGGGTATGAGGGACTGTGCAGAGGGTATGGGAACATGACAGAGGAAGGGTGCCCACTGAACCTCAGCTTGGTGAGGAAGAGAACAGACTGGAGAAAACTCAAGTGAAACAAAACAGCTTTGAAAAGGGCCCCATGTGGTATCTGGGAACGATCAGGGAATGTTCGGGAGCGAGGACGGCTTTTCAGTCAGGAACACGAGTGTGGGACGACCAGAGAGGCAGGAAGACACCGTCTGTACCAGCAAGGAGGAAAAACAGTCCTGAGAGGCAGCAACCCCCGGCCTGGGGTGGAAAGGAAGAGGAAGGACAGAGGGGGCTCAAAACACTGAGAGGCCCGCCCTGCAGGATCATGGAGCGGGGTTAGAGTAGGGGGGTTAGTAGTGGAGGGACAGGGAGATAAGGGAGGAGAGAGATAAGAGGGGGGAGCAGGGAGGAGAGAGGGAGGAAGAGGGAAAGAGACAGAGAAAAAAAGAGAGGGCGAAGGAAAGAGAAAGAGAGAGGGAAAGAGAAGAGAGACAGAGAGAGAAAGAGGGCGAGGGAAAGAGAGACAGAGATAGAGATCCACAGAGACAGAGAGATAAAGAGGCAGAGTGTGACAGAGACAGAGATCCAAAACCAGCACAGAAGAGTAAGCACGTGCAGGTCACTGAAGCCAAAGGTAGAGAGCTGGCAGAGTGACAAGAATACGGGGAGTTCAGAACAGAGGGAAGGAGAAAGAAGCAATGGAGGTGGGAGCAGAGAGAAGGAATGAGGAGCCAGCCTGAGCAGGAAGAGGAAGGCGACCGGGTGACGAGGCCGCTGGGAGAAGGATGAGCAGCTGTGGTGACAGGGGAAGGTGACGGCATCACTGCTCCCCCGATCTCTCCAGGAGGCAATGGGCGCCGGCCAGCTTGGGAAGGCATTTGGCCCAGCGGAGGTGAGAGGGCAGAAGGGCTGGGGAAAGGATGCAGCAGCAGCACAGACTGGCCAGGAGCCCTGCAGAAGGTCGGGGAGACCAAGGCAGGCCCCCAGAACTGGTGAACTCGGGCTCAGATCGGGGTCTGACTCCCTGGATGAGAGGAAGCCTCGGACGCAGAGATCGCAGCCACATGAACTCGCTCCTGCTCCCCTCTGGCAGGAGTCTCTCTTACAGCCCGTTTCCCAGCAGCCTCAGGGAGATAGATCCCTGACTCGGCAAAGGGCAGCTCTGGGCAAGGGGTCACTACTCTGCCCCTTCTGGAGCTGGGCCACCGCCCTCTCCCGCTCCCTTATGTGACAACTCTGCCCACGATCCTGGGGAGCAGAGCTTCAGCTTTGGTTTGGATTTTCTGCGTGGGAAGGGCACGAGGAACCAGCCTCCTAATGGAGTAGCCAACTTGGATCTGGGCTCCTGCATATGCTCAGAATAATCTCTTATTGTAAAGCAATTACAGATTCGAACACTCTGTAATGGAGTCGGGCAAGTCTTGCAGAGAGATTTCACCATCACAGATTTTAAAATTTAAATACATTTTAAACCTCCCCTAAGAACCTGGTCTGGTGCCCCAGTTAGGGATGATAGGGAGTGGAAAAATAGGGGAATGAGAGAGAGGGAGAACCAAAGAGGAGCAGGGGAAAAAAGAGAATGTGCTTTCCCAAAATGGCTCGAAGCACTTTAATGTCCAGCCGAGCTAAGTTTCTCTACGCTCATCATTAAGTTGGCTGTTAAGATCATTAGCTAAGTTACAGAGGGGTCCAGATCTGTATTCCTGGAGGGACTCTGCTTACAGGGAGGGCCTCCCAGATCTCCAAAATATTAGTTTATTTAGAAAAAAGCATTCTCAGCATCTGTTACACTATGTGCTCAGACGACGCCACGTGGCTCTCACTGGCCATGGATTAGCCCTTCCCAGCCAAGTACAATCTGCACACTCCCAGGCCGGGCAATTCCAGCTACTCCCTTAAGTGAATCTCACGGTTTTCTCTGGATATTCTGCGCTCTGCCGACTCCGTGGCCTTCGGGGTCTTCCTTAGTCATCCAAGCCCCAAGCAATCTCCATCTTTCCGGTGTACTCCTACGGCTTTGCCTGTGCACTGCTCAGATGGGCATTTATCCCACGCTGGGCCTTAAGCCCTGGGAAGGTCCTGACCGTATCCTCCGCTTCCAGGCCGGAGCAGGTGGCCCATAAATATTTACTTAATGAATGCACAAAATAATTAGTAATGTGACCGAACCTGCTAAAGCCTGGTGGGCAGGGGAGGGCGTTCGGGATCGTGCTGCTGCTGCTGGAAGTCACGCTGTGACCCAGTTCCCTCGTCTCCCTTCATTCTAGCAAATATAGTTAGGTTATTGCTCCTAAAATCCACCAGCTGCACGAGGCGGCAAGACCACGTGAAAGCCTTGCAGCGGGGGGCAAAGCTTGGTGGACACAGACTGGGCCGCTGACTCCCTCTGACCAGTGCTGGGCCGTCCAAGGCTGTGGAGAGACTGCAGAACGAAGGGATGATCTCCAAGGTCTCTGTGGGTCAGCTCTGCGTCTCCCGGCCCCTCTGTACCCCAGGCCCCTTTGTGCTCGCCCACCCCCTGCCCCTGCAGCTCCATCCCTGTTTGCTCAGCATCCTCTCCAAGTCTCCCCTGGCACCAGCTGCCCTCAGCCAAAGGCCACCCGACTTCCTACAGACAAGATGAACCTCTCTGCCAGGGGTCAGGCTGCTCTCTGCCCTTCCCCCACTCCCACAGCTGGCCAGTGGGTCAGAGCAAGTGCCCCCTCCCCTCCTCCCACTCTTGTGGCTGCTGCCCTATTCCAGGAATCATCGCCATCCAGCCAGCAGCCAGAGCGGGCCATCAGGCTTCCATGCCCCCTTGCACAAGTGCCCGACCTCTCCAGTGCTCTGAGATCTGACCTTCAGGGCCTGCCTTTCTGGCACTTCATTCCTATACTTCTCCCTCCCCCATCCTGGCTGCCCCCAGCGGCCCCCAACAAGCTGCACCTTAGAACGCGGTCCTCCTCCCCTCCCTCAGCCCTGATCTCTGCAGCTGGTAAAGAGCTCTTCCCGACCGTGGACTTGGGCCCCTGGCTTCTTGCCTCTCTCACGCACTCACCACCTATCACTTTTGATTATAATTTGTGCTTTCTTCTCCCCTCCAGACTATATTCTCTCTAAGGGCAGGGACCTCGACTCACTCAACTCCTGCCCTCGTTCGGGGCCTCAAACAGTTTCCTGCACAGAGCAATGTTTGTGGAAGTTGCTAAGAACGTTTTCTTCAACGTGACAAAAAACAGCCACACGGCACCCGGCGACCTCGGCACCGGGCGACCTCGAAGTTTTCCTTCTCCAGGTGCCGTGTTGAACCTGCGCTGGGTCACGGGCCGCCCAGGGGAGGGAGAAACACTCGGAACACGAGGCTTTGCAAAGGTGGACGTTGAAAACAAAGAGCTATTATTTACCCAGAAGCCAGCATCCCTTCTTCTGGGCCTTCTGGGGGTGACGGCCAGGGCCCGTCGGTCCCCCACTCACCTGCTGAGGGGTGACGGTGTCCCTGTAGCTGGGCAGGATCTTCAGGGTGACGCTGCCGCTGATGCTCCTCAGCAGCTCCTGAAGCTCCTTGGGGTTGTTCCCAACCTCGTGGCCGTTGACCTCCTTGATGACGTCCCCGACGTGGAGGAGACCCTGCCGGTCTATCATGCCCCCGTGAAGGATCCGGGCAATCACCAGGTCATTATTTTCAACCCTGAACGTCACACCCTATGGGGAAAAGAATGACGACGGAACCTCCATTATTCTGGGACCGGGGGTCACCCTGGGACAGTCCCCAACACAGGAGGACAGGGGGACAGAGGCTCACTGCTGCCCTCCCGGGAGGAGCCAATGGGGTTGTCCCCCCCCACCCTGGTTCTTGTGACAAGGCTCAGCCGGCACGGGGGCACTGGGGGCAGAGTGGGCCAGAGGCCGCCATTCTCCCTGTGTGCAGCCCATGTCCCTACCTCAGGAGGCGGGAGGCCACCATTCTCCCTGTGTCCCCACCTCAGGAGGAGGAGTCCATTTCACTGGGGGGGGGGGGTTCCTTCAGGGCCTCGCCCCCCTGACTTTGTCCTTTAGAACTGGCCCCCCGCATCTCTTCATGGCTCAGTGAGCTCCTATGGCCCCGGGTAATCAGCTTCCTGACAAAAAGGCCTTGGGGGTGCTCGGACCAGTCCAGGGCCAGACCTCAGCCGCATCCCCAGCAGCTCAGGCCGAGGGGAGCCGAGTTCCGATCCGTTCTTACCAAGGGCTCGCCCGCTTTCTTGTGGATCCCGAGGATGCGGATGGCGTCTACGGGCAGCAGCTGATTGTTCACGGAGGAGTGATTCATCTCGGGGCTCGATGGGGGTGAGTCATAGCACTTGGATGCCACGATATCATGGGCCTCCAAAAGAGACTGCAGGGGCAGATCAAAGAAGGGGTTAGACCGACGGGCACGCACGTGGGCACTTGGGGAGGGGTTAGAGAGGGAATACACTGGGCCAGACTTGGAAGAGCTGGTGGGGGCCCTGGCTAGGGCACTGGGCTTGGGTGAGGAGGACCCCAGATCAAATGTGAATTCAGGCACTTTTCAGCTCCGTGACTCTGGGCAAGCCACTTTAATCACCGCCTGCCTCAGTTTCCTCACCTGCAAAATGGGGATAGTTACAGCACCTACCTCAGTGTTGTTGAAGGCCAAATGAAATCATATTTACTAGCTTTACAATGCTATATAAATGCTACTGTTTTTATTATTCTTTTGTGATCTGTGAAGTCTCACAGACATCCCTTTTAAGACTGTAACTAAGAGAAATGGCAGAGAGCCCATCTAAAAACCATCGTGTTGTGTTATAATTGGGACTGAAGGTTGCGAGCGAGGAAAGAGCCCGACCTTTTATGAAAGGAACGGTTTTGTTTCGGCAGAAAGTCACGTTGTAAAATCACAGGATTTAGAAGAAGTGACTGTGTAAATTAGCCACCAATTAGCAGAGAAGTGGGAGTGAGGAAGCGAGCTGCCAGAGAAATCCTTGACTAAAGCCCCCACTATGTGCGCAGCAGAGAAGTGCTCTGGTTCTTGGCCTTCTTTTTCATGGAGCAGGCCCAGGAAAGGGTCACCTGAGGTAGGCCACCAGAGCGGACGTTTCTGAAGCTGCAAAGAGGCTCTGAGAGGCAGAAATAGCAGCCTCAAGTTTACAGGAAACTAAAAATAAATGGGCGCTACCTGATTTGTAAGATATAAAAAAAAAAAAAAAAAAGAAAAGAAAAAGCAAGCAAGCAGTCACGTGATTCCTGGCTGATGGAGCTTGAGCAGAGAGCATTTAGCAGCTACCAGAGCTTTCCAAGCTGTATCCAGGACCTCAGCTGGGAATGAGAATTGAAACAGTATTTTATGGTTGGGAAGTGGAGTTCTGAAGAAAAAGCAGACACCGGATGGCCAAAGTCTTAAAATCCTGATTAGGAGGAATCTTTGTAAACACCTAGAAAAGAAAGGGTGCAAGGTAGGGGGGCAGGTCGGCCCTGCTGAGCCTCAGGGCTTTCTGGGACAGCAGCAAATAGGAAGATTTAGCCTGGAGCCAAGGTGGGGTGGGATGGCCTGGAAGAAGAGGGGCCTCTGAGAGCAGGCTGGGGGCAAAGAGAAGGGAAAGGAAAGACTCAGTCAGCCAACCCGGGGCGAGGGCCCTGTTTCAACAGCCACATGTCCAGGGTGTTGACAAATGAGGGGGAAGAGTTGGGCTTCTCCAGGGTTTGGGGGAGAGCAGAGGAGGTTAGGCTGAGAGGTGCTGACAGAGGGACACCCAACGGGAGAAGCAACTGAGGGCAGACAGAGGCCCCGGAGAAGGAAGGAACTGGCCAGAGCTGACCACCTGGTGCCGGGGCTCCCCCAGAGCTGACCCCCTGGCTGCCAGGGCTCCCCCAGAGTCAGTCCTCCCTCAGAGCCAGCAGTGCCCCAGAGCTCACCCCCTGGTTGTGGGGGCTCCCCCAGAGCCATCCAAAGTTGCAGGCACCTCCACCCTGGCACTCCCCACCAGAACAGGCAGACCCACGAGAAGGCTGCAGCCCAGAAAGGCCAATCTCCCCCTTCTCCCCCAAGCTTCCAACAATGGCCCCAGGCATCGGCTTCTCTGCCCTGGAGGGTTTCAGAGGCGCTCTCCTGGCTCTCCTCCTCCCCCCCTGACCACTCCTGTTCAGTTACTTTCCAGGACCTTCATCTGGGTCAACCACACCCACTATGGGGGCTCTGCCCCAGACCCCCTTCCCTCCCCACTACTTCAGCCAGTGCTCTTGCCAGCTCCCCAGTTAAATCCTCCCCTCTCCCTGCGGAGTCTCCAGCCCTGCCTCTTCCTTTCCCTAACTCAGCCTGGCCCCCATGGGGCTCTCCTCAGCCTCCTCCCCCAGGCACCAGGCTCACAGCTTGCAGCTTCTGCCCACGGGCCATCTCTCAAGCCTGGTGGTCCCATCACCCACCTCAGGTTATCCCAAGAGCCGCAGGCTCTTGCTCAGGCTTCCCCCCACTCTAGCCCACCTGGTCTGACCCCGTCAGTCACCTCTCCGATGAGCCCCAGTGGCTCCCTATTGCTCAGCACTCCAGGGTTCTTCCTAAGCCGGCCCCCTCTGACCTTTCTACTTCATTCCCCATCACAAGCTCTGCCGTCCAGCGGTGGCAGCCTCTGAGTAATTCCTTGCCCGAGACCCTCCATTTCCCCCCTCCAGGTACTTTTTCTGACTGCGTCCCCTGCCTGCCATGCTCCCCCTCCTCACTGCCAGCTCCTGGATCCCTTCAGTGCCAATTTCCACTAGAAACCCCCCAAAGCCCCTTCACATCAGTGTCTTTCCTCAAGCATTTCCATTTTCCCCATCTGTATATAGCGTGTCCCCTATTAACCGTGGGGGCTCTCTTTTGCCTTTTTTTGTATAATGAGCACTGGGCAAACAGCAGGTAATTAATAAACTCTTGTCAGGCAACATCATAAATCTTGAAGGACACAGCCACTATATTAATGAGTCCCATGGAATAAATAATTCGACATTGGGACTCCCCTATTTCCACTCCCTCTCTGTATTCAGCAATCCCTCCCATGTTCCTTTTTTCCTCCCTGCCACGTTATTGGGAATTGACCTTCCACCTTGTAGTTATCAAACAGTTCTTCGGGACACTTCAGCTGCAGCAGATGCCCTGAACAAATGCTGTATTTATCGGCGTGACATTTTACTTCAGTCACTGAGGGCACAGAGGGCCATCAATCAATGGGAGTCCAAGACACTACAGAAAACATTACTTGCCAATTATTTCTTGCCAATTTGCTTGGTGAATGGTAGGTAGCCTTGCATTTCCTTTCCTTACCCATTTCCTTTCCTTTTTGATCCGATCTTTCTTGTGCAGCAAGAGAATTGTAGAAATATGTTTACACATATTGGATTTAACATGTAGAACATATATATTGGATTGCCTGCCATCTAGGGGAGGGGGCGAGGGGAAGGAAAGGAAAATCTGAAATACAAGATTTTGCAAGGGTCGATGTTGGAAAATTATCCATGTATATGTTTTGAAGATAAAAAGCTTTAAAAAATTTTTAAAAAGAAAAAGAAAAAGAAAGAAAGATAGGTAGCTAGATGGTACGGTGGACAGAGCACCAGGCCTGGAGTCTGGAAGACACATCATCCTCCAGAGTTCAAATCCACCCTCAGACACCGACCCTGGGCACCTCGTCTGCCCCCGTGTCCTCATCTGTAAAATCCGAACTCCTCCAGGGCTCTGCCAAGAAGACCCCAATGGGGCACAAAGAGTCAGGCAAGATGGAAAATGACCCGGCCACATTTAGCAGGTAAATGCAGTGAAAACGGCTTCTTTCTACGTCTCAGGGCTCGAAGCTTGATAAGACAGTTTTCAGGCACTAAAGGGTTAATGTGATGGGCGGAAAAGAGATTTTGTTTACAGAAGTTTAGCAACAGAACTGATCGAGAGCAAGACCCTTGTCGCTCGGCCTAAGTCTGGCTTTGTGCCACAGCACAGCGACTCGGGAAAGAAGAAATCTTGGTTTTTTTCACGTCTGCCTTTTACAAATACAGAAACGCTTATGTCAGTCATTCAGTGAACATTTATTAAGCACCTACTGTGCGGTTGGCTGGAGAAGCTGGGAAAAAGCAAACTCGGCCCCTCCCCTCATGGCACTTCCCCTGGGACGGGGGCGACCCAAAACTAAATGGGCAGAGACAAGATTTCTCCCCAGGAGGATGCCTAGGAAAGGGCTCTGCCGGGCGCGGGGCACCAGGAGGCCTGCCTTCCGTACGGGCAGAGCAGAGACTGGAGGTGAGAAATGGAGGGTCACGGGGAGAGCAGCAGGTGACCAGCGGGGCTACACTGCAGGAGGCCGGAGAGGTAACCCCTGGGGAGCGGGGCCAGGGGAAGGAAGTGTGGGCCATAAGCCACACACTGATCTCAACCTGCCAGCTCAGAAATGTGTCTCTGGTCACAAGGAAGAGAAAAAGAGTTAAGATGAAAAAGAGAAAACCTCTGATCAGTGAGCGGAAAATGACCTTAGGGCCCCACTTTCTTGGTAGCTAAGTAGGACCATCCCTAATATAAAAGACCCTATAACTATCATGAATTTCATAGAAAGACTAAGAAAAATCCAACCAGAAATATTTTAAGGTAAAAATAAATCTAAAATAGAGGCCAAAAAGTAACTGATTTTCTTCTTTGAATAATATAAATCATCACAAGTATTTCAAATAATTAGTCAAATTTGGAAAATAATTCACATATAGTTCTTGTATGGAGGATTTGTTTACAAAAAAATAAAATACTCAAACAAAAAAAAGTTATTTAAATAACTTTGGAAAAAAGAAATTGAATTAAAACATCCAGATAGATTTAGAAGTGAATTATAACAACACTCAAAGGAAAATTAATTTCAGTATTACATAAACTCGATGCCAAAATAGGGCAAGAAGAGAACCTTCTCATTTCTTTCTAGGACACATACAGGATTTTTGATACCTAAACCAAGACCAACAAGAGAGAAAAAGGCAAGAACGTCTAATAAACATAACAGCAGCGTAGTGTTTGATCAACCCAAAGTCTTCACTTGCTTGAGTAAGGATTTACTACAGAAAGTGCTGAGAAAACTGGAAACCAATCTGGCAGAAATTAGGTCTAAATCAACATCTCACACTATACACTAAGATAAAAGTCAAAGGAATATATGGCAGATATGAAATATATCACGAGCAAATTAACGATCCTTCAAAAAAAAGGGTCAAAGGATGACAAAGAGAAAAAGCAGATCACTCTGAGTACATAAAATTAAGCTCTTTGGAAATTTAATTGGTAAAAGAGTCACATGGCCAAAGGCGAGAGGTAGCTAAAGGAGAAAGGCATGATGGGAAAAGGTTACCTGAAAGTGAGGCTCCTTGAGAATGCTGACCAGCTCTGCAACATTTTCATCTACATTTATCAATGGGCTGATGTCTTCAAGAATTTCATTCACTAGTTCCAAGTTATTATCACTGACAGCTTCAAGTTTAGAATCTTCGAGTCTCTCGTGAGCCTGAAATCATGACAAATGTATATTAACAGCAGTACTACTTTTGCATTCTTTCTGATCCAATTAACATTTTCTTCTTGATTTATTAATGTTTCATAAAGATTTTTTAAAAACCATACTATTTGGACATTTGACTCATTATAAGCTAAATTTCAGTTTGTTATTTATACATATGCACACAAGTTTTCCAGCAATAGTTTTTCAAGCAGTATCAGACTCATAATTCACACTCTAATCCAATTGCTAACATGCAAATTTTGTAATGAACTCAAAGATCTAAAAAAGCTGGCTGCAAGTCCTTTTGGAAATAGTTTTAACTGAATGCTAATTAAGGAGGCCTTATTCTCACCAGAATTGACTAATCTTTCTAGATTAAAGATGCAATAAATATTAATGCTGCAACTTAAAAATTATGCTTACTATGTATCCAACAAGAAAACATGTGTCAGGAATGGTTTCCGACTTTTAAAAAATAGGTCAATTATATTTCATTCTCCACCCAGCTCATGAGATGAAATAATGGTGATGAAGTCATAAGAAAAGCAAAAGCACCTCTGGCCAGACAGAACTGTGCTAATGCTGAAGTAATTCACCGTAGATTGGGGCCGGAAAGGGAGAAGCAATGGCAGAGCTCAAATGGAGAGGGATGCCCGCTCTGCCACGGCCAGTGAAGTGACAAACGAGTGAGTGTGAAAGACAAAAAGCAGCCGCACAGACAGACTGGAGCAACCCCAAGCTAGAGAGCAGGAGAAATGAGACCAGGCGGTTAGTTCTATGAAATGTCGCGTTCACTCAGCACAACCACATCCCGGCTGGAAGAAACTTCCTGAACGTTGATTAAAAATGACAGAAGATCTGCTCGTGTGCACGCTTGTCTGAGCTCGGACCAAACTTCAGCTGGGTCTTGCTGTCTTGTACACATTACAGTTTGCCAGAAAAAATTGGGCAGGGTGTTAAACACATTCCCAGGTGCAGCTCAACTAGATGAAAATGCAATCGAAGAATATCGAACAAAATAAACAAGAATAAAACAAAATGTAGATAATATTATATTTTAAAACTAAGTCACCAGGAAGCTATGGATGGATTAGTATGTGCCGCGCGCCCCCTCCCCTATTTCTGTTTGCATTGGATACTGCTGCTATAAGGGAACAAACAGAAAATATGAAATGCTGAGCAAATGCTTAAAAGTAATTTTAGTTTGGTCAAAAATGGGAGAAATGGTAGAAAACCAAGAGAAAGCAAAACCTGAGAAAAGGCAAATAATAGTCATCATATTTCTTTTTAATCCTTCTCTCCTCATTTCTATCTATACTTTTTAAAAAGTCACAATAAAAATAAGGAAAAATTACACCCAAGTGTCATGTAATTGGGAGAGGGGGAGCAAAGTGTGTGGGGGGGATAAAGGGAAGAAGGAAAGAAGGAAGGGAAAGAGGGAAAGAAGGGGGGAGGAAGGAAGGGAAAAAGAGAGACAGAGACAGAGAAAGAGAGAGAGAGAGAGAAGGACAGAGATACCAAACCCAATTCCTTGAGAGATCAGGGAAGTTTCTCCTAAGGTAAAGGGTAAACCAGGCAAAGACTCTTGGGATGTGCTGAGTCAGCTTGGCCATTCCTACAGCCAGAGGCAGGCAGCAGGGACCCAATGAGCCTTTACTCAGTACTTCTTCCCATCAGGGAATCACCGTTTGGTCAGGAAGAGAATGGTCTGCATGGGAGAAATCACCCAGAGGAGAGGCTCTCCTGCATCCTCCCCTTTAAGCATCCTTGGTCTCTGGGTTAACAGCAATCTCCATCCCCCCCTGAGGGCTGTGTGGCCCTTCCTGCATAGGGAGGTCTCCCTTGTCCTGCCTCTGGAGCATCCTGGGCCCCAGGCCTCTCTCCAGGACCTGGCTCAGGGGCAGCCTAAGCTAAGTGATAGAGGGGCAGGGAGGGAGGCAGGCCTTATGGGGG
>JAJPUD010000324.1:30310-58545 GCA_023553655.1 Myrmecobius fasciatus
AAATATGTATACATATATTCGATTTGCCAATATTTTAACATAATTAACATGTAGTGGATATCCTGCCATCTAGGGGAGGGGTGGGGAGTTGGGGGGAAAAATTTGTAACGGAAAGCTATGTAAGGGTTATTGTTGAAGAATTACCCACACATATGTTATGCAAATAAAATAAAATTAAAATAAAATAAAATAAAATAAAAAAATAAATCAAATCAAACAATTGTTTATCTATTTTATCATTTTCCTTCATAAAAACAGCTTAGAATATTGTACATAGTAACATCAAGATAGTATGATCAATCATAACAGACTTAACTCTTTCCAAGAATATAGTGAACCAAGATAATTCCAAGAGATTTCGGGTGGAAAATGCCATCCACATCCCCAAAAAGAACTATGTAGCCTGAATGCAGATCAAAGTATAATATTTTCACCTTTTTTTGTTTGTTTTTTCTTTCTTGTGCTTTTCCTTTTTTGTTCTGACCCCACCCTTCACTCTGTGACTAATATAGAAATATGTTTAAAATGATTGTACATGCATAACCTAAAAATAAATAAAAAGTTAATTCGATGGTTTCCAATTTCTATTCCTTTCAACTCTTAATTCTTAGTTTGATTTTCAGTATTTCTAATTTGCTGCTTAGTTGGAGATTTTTGGTTTTTGTTTTCAAAATTTTTATTTTCTTTTAAATTGCATGCCCAATTCATTGATGTAAGTATTCAAAGATAGAAAATTTCCCCTAAGTATGCTTTTGATTATAGTCATAAATTTTGGCTTATTGTCAAACTCTTTAATGAAATTATTATTTCTATGATCTTTGACCCACTCATACCTTATATTTAGTTCCCAATTAATTTTTAATCTGTTTCCATAATCCTTTATTGAATGTAATTTTTATAGCATTACTGTCTGAAAAGGATGCATTTAATATTTATGCTTTTCTGCATTTAGTGACAAAGGGTTTTTTTATGTCTAAAACATAGTTAATTTTTGTGAAGGTGCTATGTATAGATGTGAAAAAGGTATATTTCTTTCTATTCCCATTCAATTTTCTCTAGGGGACTATCACATCTCACTTTTCTAAAATTCTATTCTTTGCCTTAACATCTAGTTCCAAAAGGGGAAAGTTGAAGTCTCCCACTAGTATTATTTTTCTGTCTATTTCTTTCTGTAAATCATTTTAACTTTTCCTTTAAGAATCTAGATACTACCATCAGGTACATATATATTTAATAATGAAATTACTTCATTATTTATGGCCCAGCTTCTTAAATTGACTCTTATGGAGTCATGGTAACAGCGCCAGGATTACAGAATTATGATTTATGATCAGCAAATGTTTGATTTGTATATCTATTTAAAGTACCTATATATCCAGGGTCGTGTAAAAATTTGTAGGCTGAAAAGGGGCTGCGAGTGGAAAAAGTTTAAGAAGCCCTGCTGCTCTATGGTACCTTTTTAACAAAATGTAGTTTCCCTGCTTCTCTCTTTTAATTAGATCTATTTTTGGTTTTCCTTAATCATGACTTCTACTGCTGCTTTTTTCATCTTAGCTGAAGCAAAGCAATTTCTGCTCCAGCCCCTTATTTTTACTCTTTATGTTTATATTTCAATAAGTTTCTTATAAACAACATATTGCTGGATTCCAGATTTTAATCCATTCCATTCTTCTAACCACTTCTGCTTTATGGGCGAGTTCCTCCCATTCACATTCACAGTTATAATTACTGTGTATTTCCTTCCATCCTATTCATTTTCATTCTCTCTCTCTCTCTCTCCTCTCCCCACTCCTCTCCCATCTCATTCATCCTCCAAATTCTGTTTTGCTTCTGACCCCTATATTTCTTGATCTACCCACTGTACTATCAATCTCCCCCGTTTTTCTTAACTTCCCCTCCTTCTTCCCTGTAGATTAAGATGGATTTCTGCCCAACTGAGTTTATATATTACTACTCTAAGTCATTTACAATGAGAATAAGGTTCAAGTGCTACCCACAATTCTTTCATTTCCCCCTCTACTATAAAAGCTCTTCCTTTTTCACCTCTTAATTGAGATAATTTTCTTTTTTTTCCTCTCCTTTCCCCTTTCTACCAGTGTATTCCTCTTTCTTAATTTAATTTTTGTTTTATTTTTTAAAAAATCATACCATTATAGTCAACTCACATCCTCTCCTCTGTCTATACACAGATAGTTTTTATTTAATGGAAGTGGACCATTCCAGACCTTCCCATCCCCCTGTGGAGTTCTGCCAGGCCTGACCCTTCCATGACTCTGTGACCCTCACATCCAGAGAGGTTTCAGTGCCTGGGGCCCCCAAGAGCCAGAGTGGTTCCACTATCTTGAGGTCCTGTGGAGTTACAGAGTCAAATTTGTATAATGCGAAGTTTTAAGTAAAGCAAGTACTGTCAGTATACTTCTTTTAAATGCCCTAATAAAAAAATTCTTACAAGTATCTTCCCATACAGGAACATAATCCCTTGTGATTTCTCTCATGTTTACCTTTTTATGATTCTCTTGAATCTTGTATTTAAAAAAATCATTTTTTTCTATTTAGCTCTGTTTTTTTCAACAGGAATGCCTGAAAGTACTCCATTTCATTAAATAACCATTTTCCCCATAAAGGATTATACTAAATTTTGCTGGATATCCCTGGCTGTAATCTCCTAGCTCCTCTGTCTTCTAAAGTATCATATTCCAAGGCGTCTAATCCTTTAATGTGGAAGCTATTAAAACTTGCATTATCCTGACTGTGACACCATATTTGAATTCTTTCTAGGGGCTTGCAATATTTTCTGCTCGACCGAGGAGATCTGGAATTTGGCTACAATATTCCTGAGAGTTCTCTTTTTGGGAATTTCTTTTAGGTAATCAATAAATTCTTTTAATTTCTTTTTTGTTGTTGAGGCTTTTTTTTGGGGGGGAGATAAGGCAGTTGGGATTAAGTGGTGTACACAGGATCACACAACTAATAAGTATTAAATGTCTGAGACCAGATTGGAACTCAGGTCCTCCCAACTCCAGGGATAGTGCTCTATCCAAATGTGCCATCTGGTTGCCTCGGATCCTTTTAATTTCTATTTTGCCCTCTGATTCTAAGATATCAGGGTAGTTTTTCTTTGACAATTTTTTGAAATAAAATGTCTAAGCTTTATTTTTCCCCATGGATTTCAGGTAGTCCAATAATTCTTAAATTATCACTTGTGGATGTATTTTCCAAGTCAGTTGTTTTTCCAATGGGATAGTTCATATTCTCTTCTATTTTTTTCATTATTTTGTTTTATTGTTACTTTATGTCTTATGTAGTCATTAGCTTCCAGACTCGCCCAATTCGAATTTTAAAAAATTTTTCTTTAGTAAGCTCTTTTCCCATTTGGTTAATTCTACTTTTTAAGGAATTCTTGTCAGTGAATTTTTTTTTTTTACCTCTTCTTATCTGGCCAATTCTTCTTCTTTTTTTTTTTAAATAAAGCCTTTTATTTTAAAGACATATGCACAGATAATTTGACAACTGACCCTTGCATAACCTTGTGTTTCAAATTTTCCTCTCCTCCGCACCCCCTCCCCTAGATGGCAAGCAATTCAATATATTTTAAACATGTTAGAATACATGTTAAATCCAATATATATAAACATATTTATACAATTCTCTTGCTGCACAAGAGAAATCAGATCAAAAAAAGAAAGTAAATGAGAAAGAAAATAAAATGCAAGTGAACAACATCAAAAAGAGTGAGAATGTTATGTTGTGATCTACATTCAGTTCCAACAGACCTCTCTCTGGGTGCAGATGGCTTTCTTCATCACAAGATCATTGGAACTGTCCTCAATCATCTCACTGGAAAGAGTCACGTTGATCAGGATTGATCATCATATAATATTGATGTTGTTGTGTATAATGATCTGGTTCTGCTTATTTCACTTAGCACCAATTCATGTAAGTCTTTCCAGATCTTTCTAAAATCATTCTCCTGAACATTTCTTATAGAACTATAATATTCCATAACATTCACATGCCATACCTTATTCAGCCATTCTCTAATTGATGGGCATCCATTTAGCTTCCAGTTTCTTGCCACTATGAAAAGGGTTGCTACAAACATTTTTGTACATGTGGATCCCTTTTCTTCCTTTAAGATCTCTTTGGGATATGTTCAATTCTATTTTTAAAGGTTATTTTCTTCAATATTTTTGTGACTCCTTTAACAAAAGTTGTTGACTTTTTTTTTCATGATTTTTTTTTTGCATCACTCATTTCTTTTCCCAATTTTTCTTCTGTACTTTTCTTATTTAATTTTTAAAATCCTTTTTTTTTTTTTAAGCTCTTCCAGGAATTCTTTTTGGGCTTGAGATCAATTCATATTTTTCTTTGAGGCTTTGGATGTAGGTTTCAATTTTTCTGCTTCTAAGTTTTTGTTTTGATCATTCCTCTCATCATAGTAAAATTTTTAATAGGTTCTCTTTCTGTTGTTTGCTCATTTCCAGCCTATTTCTTGACTTTTTGTACTGCTATTTTCAGACCTAGTTCAGAGGGTCTGTAAGTTTTCCAAGGTGTTATGATCTAATGAGAGGTGTAGTCACTGCTTTAGTGTATCTACAAAAACATCACTAGGAAAAAAATCAATACTCTCTTAATTTTAAATCAGAGAAAAATAAAAGTAATAGAATAGACTCTTATGAAGAAAAAATTACAAATGTGGCTTTGTGGAGTCATTACAAAAAATAAGGCGGATACCCTTTGCAGTTATTATGCATTGCAAATAACTTTCAGGATTGTCATTTTTGTGATTTTAAACTGGCAAAGTTTTGCATGAAAAAAACAATACATCTAGGATAAGAAAGAAAATTGTCAATTTCCCTCCAAATTTGCATCAAATATCCCGAATAAGGCTTGAGATTCTAATCTACAGGAATTAAGAGAAATTGAGAACAAGAACCATTCCTTCCTAAGTGGTCCAAGGACAGAAGCCAACAGCTTGCAAAGGAAAATTGAAACTACTTATAAACAATTTGAGGTTCTATCTCACATGTAACAAAGTGACAAAGAGACCATAATATGCTAATTGTCACTGTCAGAGGGAAGACAAGCTCCAAGGAAACAGGTGACTCCACGGTTCAGTCCCTTTGAGTCAAAGCTCCCACTGCATGGCCTCTATTTTAAATAAGTCAAAGATGTAAAGACAAGTCTCAAATATAATAAACTATTCAGAATGCTTTCTGTGATGGAAAAGAATTGGAAACAAAGGAAGTCCTTGGATCCTAAGGAATGGCTAAATGTTTGGTACATGAATGCAATGGAAGCTGCAAACAGGAGAAACTTAATAATGAGACTATTTAACAGTCAGTCGACAAGCACATGTACAAGGCTCTCTGCAAGGCTAAAGGATACAAAGAGAGGGAAACGGTCTCTATGTTCAGAGAATCGACAGTCTAGTGAGAAAGACATGATGTAAAGACCTAGGTACATACAAAATATACACAGAGGAGATAGAAAATCATCTGAAAGGGGAAGGCACTAAGAGGAGAAGGAATCAGGAAAGGTCACCTGCAGAGCTGTGAAGGAAGTCTGGGAAACTAATAAGTGGCAGTGAAGAGGGGGCAAAGAGAGAGAGAGATGAAGGAGATTGTGGGAGGAACTGCAGCTGCATCCCCGTATATCACAAAACACGTATAGAAAAAAGATTAAGTATAAAAAGTATTTTTAAAAGTATGAAATGTCCTGCAGGAAATCAGAATTAAGAAAGAGTGTAAAAGTGGATTTGAAGCTTAATATCCCCAAACCCTAGGATCTTGGCAACTGGTTCCATTACTTCCTGGTAAATGAAGGGATAAGAAATGGAAGCTGGGTCAGATTTTATATTCTTGGGTTGAAAGATTATAGCAGAGTGACTGCAGTCATGAAATTAAAAGATGCCTGGTCCCTGAAAGGAAAGCTATAGCAAATCTGGACAGCAGACGTAAAAACAGAAATAGCACGTTGCAGACAAAGGTCCCTATAGTCAAAGCTATAGTTTCACTAGCTGTGCGAGTTGGACTATATAAGGAAAGCTGAATGCTGCAGAATTGATGCTTTTGAATTTTGCTGGAGAAGATTTTTCCGAGTCTCTTGGACAGCGAGGAGATGTAATCTGTCAATGCTCAAAGAAATTAATTCAGACTATCCACTGGAAACTCAAAATACTGACGCTGAAACTTAAAATACTTCAGCCACATCATGAGAAGACAAGCCTGGCTGGAAAAAAACCCTGTTGGGAAACACTGAGGGCAAAAGGCGAAGGGGACAGCAGAGGATGATGGTCACAAAGAGTCACTCATGACTGAATGACTGCACAGGTTCTATTTCCTTTTTATTTCTTTTAGTAACCCTAACATTTCCATCTGGTTCAGGCAGCACTGGAGAGCACCATACCTCTTTAACGTATCTGTTCTTGACAATGATCTGGGACTTTTTACAATGTTGAGGCCACAGAAGCAACAACGTGTCCCAAAACAAATGCCTTTCTAAGATCCCACCCCTTCAGCTGAGTGATCTGGGAGTCCTTTCCCCCTGCTGCAGATCCCGGCCACCTATAGCGTCCAGACTGCGGGGCTCCTGTTTGTATCCTCAAAGCTGCCACAAGTTCACCCAGGGTGTTTGGCCCCGGGGAGCACCCGGTCACCCACCTGCTATCCCTCCTCCCACGGTGGGTCACCCGAGTCCTTGCTGACATCCTTTAACCCCTGTTCTTAGGAGAATCTGCCTCCCAGATTCCAGGATGCAGCCTGCTCACACCCCCAGAGCATGTTTCTCCATCCCACTCTGGGCTACACCCACATTCAGGGCTCCAGAACAACTCTGGGTCTCACTGCCTCACAGCAACACTGACAAACTGTTTCTTGGGGTCAGGGCTGTGTAATATCCTGAAGACAATCCAGCACTCTCTCCTCTTCCTTTCAACTATGGGCCCCTGCACATCATCCCTCCATGTTGTCTCTCCCAGGTGGACACCTTTTAATATAATATATATATATATATATCATTGCACTGGAAAGACCATCATTAATGTCACATTTTGTTCTACAGAGTAAACATCAATTTGTAATAAACATTAAGTCCAGAGGGATCTTATATGCTTTACTCCTTTCACGATGAAGTCCACAGTTGAATACTCTTTACAAAAGCCTGCCCCTCGGACCCCTTCACTGAAGATGCAATCAATTCCTCTCTAAGTGACTCATCAAGATAGGGCAGAGACAGGAGAGAGTAGCCATGTGTTGATAGTCACCTTTTTCACATATTGAGAAGGTTTGAGATCCATACCCAATTACCCCAAATTCCTTGTCTACCAGTCAGTCCCCCGATGTCTCCTTCCCACCTGCCCCCGCCTGTCCCTAGCAGACTTCCTTTCTGCAATCTAACCCCATCTTGGATGCTCTTCCCATCTTGCTTGTTTTTTCTTAGGACATGAGGAGTCAAGTGAGGAATGGCCAAAAAAACCAACCCACCCAACCCAAGTTGCTGAAGAATATTTTTACATCTGGCTTAGGAACCTGCCAAGCTCTTTCTCAATTCATTATACTCTCCACCATTGTTGCTCTTCAAAGGCCCTACTACAACTCCTAACACAATATTGTCTTTGGGTGCCATCTCTCTACATCTGACAAGTCAAGTATCTGTTAAATAAAATTCTTTCTTGACCCTTGGGTCTCTTTGTTATATAGTCCAGAGGCATCAAATCTGGTGCAATGAAGGCCTGCCTCTACTGAACTAGATTTAACAAAATCATTAAAATTACAACAAAACATAGATAATGTTACCAGGATTTTGGTTGGTTGTTACCCTTTGTTCTCAAAGAGGACCAAAATGGGCAAAAAGAGCACAGCAAAATATGCTGACTGCAGGGACCCTATATGTGGTTTAGTGGCCCTGTTCCTATTTTGACTTCGACACCATGACAATAGTCAGTTTATGCTAGTTCAACTTCCAGATCAAATTCTTATAAGTGAGGTACTTAATTTCTGTTGTCCATTTCACATTTTTGATGTTTTAATAGCTTTTTCAAATAATTCAAAGTTAAACAAATTCTAATTCCATTTTCTAATCCTAATTTTTTCATTTTCTCATTCTGATTCTTCTCATAAATTCTAACTTAGCTCTGACAAAATTCATTTTCTCGATATAATGAGAATCCACATTTGGGAATAATTTCCATGTCAATATATTGTTTTTTATTGTCTGCTAAGATGTAGTCAAATTCACTCGTATTATCTGGTGCTCACAATATCTAGTACTCACGTTTGTTTGGTTTTGTTTTGTTTTTAAAGAAAGTCCTCATAACAGAGATGCATAAAAAGTGCAGTCTTCAGTCTCCCTTATTTTTCTCTGCTGAACAATATTTTCCATGTCTTCTGCCCTTTTTCTATAACAAGATCCATTCCAATGCATCATGAGACACAGATCACCCTGGGATCTCAAAGACTCGCCACTGACTGAACCTAAACTCTGGCAAAGTGTAACATGGTGCAAAGACTTCAAGAGTGGTCCCACAAAAAGATGACATCTCCTCTCTAAGACCCAGGAGAAGAAATTCTGAATAGCCCATCACTAGTTGCTGGCCTAGTAGAGAGGAAATTTCTTCTGCCTCACCAACCCAAGAAATTAGAATAATCTAAAATGGCAGCTGGTTCTGTGCAAGCCTCTTCAACTTCTCCATTAAGTAGAGTAGGGTGGCAAGAGAGGGGCCAAAGAGTGATAAGAACCACAATTTTTATCCCAACGACAAAGTTTAATCTGAGTATTATATACTAAAGATGAGATTCTTGTCCAATGACCCATATATATATAGCCTCTTCCCCGAGGACATGAAATCATATCCAGCTAGAAATGAAGTCAGAACTATGCCCAAAAGGTTATCAAACTGGGCATACCCTTTGACCCAGAAGTGTTTCTACTGGATCTGTATCCCAAAGAGATCATAAAAAAATGAAAGGGCCCCACATGTGCAAGAATGTTTGTGGCAGCCCTTTTTGTAGTGGCTAGAAACTGGAAACTGCATGGATGCCCTTAAATTGGGGAATGGCTGAATAAATTATGGTATCTGAATGTTATGGAATATTATTATTCTGTGAGAAACAACCAGCAGGACGATTTCAGAGAGGCCTGGAGAGACTTGCATGAATTGATGGTGAACCAAGTGAACATGGTACATGGCAACAGCAAGATGATGGACACGGCTCTCTTCAACAATGAGGTGATTTGGGCCAGTTCCAATAGACTGGTGATGGAGAGAGCCATTTGCACCCAGAGAGAGGACTGGGAACTGAGTGTGGATCACAACACAGTAGTTTCACTTTTTTTGTTCTTGTTTGCTTGCTTTTTGTTTTCTCTCATTTTTTTCCTTTTATGATCTGATTTTTCTTGTGCAACATGATAAATGTGGAAATAAGGTAGAGAAGAATTACACATTTTAACATATATTGGATTATTTGCCATCTAGAGGAAAGGGAGAAAAAAAATTGGAACAAGGTTTTGCAAGGGTGAATCTTGAAAACTATTTATGCATATGTTTTGAAAATAAAAAGCTTAAAAAAAAGAAGAAAGAAAAGAAGCCACAAGTTGAGCTCCCAGATGCTCCTTAAAAAAAGCAGAGAGGAATTGGTGAAATGGGTTTTCAAGCCTCCAAATCTACAAAACATGTCTCATGGAACATTCTGTAATGTGTCATCAAGTGCTGGGGATAAAACTGTACGAGTTCTCTGAAGACCCGGCCACCAAGGAAACCACAGGCCCTAAGGGCCCCTCTGTGGCTTCGGGACAATCTGACAGCCTCATGTCAGTTCCCAAGTTCCTGGACTCTCTGCTGAGCATCTCCTGCTTTGCCATTTGCTGCTCCCGTTTCCTTGGCACTCTATTCTGGGATTCTGGGGCTCCTCCCAGCAGCAAGGGTTAGAGTCCCAGAAGTTGCCCCTCTCCCTTTCATGAGCAAGGGAGTACCTATTCCTAAAAGTTCCTTCCAGCTCCGGGCCCAAGGATCCTGGCCAACTTTTATTTATTTGGGGGCAAAGCAAAAAGAGGGAAACGTTCCCCATGCAGGGTGTCCCTGTGACCCCATGGGAACCCCATTAGGTCACCTCTTCCCCAGGCTTTCGTTTCCTTCTCTGGAATAAGGGCTTGCCCTTTAGGCCCCAAGGACTCTGGATTCTAAGATCATATAATCTTAGAGGGGACAGAGAGGAATGAGAACATCCCGCCCACAAAGTGCAGAAAGCTCTGGAGAATGCTTTCCTCACAAACATGATAGGAGCCTTATCATTGTGACACTGCGGGCGTCTCTGAGGTGTCTGAGGCCGAGCCCCCATCCCCCATCTCCAAACCCAGCAACCTCCGGCAGCCCGGCCTCTCCGACGTTGAGCATGACTGCCTTAGGATTCACGAGAAGGATGGCAGGGAAGGAGAGCATTAGCAATCCATACAGATTATTTTAGCTGAGGCATTCTGGATTATCTGGCAAGCAGAAGCAGGAGACAAGAGGGAAAGTCGTTTGAATTTCAAAGGTCCTTCCTAGCGACTGAGCCAGGGATGTGAGAGGTTCTAAGATTCCCAGCTCAAAAGCCTTTCCCCAACCAGCCAGCTGGGCAGCAAGATCCACGAGAAATCGGAACCAAATGGGAAAAGGCAAAGTCGGAGGGCTAACAGCCCAGCATTTACTGGCCCAGCTCCAGCCCAGGGGGTGGTGTCTGTCCCAGGAAGGCCACCCAGCAAATAAGTGAAACCTGGCCGAGAATGACTGCACAGGCCCAGAGAAAATAAAGAAAGATGGCGGCTGGACTGGGCCTAAAACAGTTAGGGGGAGGGAGCATCTGCTAGGCAGTCTCCCACTAACCAAGTTCTGGACTCGATGGTTTAGAAGGGATCTGCAAAAGCAACAGCGAAAATTATCAAAGGGATTTAAATTAGATCCCAGAAGGAAAAGCAGGAGACGCGTTATTTTGACATGATTTTGAAAACGGGGCTGATATGGGTCCATTTTATCTTAACTTCCAGTGAGGACAGAATTAAGACAGAATAAATTGAACTGCCCAAGAATAATTCAGATTAGACATTGGCTAAAACGTTTCAGATGCGGCAACGGTAAGGCAGCTGATGGGAGGAAGGAAAAGGACAAGAACAAAAATGGAAAGTGGGGTCCTGTGGGGTTCAGAGAAGCAACTTCCTGCTGCTGGAAGAGCTCGGCACACTGAGGGCCTGCCCTGAATCAGAGGACAGAAAGGAGGCTCGTCGACTAAATCCCTAAGAGAAGGAAGAAGGAAAGGAGGCTTCTCCTTTAAAGAAAGAGCAGAAATGGTTAACGAGAGCTGCTTGCCACAGGGCACTGGGGATGATCACGGGTAAAAATTAGGCAAGGAGAAGAGCACATATATGAACAGGAGCACCCCAAGTCATACAAGCATAACCCCCTTTTCCTAAATGCAAAGAAAAGGCACCGTCTCATAGCCACATCATTTCAGAGGTCCAGGCCCCGCGAGCCCCTTCATGGGGCCGTGGCTGTCCATCTCCCTGCTCCAAGCCGTCAGCACTACTTCCAGTTACCTCTGGGCCCCTGCTCCTGTTCTATGCCCCCCCCCCCACTCTGGCTTTACTTCCTCTCAGAGATCTTCTGCTCCCTCTTATTTTCTGCCGCCAAGCCCGGTTACCAGTCCCCATGGCAGCCCCCGAGCTTCTCCCGGCTCCTAGACGCTACCAGAGGAAACAGAATCAAACTTATTTCCCCCGTTATAAATTTGTGGAGCACAAGCCTCGCCCACACTCGGGGGTCCTTTCCTACCCAACCCCTTCATTCTCCACAGAAACCATTTTAAAGCTTTTCCTTCCCAGGTCCCAGCTGAGCATCCCCACCCCCACTTCTGGCTGATCATTTAACTTCCTGCTCTGTAAGGAGAAGGCCCAGGGCGTGCAATGGGAGCTCGCTCATCTCCCAGAGGGAGACCACTCACTAACAGTTACTGACCCCAAGCCCACCCCCTCAGCTTCTCTGGACCTGGCTGCATGAAGCTTTCTGCTCGTCTTTCAGAGCTTTCCATCTCTTTCCGTCCCACCTCCGGGCCCACCTCGCCACGCTTAGGAATCCCTAATGATGCAGCCCCCCAAGCTTTACTGTTCCCATCACTCTTTTTTCCTTCCCCTAAAACCAAAACTCACTTCATACCCAATACCTCCTCCACTGGCCCAGCCTTCCTCTCCCCCTCGGGCCTCTGCAGTCTGGGGTTTCTCCACTACTCAACCGAAGCCACAAGTCCAAACGGCTCTGCTGATGGTGTTCAGCCATTTCAGCCGTGTCCAGCCCTTCACGAAGCCATTCGGGACTATTTTGGCAGAGATACTGGAGTATCTGCCTTCTCCAGCTCATCTGACAGACAGGTGGGGTGAAGTGACCTGCCTGGGGTCACCCAGTGGGTGTCTGAGGCCAGATGTGACTTCAGGAAGAGGGTCTCCCCAATTGCAGGCCCGGCACTGTGAGCACTGGGGTCCCCCAGCTAGCTTGCCTATCCAGATGGCCAAAGGCTCTTGTCCCCTCCCAGTTCTCGTGCCATTTCTAGTGTATCACTGCTGCCTACCCACACATCCCTCCTCCCCGGCTTTCAGCTCGGACCCCCCCCCATCTTGATCGTCCCCTACTTCTCCGACTACTGCTTGGTCTCCTTTGCTGATTCTTGGTCTCCCCCCCAAGGTCATGTTATGTGCTGAAGGCCTTTTCCGGGGTCCCAGGCTTTCCTCCATGACCTCAGGGACTTCTGGCCAAGTCCCTCTTCCTCCTGCTCTCTAACTGGGAATAACCCACAAGACTTGGCCCCGGGTCAGGCTCATTTCCCCTTGGTGAGCGAGTCCCATTATTATGATATAGAAAGTTCCCCCATATGTTCTAAACTGCCTTTCTCCCCTGACCGTCGCCCCCCACCCCCATATCACCAGTCTAGCTACCTCCAACCCCACACGCAGGCTGCACGTTCAACTTGGTCTGCTCAAAGCGGAACTCCTCCTGCCCCCGACCTTGTCCCTCTTCCAAGCTCCTCACTTGTGTTGAGAGAGCCGCCATCTCTGTTCCCACATCAGTAGCCCCGGCCACCCAGCCCTGACTCTCCCTCTGCCCTTGCACTGGTCAGCCAATGGTCCATTTTGGCCAGCTCCCTCCCACCCCCACTCTTACCTTACCTCCCGCTTGCGTCTCTGCCTCTGTAGCCCAAGTGGTGCACAGAGCCTGAACTCAGCCAGTGCTTAATAAGCGGCTCTGCAAACGGCTGGCGGCTCTCCTACCAAGGCGCAGCGCCCGGGCCCAAACCTCGCCCGCTTTTCAGGCCTCAAACCGAAGGTGAGAGAAGTCAGGTCGGCCCCAAACCGAAGGTCGAGAGCCCGGGGAGCCGCGTGAGGAGGAGCTGACCCAGAGGGGAGCCCAGGCCCAGGCCCAGGCCCTCTCTTCACTACTCGCTGCTGGTTTCCTGCTTATTATTCCATGTACAAGGGGGCACAAGGACCACAATGGAGCAGTACATCAGCATCATTTGCTGAGTGTGTCTGTGCAGTCTACAGGAGTACAGACTCACGAAGAAGGGGAATACAGACAGCTCTGAGACTATCCCTGCTCTTAAGTCAAAAAGCATTTATTAAGCACCTACTCTATGCACATGCTCCCGAGAAGAAACAGGACTAGGCACAAAAGATTAAAAAAACATAAAATATGGTTATTCAGCAAGAGGCTTAAATAGCAAGTGTTTGGAGTAAAGTCACAAAAATTTACAGTTTGAGCCCGAAATGTAACGCAGCCCCTATAACGGGGGGAAGAGTGGCCAACTGCAGAAGAAGCACCCTAAAAGTTGGTGGGATTGAGAACCTCTCAAATCAAAGAAATCACAAAATTTCCTTAAAAGGTAAGATGGAAGCCAGGGGGAGCCATGATGCTCTGGACTTGAGCTCAAGAAGAAATCAACGGAAATCTGGCTACACACTCCTACTAGTTGGGTGATGAAAAGGCAATTACTTAGCCCCCTCCAGCCTCAGATTGTTCACCTGTAAAATGGGGATGACAATAGCACACACCTCAGAGGGGTGGTATGAGGAGCAAACAATATTGGGAGAGTGCTCTGAAAACTTTAATGCACTATATAAATAACCACTATTATCACAGAGGAGCTGCAATCTAGTCAGAATCGTAACATGTCTGTGGCCATATCAGAAGAGAAAGACCGAAGTCTTCATGGAGTCTAGAAAAAGGAGAAGCAATACCTGTGGGTCAGTGTGGCTCCGGAATGACAGAGAATGACCAGAGCCCACCCAAATCTCTGTGTGGCCACGGTGACGGGGCTTCAAGGACACCTCCCACTGCTCCATGGGACTAAGCTGCTACAACTCTGCTTGGGGAAAGCCAACAGCTGGGGTCGGAGGCCCGAGGCCAGACAAGCCCTTTTCTAAGCCCAGCAATCCTGGGACAGGGAGGAGAAAAAGCAGCCCAAAATTAATGAAAAAACGAAGGTGGCCTAGCTCTGCCAGACCTAAAACTATATTATAAAGCAGCAGTCATCAAAACCATTTGGTACTGGCTGAGAAATAGAGCAGTCGATCAATGGTATAGGATAGGATCACAAGACAAACTAGGCAATAACTATAGCAATTTAGTGTTTGATAAACCCAAATACCAACCCATCTTGGGATAGGAATCCAATATTTGACAAAAACTGCTGGGAAAATTAGAAACTAATATGGAAGAAATTAGGGCTTGACCCACACCTAACACTGTATTCCAAGATAAGCTCTAAATGGGTTCATGATCTAGACTAAAGAATGATGTTATAAACAAATTGAGGAACATAGGATAGTTTGCCTCTCAGAGAAATGCAAATTAAGACAACTCTGAGGTACCACTACACACCTGTCAGATTAGCTAAGATGACAGGAAAAGATAACGATGAATGTTGGAGGGGATGTGGGAAAACTGGGACACTGATACATTGTTGGTGGAACTGTGAACGGATCCAGCCATTCTGGAGAGCAATTTGGAGCTATGCTCAAAAAGTTGTCAAACTGTGCATACCCTTTGACCCAGCAGCGTTTCTACTGGGCCTGTATCCCAAAGAGATCTTAGAGGAGGGAAAGGGACCCACATGTGCAAGCATGTTTGTGGCAGCCCTTTTGGTAGTGTCTAGAAACTGGAAACTGAAGGGATGCCCATCAGTTAGAGAGTGGCTGAATAAATGATGGTCTATGAATGTTATGGAATATTATTGCTATATGAGAAACGACCAGCAGGAGGATTTCAGAGAGGCCTGGAGGGACTGACAGGAACTGATGCTGAGTGAGATGAGCAGAACCAGGAGATCATTATACACGGCAACAACAAGATTATGTGATGATCAATTCTGATGGACATGGCTCTCTTCAACAATGAAATGTTTCTAACCAGTTCCATTGATCTTGTGATGAAGAAAGCCATATACACCCAGAGAGAGGATTGTGGGAACTAAATGTGGATCACAACATAGCATTTTCACTCTTTTTGTTGTTGTTTGCTTGCTTTTTGTTTTCTTTCTTATTTTTCTTTTTGATCTGATTTTTCTTGTGCAGCAAGATAACTGTATAAATATGTATGCCTACATTGGATTTACATATATTTTTACCATGTTTAACATATATTGGACTACTTGCCATCTGGGGAAGGGGGTGGGAAGAAGGGGGGAAATTGGAACACAAGGTTTTGCAAGGGTCAATGATGAAAAATTAATTATCTTTGCATATGTTTTGAAAATAAAAAGCTTCAGTTAAAAAAAAGAAGAAAAGAAAAGAAAAAGCAACTCTGAGAGGAAAAGAGAGGAAGCTCCAGGGCAGCACAATCCAGCCAGGTAGGTCTGCAGGAAGACTCCAGCCACATGGACCATTCAGAGGCATCTGCTCCTGGAAGTCAGCTCCAGGGGGAGGAGGGCAGGGATTCCTCCCTCTACATTAGATTACTTGGAGATCTCATCAGCTAGCCTGGATTCAGGGATCACCCCTGTGCTGATGAGAAGCAGGTCTATTTGTCTGGCTCCTACTTCTAGCTGCCCTATCGGAACCTCTTGAGCTGAATATTCCATAGAACCCAACATGGCCCAGACCCATCTCACCCTTCCCCCTCATTTCTCCCCTCTACTTTTCCTATCCCTGTGAGCAGCACCATCCTCCTCCTCCCAATCATCCCATCTTCATTGCCATTCAGGTATCACCATCTCCTCCTCCTCACGCATGCTTACCCACATATCCATTCTGTTGCTAAGGCCTGTCAGTTCGGCTCTCTCTCTCCTGACATCCCACCATTTGCTGCAAACCCTCAGCACCTCATGCATGGAACACTGCAAAGACCTCCTGATTGGTTGGCGAGTCCCAATCTCTGCCCAACCCAGTCCATCCTCCAATCAACTATCCAAGGCGGCTTCCTAAAGAGCAGGTCATTTCCCTCCTCAATAAACTCCAGTGGTTCCCCATTGCCTACAGGATCAAATAGAACATCCTCTGTTTGGTGCTCAAGGCTTTTCTTTCAAAGGGTGGCAACTGGGAAAAACAAACAACCCCCCCAAAAAAAAAACCCCACATAATAAACCTGAGAAATGCTGCCTCTCTTCCTAAAATTGTTCTCACCTGCTTAAAATTGTTCTCATCTGTATCCGGGAAAGACACGGAATGGACAACAAATGGAACCCCGAAGTTAACTTGAGAGAGAAAGCTGCTCACCTGCTGATTATTTGCATGAAGGTCCTAAGCCAAGTGTAACCATGAAAAGTCAGACATGGCTTTTTTAGATATTCTTCCACGAAGGTTAATGGGAGCTCAAAGTCCTAGTTCAAACAGGAGCATCAAGGATCAGTGATTCTTAAGCATCTGCCTGATGACTTCATTGGTCTAGGAGGCTCCCTGGAAATCAGCATCTGTTCTCCAAATCAGAGGCTTGGGACTGCTTAATATCAATTGCTGTCGGGTCCATACAAATATGCCAGATGACTCTAGTCCATATAAAATCTGCCGGGCGCCCAGAACTGTCCCATCGGGATCCAGCAAAGCACACAACAGGGAGGAAGCTGACTGCCTGTCCCCATGGTCTCTCTAGTCCCAGAGCAGGTCCAGCTCCTCAGAGCCCACCTCCAAGAGGGCTCCCCTACAAACCTGGGGTGCACCTGTCATCTGCAGTGGGGTTTTTGAGAGGGCTAACCATACTTGAATAGCTTCGGTTTCCTTTGTAATATTATGGATTTTATTTTTGTCTTCCTGGGCTTTACCAGATGGATGTAGACCACAATCCAAAACTGCTCCGGCAGCCTGCCACACTTGCCAAAGCCCTCGTGCCATTCGTACTCCTGCTTCTGGCACCATGCTGCTGACTGCCTCAAGCCCTGACAAGGCCATTCACAATTACACACGGCTCGTGGCTGACCTAGGAATACCAAAACCCCAAATGGCCGAAGCCCGTCCTAGCGCCCGGTCTCTGAGCCGCAGGAGGATGGCCAATCTCTGGCACCGAGGCATCCGAATCCGTATCCGGGAAAGACACGGAATGGACAACAAATGGAACCCTGAAGTTAACTTGAGAGAGAAAGCTGGCTGTGTCACCTTTGGGAGACACACCCTCACCCCTGAAATAAAGGCTCATCTTCTTGGTCAATCATGGAACAACAGCCTCCAAAGAACCCAGGGGGAGGAAGAATAGTGTGAAACCAGGGGTGTGCTAGTAAATATTTAACAACCCAGCTTCTCCCCTGCCCCTAACACACACGTTTAAGATTAATCAGAATTGCATTTTGTTCCTCCCTTTCTTAAGTCTAGGCAAATAGACGAAACAATAAATCAAGCCCTTCCTTATCTCTGCCAGTTTCCAAGGAGTAAAAGCTCTCACTGAACGTTTAACAATCGGCTTCCCAGTGCATCCCTGACAGTCGGCTCCAGTACAACCGGGTTGAAACACATTACCAGCGAGGAATAAAACAGGAAAAATGGTGAGAATGGCATTGTCAGAGAAATGTTCCACCAGGGGAAAAAAGGGGAAAAGCTGTATGAAGGGGGGAACTGCAAAGGGACAGAGCTGTCCACTGCTGGTGGGAAGCCCAAAAGAGGTCCCAGCACAAAGAGCTCACCCGGGGGCCTGCCGCGAGGGAGCGGAGCAGGGACGCCCGAGGGAGACGACGACCCTGTTGCGAGGACACAGATACCAGCAAGGAAGAGCTTTCATTCTGGCACCGCAGCCCACGCTCGGAACCAGAGATAGCACTCACAGGGCTAGCCCGCAACATCGAGAACACAAATTAGGGATCGTCCCTGTCTAAATTCAATCTGAAACAGCATCCACAAGCAGTCGAGTCCAACCAGACCAACAAGTGGCCAGCCAGGCTGCTGCCACCCACCACCACTAGTGGCAGCTTGTCACCCTTGGAGACAGAGGCTGATCCCACCAGCGCTCTCTCCCCGATTCCTCCCACCACTTCTAGAGCTGCCAGCTGGGAGTGACGAACACCTCCTCCCTCTGCACACAGCCACCCTCTGGGCTCCCTTCCCTGCAGCCCCCTTGCCTGTAACATGGGTCTCGCCCTTTCTCCCCAATTTCCTACCCAGCCTCTAAAGCCCCCACCAAGCGCTCCCTCCCCTCAATGGTCACCACTTGCGCCCTGGGAGCCACAGCCGTGTTTGCAGCTGGCGGGCAGTTAGGTGGGGGCCCTTCTAACGCTCTGTGAGGGCAGGCGCTGTAGGACACCTAACCCCTGTCTCTGCCAGGCCCAGTGCGTGTGACTCAGTAACTCAATGGTTGGGCCTGGACTCCATGCCCGTGTCCCACCTTATGATCCTCAAGTGAAATGGGAGATTTGCAACAAGTCTGATCTACCAAGAGCCAAGAGCTTTCTCTGGAAGCCCGGGCACTGGCCATAACTCCCCATTCTGGTCAGCCAGTCCACAAGCATTTGGAGAGTGCCAGACGCTGGGCCAGGCACTGGAGAGACAGAGAAAACTAGTCCTGCCCTCAAGGAACTTTTACTCTAATGGAAGAAATGGGGAAAAACCATCAGGCAGAGAAGTGATTCTGCAGAGGAGACAGAAGGTCATCCTGCAAGAGGCGGGTCTGGAGCACCGAGTGTTGGGGGAAGATAAGGAGAGGGAGGGGAGGGGACTGACAGCAAAGGGCCCGGGCAGCTCCGGAGATGGAAGATTGGGTGCCCCGTGAAGGGAGCGGCAGAGGCCGAGATAGCTGGGATGCAGCCATGATGATAATAAGGATTAATTGGCCAATAATGAGTTATTAATAACTAATATTCCTGATGATGGTGTGTGAGAAGACTGGAAAGGTGGGATGGTGCCAGGGGATGAGACAGCAATGCCAGTACAAGAGGGACTGACACCCTGCGGTAGGACCTGTCACCCCAAGGCAGGAGGCAGGGTTCTATCTGGGAAGTAGGACATGGGCAGAAAGCTAAAGGAAAGGCAAGACTTGGGAACAGAGTGATGAACCAAGAGATGCCCAGGATGAGCTGAAGGAGCAGGGCAAGAAAGCAAGAGAGGCTTGAACAAAGTCCTGAAGCTTCCCAGCTTTCTCAGACCTCTTAAAAGGTCAAAAAAGCCTAAGATTCACTAACTTCTGCAACTTCCTTCTCCCTAAATTACATCCCCATCCTTTCCCTAATTTATCACATCTTATTCACATTATAAATCCATTCAGCAGAGACCATGTCTAATTCACTGTTTCTGTATATTATTTTATGGTGCTTAATAAATGGAAATTAGCATTAGTCATAACAATGATAAAATTTAATTTGCTTTTGTAGGAGTGGGCAGGAATAACCATTGTTCAGGTCTCCACATCAAAAGGCATGCTAATCTGGAAGACAGTTTCTTCCAATAGCAAATTGAAATTTCTTTTCTGCTCAATGTGATCACTGTGAGGGCAGGAAAATGTGCAAAACTAAATGAGAAAAAAGGACAGATCCGATTCCATCGGCAGTGGCCCCGTCCCAGTCCGCTCCCCAGACACCTTTTGCCTAGCCGGAAGCTAGCTTTCCAGACCTTTGTGTCACCGGGCGCTCAGGTGAGCGGGACAGGACTGAAGACGGGTTCATGTTGGATCTGCAGCCCCACAGGCTCCCCGCATCCTCATGCAGGTGGGTAATGCTGGGCCGTCTCCTCGTTCGCAAATGACTATCATCTTGTGACTCTAAAACCAGATCCCGCCTCCACACCCCCACAATATTAGTTATGCTTCATCTCACAGGGCAGTGCCAAGCCAAACACGCTCAAAGTCTCTCCTCTGCAAGTTCAGATCATTGGGTGCGAGTTCTGAAGTCGTCAAGAACTTTCTTGGACAGAAGCAACCACAGAAAGAGGTCCCTCCTAACTCATTCATTATCCACATTGAGCAAAGGAAGAGACAGTGGGTCAGGCTCCACAGCCTGGAAGCCCGGCTGAGTCTCTGGGGCTCCCAGATGCTCCAGGGATCTTGAGGTCACAGTCCAAACGGACGAACCCAAATGAACGAACAGCAGACAACCGATCCTCGACATGGAGTCCACGTTGGTGAATTCACCTGCTCGCTCAGACTTACTCGGAAGCCCAAATCAATACCCAACAAGCATTGGGGACAGGCGGCTGCCGAGGCCGCTTCCCCAGCTAGGCGACACTCCAGCCCCCAGTTTGGCCCCCAGGCTGCACGTGTCTTTTTGCCGTCCAGGTAGTGTCTGGGTTTTTATTTGTTTGCTTTTAGTGTTTTTATGCTTTTTGGTGATTCTGCTGTTTAAAAAGCCCCTGAGTATTGAGCTGAATTGCCGTCTGGTGCTCCTAAATCGAGAGGCTGTGATGTGCTATGTGGAAAAAACAGGCACGTTAAATAAGCTTCAGTCAGCCATGAATGATCTCACTGCTGGCCATGCGGCCAATGTTAACGAACCAACAAAGTGATGTGTATGGGAGGTCCACTGGGCTACGCTAGAGGAAAGAGGCTTGCAAGAACTTAATCCTGTATTTCCCTGGGAGCAATGGCTCAGGATTTGCTCCTGCAGTGCTCCTGGCGACTTGAAAGAATACAACTACGGCACATGACAAGAATCGATGGCAAACCTGCCAGGCTCCAGGATTCAGTGGGATGGGAACTGCAAATGGTCAACAAGCTGTGCCAGAAGTGAGTGGAAGGGGCTGAACAGACTGGACTGCAGTAAGAAAACTCAGGAGATCTTACAATCGTCTTTTTAAAGCTCCAGAATCTCTTGCTGCTGAGTCACAGAATACCACAATCTCCAAAGAACCCAAGGTATCTTATCAGTTCTAAATGCCCTGCTCTTTTTCTTCTTCTTCTTTTTTTTTTAAAGTTTTTTACTTTCAAAATCTAGGAATGGATAAGTTTCAACACTGACTCTTGCAAAACCTTGTTTTCCAATTTTCCCCTCCCTCCCTTCCCCCCACCTCCTCCCCATCTAGGCAAGTGATCCAATATGTTAAACATGTGCAAGTCTTCTAAAAGTATTTCCACAATTATCGTGCTGCACAAGAAAAATCAGCTCAAAAGGGAACAAAAAGAGAAAGAAAACACAATGCAAGCAAACAGCAACAAGAAGGGCAAATGTTATGTTGTGGTCCACACTCACTCTCCACAACACTCTCTGGCTGCAGATGGTTTTCTTCATCACGGGGCCATTGGAACCGTCGGCAAGAAAGGGGTTCGTGGTGGATGGAAATGTCGCTTAGACCTGATGATGATGACTGTGTGTGCATGCTATGCCCATAGTACGTGGCATTTTAAGTTATCCAAAACAAGAAGGGGAAGAGAAAGTCCCGCAGTATGGTTACTGCCACCCTGCCATAGACCTCTGGTCCACGTAGTCTCTAAGGAGTAAAGTGGAAGCCAAGGAGCTTCCTCCCCAACTAATGAGAATTTCCCCCACTGGGAAACCCTCACACCTGACCTATTTTCCTCTACTGGGGATCCCATGACCTTTCCCCAATACTTGCCCAAAGCTCCCTCTAGTAGGGGGAGGAAGCATGGAGTCCCATGCTGTCAGTGAAGTCGCAAGATTCAGGGGGGAAAAAGCAGCTTAGGGAAGGATGCGCTGGGGTGGGAAATGGCCTGTTACAGGGAGACCATTGCAATGGTCCAGCATGGTGTGACAAAGACCAAGGGAAGTAAAGAGAAGGGGACAGAGGCAGAGAAGACATGGAGGGAGAGACAATGACAGTATTTGATAACTGATTTGATTTGGGGAGGGGGAGAAGCGGGGAGCGTCAAGAATAACGCCAAAGCCACAAGCCTGGATGACTGAGGATGCTGGTGCCCTTGAAAGAAATAGTAAAATGGAGAGGGTGGACTGAATTTGGGGAAAACATGAGTTCTGGCTTGGACACAGGGAGTGTGGGATGCTCCCCAACTGGATCTGGTTAGATCGATCCAAAACCCAATTACAGAGATAATTCAGCACATGGGAGCTGAAGTGAGAGTGGAGAGAAAAGGGTGTAAAATAGCCATGGGGAGGCTCCACAATTAGGACACATGAAATGGGATAATAATTCAGCATCGGAGCCTGACGAATGGTCCCCCAGGCAGGAGGAGAACCAAGTCACACCCAGAGCCCAAAGAGCACTGAATGCTATAGAAAGACCAAGAAAACAGAGCACCAACGGCCATGCACAAACAAGATCTGTCTCTCCTGTCTGAACGTGCTTCCTGGGGACAGAGATTGGTTTCTGCCTTTCTTTGTACCTTAGTACTTAGCACATAGTAGGTCCTTAATAACACATATTGAAAACAGTCAGATCCAATGGCTACCTCAGACATCGGCACCTTGTATAACTACATGAATCCTAAGGTTGGCTGTGATAATAATTTGCAAAAAACTTGCACTATTTCAATAAATGACATTTGTCCCTAATATCCATCTTCCAACAAATCCAAAATGTACGGTTCAATTTCAGCTGTCACATCAAGATGTTCATTCTTAAATCAAATTCTGTCATGAGTGATAGGACAGAAAAAGCACCAAGAAACAAGCTCTGAATTGAGGACACACTTTTCCTTCCCCTTTTATAGATAGGCCTGAGAAGTTAGAATCACCCTGTGATAAGGAGAAAATATCTTCTTTGGGGGCAGCTTGACAGCGCAGTGGAAAGAGTGCCGGCAGGGGGATCCAAGTTCAAATCCAGCCTCAGACACTTCCTGGCTGTGTGTCCCTTAACCCCAACTGTCTCAGCTCCTCCCAATACATATCTATAGCTTCTTTGAGGATAAAACCCCGCTGGTCCTCATGCATACCTTGTGGGATATGTCTATATCACCACTAATGGTATATAGACAGGAAGAAGCGGGTAGACTCCAATGTATACAACAGTCTTTTCTCTCCCAAGCCATACCAGCAGCAGAGACACAACATGGACAAGAGCCGGGGGGCTCCATGGAGCCACGGGACCTGTATTCGAATCCTGCCTCTGACATTTCACTACTAGCAGGCTTGGTCATTTGACCTCCTTGGGATTCTTAAGAAGAGAGGGAGGGTAATCAGGAGGACCTGAGTTCAAATCTGGTCTCAGACACTTAACATTCCCTAGCTGTGTGACCCTGGGCAAGTCACTTAACCCCAATTGCCTCAGCAAAAAGAAAAAAAAAAAGGGGGGGGAGGGACTAGGCGGCCCCTGAGGTTCCTTCCCACTCTAGAATCTATGAGTGAATGGAAAGCCATGCATGAAGCACTTACTGTGCGCCAGGCACTGTGCCAAGTGCTGGGGGTGCAAAAACACAAAGAGCTCCCAAGGAGCACCCGGGCAGCACACGGGATCATGGGATCCAGCGCTCCAAGGCTGAGCCCGCTCGGCGGGGAGAAGCCGTCACCTGAGAAAGTCGCCATTTTCCAAATTCTGAGTCAGAACTGAGCGAGGAGATGCCAGGTAACAGTGTATTATTCTGCACTGTGTCCATCCCACCTTCACAACTTGCAGCACCCCCATTTTTCTTCATGTTGGAAGATTTGTTACCATTTAAGGGGAACAAAAGCAATGAAGGAACAGACACAAGGCCCAGTGCAAGAAAGAATAAAGCAACAGTGGGTAGCTGGGAGAAGTCTGGCCAGGGGAGGCCATTCCAGGTGAATGCACTCATATTCTAGGGCTTGCACATGTCAGATTGTGAGAAACAGCAGGACGCATTCAGGGAAACAGAAGGCGTTAGGGAACATCATGGCACAAAGGGACAGAAGCAGAACACAAGAACGGCCGTAGATCACGGGGCGGAAAAGAGTCCATCCGGGGGTCCAAGCCTGAGGTGACTCAATCCGACCATGAGCACGTGTGGCCTGCTCTCACCCACGCTTACACAAGCTCCTTCCCACTGGAATCCCAGCTCCTTTGGTGTTCTGACACTAAACCTAATCCAAGGGGCTGCACAAAACAATAGAGCAGCCCTCAGGATCTCCTGGAAGACCCCCAATAGCTGAACACAGTATTTCATTTGGTCCTCATGTATTACAGGTGATCAGTATCGACAAAAAGTAGAAAACACCATGAAAATAGTTGCTCTGCCAGCCTCAGTTACAGAGGATGGAAAAGGCAGAGTCCCAAAAAGCTGAGAGACCCTCCAAATAAAAGCGGCGTAGATACCAATGCTTGGTAACTTCAGTGCAAAGAGGGGAAAAGGTGAAGATGGAGAGAAAGAGAGAAAAGGGTAGTTCAGTAAGAGATGATGCCTCTTGTGGATTACCCAGAAGCCTCATACCTTTGTATACATTTACATAATTAATACTTTTTAATAGCTTTTTATTTTCAAAATATATGCAAAGATAGTTTTCAACATTCACCATTGCAAAACCTTGTGTTCCAAATTGTTCTCCCCCTAATCCTAGACAAGTAATCCAATATATATTAAACATGTGCAATTCTTCTATACAAATCTCCAAATTTATCATGCTAACAAGAATCATCAGATCAAAAAGGGAGAAAAATGAAGGGAAAAAAAAGCAAGCAAGCAAACAACAAAAAAGGTGAAAATACTACATTGTGATCCACATTCAGTCCCCATGGTCCTCTCTCGGGATGCAGATGGTTCTCTCCATCATAAGTCCATTGGAAGTGGCCACCTCAATGTCAACAAGAGCCATGTCCATCACAACTGATCATCATAAAGGCTTGTTATTGCCGTGTATAATGATCTCCTGGTTCTACTCATTCTCTTCAGCATCAGTTCATGTAAGTCTCTCCAGGCCTCTCTGAAATCATCTTGTTGATTATTTCTTACAGAACAATAATATTCCATAACATCCATATACCATAACTCATTCAGCCACTCTCCAGATGAGGGGCATCCACTCAGTTACCAGTTTCTTGCCACTACAAACATTTTTGCACATGAGAGTCCTTTTCCCTTTTTTATGATTTCGTCGGGATACAGGCCCAGTAGAGACACTGCTGGATCAAAGGGGATGCATAATTTATCAATACTTTCAAGAAAAGTACTGGCAGACATCGTTCATGGAGAACACCAAGTAACATCACAGAAAAAAATGAAATTGATTATTTAAAAGATGGGACAGACTTGTTACCTATGTGTAATTATCTCTGAATCAGCCACATACATTCAATGTCAATTTGCCAGGGTTAAAATCATAATTAGTGAAAAACAACAAGAAAAACTAATAATGATGAGAAAAAGATACAGCATACACATGATAAATGTGGAATTACGTACAGAAGAATTGCACACCTTTAACCTATATTGTATTACTTGCTGTTGAGGGGAGGAAGGGAGAAAAATTTGGAACACAAGATTTTGTAAGAGTCAATGTTGAAAACTATCTTTGCATGTATTTTGAAAAATAAAAAGCTATTATTAGAAAAAAAAGAATTTATGGCATAAAACAAAAAGATATGGCATGCACTTAAAATAATACAATCCTGAACTATTTAAGCAAGCAAATAACAACACAAAAGGGGACAAAAAGACAACAGAAATTAGATCAAGAGTGACTATAATTTAGAAAAATCCAAAAAGTGAGATGATCCTATGACTTAGAGTTGAAAGAAACCTTTGAGGTCATCTAGTAAAGCCCTTCCATTTTACAAATGAGGAAACTAAGAACATGGAGGCAGGGCACCCCAAAGAAGAAACCCAAGGCAGTATCTCCCAGGTAAGTCATCTTGACCACCATCTCCCTTAGGGTTAGGGTTTGCAGACCCAGCAATCCAGCTCAGGACTCTGGATCCAAGCAGACCTGTGTCCTTGGTCATCATTCTGGGAAACCATCTCTGGGGAAGCTGCAGCCTGGTGCCTGGACCTGCTGCTGCAGAGGCTGCAGTCCTAGCTACCAAAGAGCCCAAAAGAAGGTTCTGGCCATCAAAGTCCTCAGCCTGGCAGGATCTCCTTACTGGAAATGACATTAAGGAAGAAGCCTTACCATCTGCTTTGCTGCAGCACCCTAAGGACCAGGGGAATTTCCTATTAAATCGAAGCTGAAATCCTCCATGTGTTCTCTCTCTCACTAGCAGGTAAGCTCCTGGAGAGCAGAGACTTCCTGACTTTTCTATCTGTCTCCCCAGCACAGTGCTTTGCATCTAGGAAGAGCTTAATAAAAGCTTCAAGAACATATAGGCAAGACTTGAACCCAGCTTTCACAAGGTACCTTAGTCGGCAGGTTCCCGATTTGCCAAATAGAGAAAGATGGCTGCCAAAGACAGTACCAGGAAAGAATATAAACTCATGAAAAATCCTACAAGGAAGGATAATGGATAATTAGGAGCAATATTGTTTCATAAAGCACAGAGAAGCATGAGAAGGCTAAAGCAGCTGAAAGGCACTTACAGATGAACAGATGACAGAGGAAAAATGGAAAAGATTTGTAGAACTCATTATACCATTTCTTTCCTCCACTGGTCTTGGGCCCTAACACTGTGATTCTCGACATACTTATGGGGAAGGCAGGAAAGTCAGAACAAGTCAAGTAGTTATACAGAAGACCCTTGCTGGAGGCTGCCCAATAGTGAGAACACTCAAGGACCAACAGACAAAGTGAAGAGATTTGAAGGGAAGATACCAATAAGTGTTTGCCTTTATAGAGACCAAAAAAAGCTACCATGAGAGCACCAGTAAATGGATTCAAATCTCTGTGCCTCGTCTCCCATTTATACAAAATCTCTGTGAACATCAGCTAGCCACTGACGAAGGCATCCTCAAAGGGGAGATTAGTTGGAAGCGGGCAGGCTCTTGCAAGCCACGGTCAAGAATGGACCCTTATCTTGACTGTTTCAGGACTGACAGAAAGACACCGAGAATACGAGGTCCCTCCAAGCTCAGCCTCCACTGAATACAACAAAGCATTTGATTCAGTAAAGCTAAATCCACTTTACAGACTGTCTCTTCCAACAAGCTGTCTCTCATCTACACATAAAAATCACTGAAGATTTCCAGAAAACTATGACAACAGAAATCACCTTGTTCAGCACCTCTCTGAACCTGGACAGCAAGTGAGGGACAGGACAGGGGTCAGATGTGTGCTCGAAGCTGTCGGTCAGTGAGAAAGGTCATTCAGTGCAGAGTCCAAGCCCAAGAGGGTGTGATTACCTGTTGATGGTGAAGTCCTCCAGACGTTCTTGTTTTCTGATGACATTGTGCTGATTACATCAAGTCCGGGAATATTGCAGAGCTCCCTGAAAGAAATCTATAATCACTTAAAGGAGGAATTTGGCCTGCCCATCCACATGGGAAAGCTCAAGTGGATGAAGAATGCCCACTGCCCAGACTAGAGCACGAATTTGGATGGACAGCCTATTGCTCTTGGTGGACGTCTGGCAGATGGAAGAGATGGAGGAGTTGGGCCCAGGATTAAACAAGAGGAGAAAAGTAGGCTGGATCATTGCCTTCAGGAAGATGTGAAGCTCCTTCAGTGACCCAGGCTTCCCATAAAAGCCAAGGCCCCAATCTTTTTAAAACCAACATTCTACTGCTGGTGCTATATGGCTACAAAGCTCAGACTGCAGCAGACTCCAGAGAACTAAAAATGAACATCCCCCAGGGGACACTGGAGAGCAGACCCCCCTGCATCACCAATGAGCAGGGCGCTGGATGAAAGAGGGACGGATGGCATGACATCAGGCCAAAGGCTCCACGGCTGCCCTCTGGACATCAGGAGAAACCAAAAAAGGCCTCCTGTGGTAGGGAGACTGGCCGGGGCAAAGTTAGAGAAAAGAGAGAAATCCAAAAGGAAGCAGAATAAGCTTGCTATGGGGCAGCTAGGGGG
>JAJPUD010000324.1:58645-70426 GCA_023553655.1 Myrmecobius fasciatus
CAAAAAAAAAAAAAAAAAAAAAAAAAAAAGAAAAGTGTGTGTGTGTGTGTGTGTCTCTCTGTGTGTGTATGTACATGTAAATTCTACATAAAGGAAATTCCATTTCTGACCCAAACCTCTCTCTTCCTCACCTCCCTCCCCCCTCAAAGCACTGACAAAGCTATTGATAATGAAGGTCATAAGAAAAAAGAAAACTGCGATATCTGCCTTCTCTGGTCCTCCAATACTTCCCCCTCTGACCAGGCTTTCAAAGACAGGGCCCAGGGCTGAGCATCCCCAGCCATGCAATTTTCTGGGGCCTCTGAACTCACCAAGGAAGGTCAGTCAAGCCCGCTTCTAACTCTTGCTTGTCTTTTGTTGGTGACTGCCCCCTGCCTCTAGAACAACCTCTTCTGACAAAGCCCATCTCCTTACTTGTGGGGGGGGGGGGGAGATCAGCCTGTGGGGAGCCACTGTCATCCTGGTCTTTCCTCAGCAGCTGGCTCTGCCTTCTCTCCATTGCCCGCCATCACCACCTTGCGCCTTTTGCCCAAGAGAGCTAAAGTAGCCCTGATTCCCTGCACTCTTCTAGGCAGCTCCCATTCACTCCAAGCCTCAGAAGCCCTGATCTTATTCCCCACGAGGCTCCACGCCCTCCCACGTACTGGGCCCCTAGACGGGCAGGCCGATGGAGCTCACCAAGGGCTCCCCTTTTCAGACTTATGTCATTAAATGCAAAAAACTAAATACAGAGGATTACAAAGAAAATCACATTCAAATGATCAGGAAATACGGTTATCAAAATGCTGTTAAATAATAGTGCTAGTCTTCATATAGCACTTTCAGGTTTGCAAAGCATTTTACAAATCTCATCTCATCTGACCCTTAAAACAACCCTGCTGAGGGCAATGAAATAAATGCTTTTATTATCTCCCCTTTACAGCTGAGGCAGACAGAAGTTAAAAAAAAGTCACTTACTTGCTCATTTAAATGGCTACAGTGACATCTGAACTCAGCGCTCCTGACACCAGGCCAAATACTCTATCCATCACAGTGCTAACTTAAAAACAAGCTCAGGACTCCAAGCTAAGAAATTCTGGGATGGCACCAAGTGGGTATTCTTCCTCCCGTTACCTTAGCTCTTCTGACAGCCCCTATTTTGGCTTCCTCATCAGATTATTCCACTCCCAGCCTTCAGAAGAAACAAGTTTCCTGTCCCTCCTGTGCTGCCTTGTGCTCCCAGAAGCCTTTGCAATCTGCTCTCCCCTAATCAGCAGGTACACAGGTGGACTGCTATTGGAGGTTTCCTGTCCTCCTCCTCCACAAAAATCTAAGACCAAATGGAGCCCTTGTATCTAATGCTGAAAGGGAAAGGGCACTTTTAAATGTTTTCAAACAAGTTATTCACTGGTGGCCAAGGGGCATTGCAACCAATATTCTCTTTATGTGGATTTTCCAAATCAACATGCTTTCTGTTTAATCAGTTCCTATTTCTAGCACAGGGAAGCCAGGGGAAATGATATCATGAGATGACTTTATAGCAATCTTAAAATTGAGGTAAATGGTAAAAATAAGGAAAGCACAGAAAAGTACACAAAGACAGCTTTAGCTCAGAGGACATTTAGCCTCTCTTTCAGCAGAGCAGAAGAACTCTGGACTGGGAATTGGCTCCGGGCTAGGCTTTGGCTCTGCCCGGTCATGTGACCTTCCACAATTCCAAGTCACCAATGCCCGAGGGCCTACTGAGGCACTTAACCTTGGAGTCCCTTCCCTTCCAGAGCAAAACGAGAAAGGACTGGGAGATTATCTCCCAAGATCCCAGGCGGCTCCAAACATTTGTAATTAATGTTCAGCAATATAATCAGTAATACCATTTAAAATATGAATATAAATCCCCACTGTTTCTTTCATCATTAGCTCATTTGGCAAGCATTCTTCCTAATTTGACTTAAGCTCACAAAATGGAAGGCAAAATTTGAACACTGCCATCTACTTCCATTCTACAGCAGAGAGAAGAGCTTTCAATCAAGACCAAAGAGAAAATTCGATCACAATAAATAACACCAAATTCTAGGGAGGAAACAGGTCTGCAAGTCCGGAGAAGGCCCCCGGCTGGTCTGCAGCTCCTTCTAAGGAGCTCTGCACCTACTGCCATTCTGCCTCAGCCACTTGCCCAAGGCTCTGTCCATTCAATAATTATGATAACTCCTCTTAGATCTGGGGCTAGGTGCCATGTATCAGAGAACTCTGGGACAGTCATCCCCCAACTCCATGGCAACCAGTGCTGGGACCTCCCAACATTAGCCAGGAGATGGAACACAGGAACATGCCCCAACTGCTGCAGGTGCAAGCCCTCTCGACCCAAGTCCCCAATCCCAGGGGAGCCTCCGATTCTCAGGATGGCACAAGGGGCTGCTCCAGCACATTCCCTCTCCCACTGTGAGCCCCAGGGGCCTCCATCCCAGGCCTTACCCACTGGAACAAAGAAGGTTCGGTCCCTCTCCCCCCAGCACATTACCTGTTCTAGCAGTACTCAAGAACCTCATTACTATCCCCACAAGGTTTCCATGTGAGCTTCTCAGCCAGGTGCACTCCAACTGGGCCATGAGAGCCCCGCACCTCAAGCCCGCGGGGGATGGCTTTTTCCCTACACAGATACTGAGGGGCCTGGAGACCTTGAGACCTCTCTACCTTCCTCGAACCCTCTAAGAGCCAAGGACACAGCGGGACTCTCCATCAGCACTACCCACCATCTCCTTTCTCACGCTCCCACATCTCCTGTTCCAAACACAACTCCTGGGAGGTTGAGAATCCTGCAAACTAACTGCAGCTGAAAACCCTTGAATGTTTTTTGGGGTTTTTTTGGTCTGATAACAACTTAGAACTAAAATTAAATTATTTAAGATTGCATTAAAGGAAAAAAAAAGGGAGATGCTGTCCTGAGGTGGCTCCACCAATGATCAGATACATGGAAATGTCACCCAAATAAAATTCCTTTGGATTTTATTTCCTAATTATCATTACACAGGAGATTGCAGACTTAGCATATTAGTATTTAAAAAGCCATACTAGCAGTCCAGTCGGGCACTCTTCAATACCAACCAAATGGATTCAATTCTAGGCCTCTAAAAAGGGAGGAAGAAACAGAGAGGAGCCTGGAAGAATGGAAGGGAAGTAGAGAGGATGCAGAAGGCCTCCCTCCAGGTACACTGAGTCAATCAACAAGCATTCAGACAGCCATTACTATTGGACAGGCACTGTGCCAGTGGGGGGAGGGCATCCACAGCAAAGTGCCCAAAAAGTAGGAGGGCCATGCCCTTGGAGCTCCCCGAGGCTGCCCACTCAGGAAGGAGGCAGGATTTAGCAGGGAAGAGAGTGGGTGGGCTATCTATGGGACATAAAGGTCTGAAAGTTCGCCCGTCACAGGCAATTGCAGCAGAGAGGGCGGCCCAAGGTGATCCAGTGCGAGGTGGCCGAGGTAAAAGTGCTGCCTTGGACACACTCTGGATGCAACACCTCTGAGGACCTCCAGACAATTCTCCAGCCTTGGGCTCAAGCCCTCCCTCGGACACAGAGTGGTCATGTGGCCCTGGCCATCATGAAATGAGGAGGGGGGGGAGAGAGAGAGCGAGAGAGAGCGAGAGAGAGCGAGAGAGAGCGAGAGAGAGCGAGAGAGAGCGAGAGAGAGCGAGAGAGAGCGAGAGCGAGAGAGAGCGAGAGAGAGCGAGAGAGAGCGAGAGAGAGCGAGAGAGAGCGAGAGAGAGCGAGAGAGAGCGAGAGAGAGCGCGAGAGAGAGCGCGAGAGAGAGCGCGCGAGAGCGCGAGAGAGAGCGCGAGAGCGCGCGAGAGCGCGCGAGAGCGCGCGAGAGCGCGCGAGAGAGAGGGCGAGAGCGCGAGAGAGCGCGAGAGCGCGAGAGAGCGCGAGAGCGCGCGAGAGAGAGCGTGAGAGAGAGAGAGAGGGTCCAAGCAAAGTTGCTTATTGAGGTGTTTCATGAGCAATAGTCTCTATGTTCAGGGGGAAAAAATTAACTTGCTATAATTATCTGGTTATTTGTCCATTGTCTGTAAAAAATTAAAGAGGTTTAGAAGGCCATAAAGAACTGGGAGAGAACTACTGCAAGATTACACTGAATTTCTTCAGGTGGATGCTTTAGTTCTGCTATCTATAGAAACAAAAACTCTTTAAAAGGGAAATTTAGGAAGTGGCAAAAGGCTAATTTCACAAATAAAATCAGCTGGCTGAGATCCAGTTTAAATATGCATTCCAGAGCACCTACTATGTGCAAGGCAATAGGAGTCCTATCAGAATACACCAAAATTCAGAGCAAGCCATAGAGGCCAAGGTAACTTGGTGGTGGACTAGCTAAATCATACATATGCCCATCGATTGGGCTGCTACAGTGGCAGAAGAGAATTTTAAATGGGCCTACATTGCAGCAGCATTGAAGGGCATTGTGACAATCTTTCTACATTAGCTAACTTGTGAAGTCTTCAAAGGACTTGGAAAACTAGCCCCTTAACATCCTGGGGGAAAATCACATTGGACTTTCTAATTGTTTTGGGACTCTACAATGGAGCACAATCATTACCTTCCAGTATTTGTTCATTCCCACCACGCCAGGCTTTCCCTCATTTTGTTTTCTTCCAGCCCCAATAATCTAAAATACAACTGCTATTAGAGGGGTTTTTAATTTGGCCCAGAAAAGTCCTTTAGAGATAGAGACAACTAAAAATCACCATTAATTTCCAACACCAGTGCTCTGGTTCTAGTTCTGTGTTCTAGGTGTTCTTTGGAAGCCTCTCCAGTCACAAGGGAGTTCAAACTTTGTCACTTACTTTTTTCCTTCCGAAATTCTGAAGAATGCCAAGTCATGGTAACTGTCTTCTTTAAATCAGTGAAGGAGGAGAGCAGACGTGACACTACGATGCTCAAGAAGCTGGATCCAGGGGACAGTTAAGAACCTTCCGAGGGAGTGGGCTGGCAGAAGAACCAGCTCCCTTTGGAGGCCAGAGGGCCCTGCCCCTGTGCTTGGTGACCCCTTTGTGAGGTCACAGCTAAGCTGGCATAATGCCAGGACCCCTGGGAGTTCCCCGACCCATAGTCAGCATCGACAATGTTCCCCTGGGAGAACTCAGAGAGAGCTCCACCTTCTTTAAAACAAGTGAGAGAAATTAAGGCCCTCAGTGAGGAAGGCGAGAGAGAACACAGGAGGCCCGGATTAAGAAGCAGCTTCTCCTCCTCCCCAGGCCGCCTCCATTCCCCAACAAATAAAGCTCTACCAACCACCAGATTAGATGGAAAAAAGCATCTTATTGCCTCCATGAGTTATTCATTTTAATTTCAATATATTACACGCCCAAATCAAATTCATCCCCCAAAACCAACAAATCGATTGCACTTCTGAACATAGAACTACAGCGCCGGGTCGGAGCCAACCAAAAGCCAAGGAAGTGATGGGTGCAGTAACGGGTGCCTGCGGTTGTAAGGGGAAAGGGAGAAGTGGGCTGGGGGGCTCATCTGGATGTCGTTTGTTAAATAAATACTAAATAAATGAGTGAATGGAGCCTGCGTGCAGCATATACGCCAAGTCAGCCAAAGCCACTTTTGAGAAGGGGTCAGGAAGGCCTCCGGGAGGAGTGCCCCCTGAACAGGAGCAAAGACTCTGAGAGCAGCCAAGGAGGCAGCTCCAGTTTGGGAGCGGGCTAAAGTCCCAAAGAGGTCAAGGAAGAGGAAGTAGTGAGGAAGCCCGGGAGGAACCCGGGAGAGAAGCCTAAAGTCAGGGGTCCGAGGGCGGCGGAGGGGACGCTTCAGGCTGGGCAACTATCACAAGTCTAATAGTGAGTGGAAGTCAGAATGACAGGGGGCTGGGGAAGGGACTGAACCGAAAAGAGGAGGGATGGCGGCTGAGCAGCCGGACTGCAAGGAGGGCAGGGCAGAGCAAGGGAGCTCAGCCGGTGGTCCTGGGGCGCTGGGCCGGGGCGGGGGGGGGGGGGCTAGGAAAAGATCTGGATCACTTGTGCAAAATGAGAGAGATAGGGAGGAAAACAAACGTATAAGAAACAGACTCTTTAACTAGTAAATGAAATGAAACATTTTCAATTCAACTGGCAATGGAAAGCTCAGTATCTGGGTCTCTCCTAGGGAGCTAACACTGCCGAGCTCGGCCAGCAATAACTCCAACAATAATAATATTAACAGCTGATAATCACTTGGCATTTACTGTGCCCAGTGCTCTACGTACCTCATCCCATGCCAATTTCCCAGCACCCTGGGAGGTCAGGACTGAGGTTAGGCTCAATCCCACTTTACGGAGGCTCAGCCACACAGCGTGTCCCAGACTCGAAGTCCAGAACTCTAGGCCAGAGGCGTGACAGGCACCCACTGTGGCGGGCTTTAGGGAGATCCCAGTGGGAAACGGTGAACAATAAAGCACAGGGTGAGACCCTTTACAGCTGGAAAGGATTTCAGGCCCCCTGGCACACCTGCAGAAACCGAGGCTGAGGAGTTAAGGGCCTCACCCCAAATACAAGGCAAGTAGCCAAGCTGAGACTCGAACCCATGTCTCAGGTCTGCAGAGGCCAAAGTCAGCCTTCTTTCAGTTCTCCTCTCCTCCATACACTTTTCTCACTTTGACCCTGGAGGAACCAGCCCCAACTACTCGGGTGCCTTGGGCTAAACCCAGCCGCCTCTCCCCATGGTACAGAAGAGCCCTGTCCTAGCTCCCTTTCTCCTGTAGAAAGAGGAGGTCCCCAGCTCCCCATCTGATAGTAGGCCTTGGGCCTCAGACATCCTCCCTTCTACCTTGACTAATCCTCCCCGGCCAAGCACAGCCTGCCCCTCAGCCCCCCCTTTGGTCCCCAAATGCACCACGTTAAGTGGAGAAAGTGGATTCCAAATGGCAGAGATGCAGAGGGAGACAGGGTGGGGAAGGAAGCGAAGGCAGCCAGCCCCAGCTCCTGAGGACCGCCAACCACAGGGAGAGAAGGCCCCTCTGAGGCAGGACAGCCGCTGAATTAGTTGTAAAGAAGTCCACGTGGTCAGCACGTGGCCTTATTTAATGCCTGAGAAGAGGAGGCATGGAGCATTTGTAGTTTCACCAACTTGGGGAATTCCCAGTCTGAGAATTCCCTCCACAGAAGCAGATAATAACACATCTCCCATGTGGCTCGGGCAAGTCCCAGGCTGGTGCCAGGCTGACTTGTGGGAGAGGGGAGATCTGATCCAGGACTTGTGAGTACCCAGCATCCCCCAGCACAGACCACACATCCCTGTGGCAGGACCCAGGAAACACCGCCCTGGGCATCTGTTTGTTTTTTCCCCTCGGATGTGCCCAAGCAGGAGGAAGAAGCTGTAAGGGATTCTAGGGCTTTCAAGGCAAGCAAACAAGAGGAAAGCTTAGAGAATGTCCCCCTGTCCCACCCCCCCACCAGGGAGTTAATCCGAGTGGGCTGTGACTAGGAAGGGAGAGTGTGAGTGGACAAAAATGTTCTGTGGTAGGCCCCCGACCTTAGAGCTGGCAGGAGGAGCTGGGGAGGCCTCTGGTCCAACTCTCTTATACAAAAAGAGGAAACTGGGACACAGATGGGTTAAGTGGCTGGTGCCATCTGAGGTTGAGATTTGAACCCAGGTCTTCCAGACCCACATCCAATGCTCTCCCTTCTTCCTTCCTCCTCCCTCTCCCCCAAACAGCTGAAGGAACAGCTTTGGCCCAGACCCACAGAAGGAAGCATCACCTACCTCCCTGCTGCCTTAAAACCAAAGATGCTGAGAAGCACCAGGCTGGGCCAAAAGCAATGGCCACTGGGAAGAGCCACGGTGGCTGGACGAGTGGGAGGCTGCAGAGGTTCCTCAGGAGTCAGCAGGCCCAACCGACAGCCTGCTGATGAGCTGGAGAGGGAGGGGCCTGTGCAAGCTCTCCCGGGGACAGCCATGGGAGGAGGAAGCCCTCCTGGCTCCTGGGCCAGTCCGTGGAGCTCTTATTTCTTGATATCTTTCAGAAAGCTCATTCCCCAAGAGGAACTTTGGGGGGAAATCAATGAAGCATCTAGTGAGCTGTCACCGTGTCCCAGGCACCAGGCTCCACGTTGACCATTGGTCCCATCAAGAAGGAACAACAGGAAGGCAGCATGGGGGTGCAAGCTGGGCCCAAGCCTGCCCAGGAGGCGAGGAAAGACGCTGCGGCTGAGTCTCAGAGGGAGGCTCTCCAGGCACTAAGCTCCACCTGAGCACAAGCCCAGCCTGGGGGCTTCCAAAAAGCCCGGAAAGACCATGGAGGCCAGATGAGGAAGAAGCAGAGCCATCCTGGGAGCTGACAGAAGAGAACTTGCCGTGGTGGGACCTTTCACAGAACGGGGCAGCTTTGCAGGGGAAAGCTATCCGGTCTGAGTGGGAAATATCTCCAGGAAATCCTCTCCTGCAGTGGGGGATGGCGATTCTCCTGCAGCTGATGCTCACTGTCATCCAAAAGGTTCTGGCCTGACCGGTAAGGAGCCAGGACACCTTCTTTCAGCAAAGATGGATGGTGGCAGAGGTGGGCCTCGGGAGGCAGCCCAAACAACCAGACTCCAGGGAGTGTGTTTGGGGGGGGGGGAGATCTGAATACAGCCTGTCCAAGGGCTTTGCCTCCAGAGCAAATACATGTGGAAAGCTAGAAGCCACGCTCAGCCTAAGGACATGGCAACCTGTCTCCTTCCGGCCTTTCTGATCTTCTGCCATTTGACTCCCTTCCCCAAAGTACACTCTGGCCTTCCTCTTCGAAGGTCCTGAAACAAGAGATGGGCCCATCTCCCATCTCTGTGCCCCATGCCTGGTATGCTCTGCTTTCTAGCTTCTTGGGCTTGCTTTAAGACAGTTCAAATCTCCCCTGACCCTCCCAGGGTTCCCCCCTCTCAGAGCCAATACATGTTGTCTCCCTATTGGAATATAAGCTCCTAGAGGGTAGGGACTGTTTTTATTTTGTATTCCCAGAGCCTGGCTCAGTGCCTGACACACAGCCAGTGCTTCAGAAATGCCTGCTGGCGGCCTGAAATCCTTTACTCTCCCCTTAGGATGGGAATAGCACTGGGCCTTAGGGCTCAGCCTGAAGACTGAAGACTCTTTTGACAGAGCAACTGGTCAAGAAATACTTCTGGAAAAAACCAAAGTGGGAAAGGTAATGAATGTCACAGAAGGAAAAGACTGGCAAGCTGAGACTGCAGGCGCTTCTACAAGCTCTGCTCCATTTCTCAAGCTTGCTAACTGTGTGTGAGGCAGAACAGATTTTCATTAGCCAAGAAAATGCTCTTCTCTTAGCAAACATGAAGCTATAGATAATATCTCAATCATCAAAATTCAATCAAATAATTCTTCCATAATTCTTGCAGATTCTAGCTATATTTTATTCCCTGTAAACATTCTATAAACAATATCTTTTGCTTACTGAGCTTTTCCTACAGTATAATTAGAAAGAATGATATTAAAGCCAATGTACTGAACAGAAACATGAAATGCTCTCCCAGATGATTCAAAATCCTTTTAGTCTTCATGGTGGGCATAACTGACAGCTTGCTGCTCAAAGAGCTTGCCTTGGGTTCCAATCTCGTCTCTATTATGATAAGGGAAGAACTTCCTCATACTGTGGGTGTTAAAAAAAAAAAAAAAAAACTGGCATGAATTAGAAGAGATGCTTCGAAATCTCCTTCTCTAGAATCCTTTAAAAATAGGCTCCCCATCTGCTGGTGAGAGTTTAGAGACAGAGCTTCTCGGGAAAGAGGGAAGGTCTCACTAGAGCCCTTTCAAGACTTCTTCCCTTTGCTTGGCTTTTTTACTCCCTAATCCTTAAGTCTACAGTCAGGCTCTTGGAGAAAGCTCTGAAGTTATCACAGACGAGTCTCTATATTTAAACCATCTATAGGAAACCTGGAGATAGGCCATTTCTGTAAAGAAGCCTTTAGAGAGAGCCAATATATTCGAATGTTTTAAAGAAAAGGTGGGGGGGGAGGATGTCACCAGACACCTTGATCAAAATGTGCTTCTGTCTACTTCCTCAACCAACATATTGCTAGCAATTTGGCAAGCTGCCCGGGCATGATTAACAGCTAGTACATGTGAACAAGGGTTATGGTCAATCGAAATTGTCATATCTCCCCCCAGTGGTTGTATCGGGGACACTGGAATACTAGCCGCTTAGAGGCGTTAGGCTGCCCCAAAATATAGACTAAGAGGGCCTGGGGGCCATACAAAAAGCCCGAGTTCAACACTAACAGCATATACCTGAGGTTCTTTCTCTAGCGGAGGGATACTCCAATGAAGAAGATGCAGGGGAGGGAGGGAGGCAGGAAATCTACAATTCCGGGAAATTAACCTCCTTTTTCAGAGGCGAGTGAATTTCCTACTGTCTGCGGGCAGAGCTGGGAGGAGTCCTGTCAACACTCCGTTCAATTTCACTGGAAACCAACAAAGACCAGATACAAAGTTGCAGTTGGCGGAGAGACTCTCACCTGCCACCGGAAAACTGCTGACAAGAGCCCGCCTGCCTTCCCCATCTTCCTATTACGAAATCGCAAGTTTCAGAATTACCTAGAAATCCCTAGTCTGTTCTCCTTAGTAAGGCAGAGGGAACAGATGGGCTTTCTCTTTTCCCACATCAATTCTCTTAGTTACTTATTAGATAGCTTTTGACTCTTTGAAATCCCAGGATATTTACTATTGTTTCCAAAGCCAGCCGAGCCCGGCTTTCCGAAAGCAAAGACCGGGCGTGAAATTAAAAGGCAGCAGATCCTCAACGCATTTTTAAAAACACTCCCCCCGCCCCCCAAGTCATAGAAGTTCACGACTCATTCTTTAGGGATCTCACTAGGAATCCGAATCCGAAGTCAAGAAAGGCTGCTGGACAGCCCTCCGGGTCAGAATTTCATGGGAGGAAGACTCCGGGGTAAAACTGTCTCTGAGATTGCGACTTCTGTAAATAAAACCCACAAAACCCCGATCCAATGGGGGAAGGGGGAATATCTGGAGAATCCTGCAGTTTTGCTGTGCTCGGATTTAAATAGCTGGATTTTTCCAGGGAAAATTAACTCTGATATAAAATCATCTCAAAATTCTGCCCCCCCAGGGGAGAAATGGAATGGGGGGAGGGGGTCCGCCCGAGAAAGCAGCTGAAGCAAGGTACAGTGGGTCCGAGCACCGACTGCTGCCCGTGCTCGTCCTGAGCGAGGCCACTTATTTGTCACCATCGTGTCATTAAGGCAGCCCTGGCCGCATGGGGTCAAACCCGGGGATTGGGAAGCGAGGTGGCTTATGTAAGACATGACCTCAGAGTGATCGCAGCCCCCAAAGTTCTAGCTGATTCCGGCCGGAGGTCCCATCTCCCGGGCCCCTCTGGGCACGCAGCGGGCTCAGCGGGGGTCCGGCCCTCACTGCAGTAGTATGGGTGCAGCCAGAGGAGCACCCCAGCTCCCTAGGCAGGGGCGCACGCATGCACGCACGCGGCCGGGCTCCCCACTAACTCCGGCGCGGCGCCCCCACTCCGGGGCCGGACCCTCCTCAGGAGCCCCGGGCCGTTCTCCCAGAGGGGAGAGGCGGCCGCCCTGCCCATCCCACTCAGGGGAGTTGGGGGCGCGGAGCCGACTGTGCCAACAGGGCTGGGACCGGACCCTCTCCTCCTCAAGGGAGCGGCTCGGCCCGGGCTGGGGGAGGGGCAGGGGTCCCCTCCCCGCGCTCCACCCCGGCCCGGAGGAAGGGGCGCGGGGGCGGGGGCGGGGGCCTGGCCCGGGAAGGGGCGGGCAGCCCCACAGACACGCGCGCACACGCATTCACTCACCG
>JAJPUD010000324.1:70826-141308 GCA_023553655.1 Myrmecobius fasciatus
GCTGTCCCCTGCCGGGCTCGCTCGCGCTGCTTCCACGCCCCCGCGAGCTCCGCCCCCCTCCCCCGCCAGCTCTCCGCGTGGCCTCGTCTGGCTCCGGGAGCGCGGGCGGCCACGTGGGGCCCGGGGGTGGCCAGCCTTCTCCTCCCCCTCGCTCCCCGGCGCCTGCAGCCACCCGGGCTGAAGATGGGGCAACTCTCAGAGGAGGAAATGCTCTCCCTCTCGGAGTGTGCTTGGGGATCCGGGACTGACCTTGAACCAAGCACATAGTAGGAATACATTGGATGACCCAGCCGGCGGGGTCGAGTGGACGCCTCCTCTGCCCCCCAGAGACTCGAGGTTTCCTGGAACCCTGAGAGGCTAAGAAATAACGATTAACAGTAATAGGTCTAATGTTGGTAGAACACCTACTGTGTGCCAGGCACTGGGTGCTAAACGTTCTATAAACAGGATGTCATTTAATCGGATCTGGAAGTGAGAGAGACTCTGTTCTTACTCCCACTTTACAGATGAGGAGACGGAGGCTGGCCGGGCCAATGACTCGGTCACTTCGCCAATATGTGTCTGCCTCCCACCCCAGAGCTCCTGCTGCTTTCCTTGGGAACAAGAATAAAAACAGTAGAATGTTAGCTCCTGGGGAGCTGGGACTGGGCTGTTTTTATACCGAGTGCTCCAATGAAAGCTTAAAACTTCCCTAAGACTTTTGGAATAGCCTGCATTATATTCAGCCCTTGGCTTTGGTCCTTTCGTCTGGGTTGAGGGGGAGTGTCCCAGTACAGTGGGAACTCTAGGGTGGAACCCTCCCTTCACTGATGCAAGTGACCATCACCTATGACTGTGTTCGAAGTCTAGATTATGGGTCATAGCCCAAGCACCTCCCACTTAGAAAAGGGTTCAAATGCCGCCTCAAACACTGATCAGTCCGGGAGTGGAGTCTCCCAGTTGGAGTTAGTGGGGAGCTTCACGGAAGTGTTTCTATTTCCAGTTTGTATGCACTCCAGTTTGCACTGGGACCCTTCTTGAATGACTAACTGGGTGACCTTGGCCAGTGAATCGGCGCCCCGGAAGCCTCCGCTCTCTTATCTAGAAAGCAGTCAATGGAATGGGAATGGCAGATGTTGCTCATTGAGTGGATGTGAGTGAATGAAATCATTTCGGCTTACAAACTTTAAAGTGCCAAGTTAATGTGAGGTGTTAGTCTCTCTTTGTGCTGTGTAGTTTGGAAGAGTAGGTGGAGACAGTTTCTGGGCCAGGGTTACAGGCACCTGGTCTTCCTGACTCCAAACTAGGCCTTCCATTCACTTCCCACTTGGCTGCCTCTCAGCCCTTACTATGTGAGGGTCAAGGAGAAAAAAAAAAGACAATAATCATCCTTGCCTTCTTTCTGCTACTGGGAGAACTGACTGTTCACAGATAAACAGAAACAAGATTACACATATAGAAAGGAAAGAAGGAAGCGAGTATTTATAAAGCCTCTACTTTGTGGAGGAAACTGTGCTAAGTGCTTATGAATATATCTCATCTGATCCTTATAATAACCCTGGGAGATGGGTGCAATTATCATCCCTCTTCCACGTAGGAAACTAAGGCAGAAAGAGGTTAAATGACTTGACCAGGATCATGCAGCTTGTCTGAAGGAAGATTTGAATTCGGATCTTCCTGACTTCAGGTCCAGCTCCCCATCAACCTGCTTCCTTCAAATCAATGCCTGGAGAAGGAATAAATGGAGATCATTTTGGGGGTGAGGGTGGGGACACATCTCACAGCATTGGTACTTAACAGACATTTTCTCATTGGATTGTTTGTTCTGACCTCTATGACCTTGGATGAATCATTGGCCTTCTCAAGCCATCAGTTTACTCCTCTGTAAAATGAATGGGTTGGACTCAATGGTTCCCAAGGTTTTTTCCAGCTCTGAGTCAAGATTCTCATGAAGGGAGAAACTTTGTGAGGTGGGTATGCCATTGTGTTGCCAGGAAGATTGGGGGGGTGGTGGTGGTGAAGATTTGTCCATGGTCCTGGAGCCTGCTTCTCATGATAGGATCACAGATTTTTCCACTCAGAAGGCAGGACTTGGGAGGCTGTCTAGTCCAATACCATCGTTATATGAAGAAACTTAGGTCCAGAGAAATCAAGGAAACATAGCGAGGGTCAATATTCTCCAAGCCCACTCTGCCATCTTTCACCAAACTCTCCTTGGATGGCTAGAGTGAGCTGGTCTCCCTTCTAGAAGAAAAGGCAAAAGGCTTGAGTAATACATTTATATTCTCCAGATTATCAGGAAGTATGAAGTATTCCTTTCCAAAAAAGAAGGAAGAAGAAAAAGAACAAGGAGGAGGAGGAGGAGGAGAATCATTATAGAAAAAGGAAGAGAGAATAATTGCAATAAAATGCTAAATTTATCAAGTAATAAGAGGATCATCTCTGATCTGAGGGAAGCTCTTTGTTCACTCAAGAATGATAATGTTGACCTCAAGATGTCCACAGATGAGGTCATTCAGTCAAAGTCGGAGAAAGAAAAGCCTGGTGGTGACTGTCTTTCCCCACACTCATAAAAGTTCCTTGAGAGTATGGTCTGTCTTTTCTTTTTAATTATATCCCCATAGATTAGCACAATATCTGGCACATAGTATAGCTTAATAAATGAATTTTCATTCATTCATTGACTATAATCTTGCAAGAAATTCATGAGACAAAATCTAAAGAATGAATCAACAATAAAATCCATGATCACATATGTCTCAACAAATATGCACAAAATATATGTAAAAATCAAAATGAACTAGAGATCCAATCCATATTTATAGGTACTGGGAATATAAAAAGCAAAAATACTTGCTGTCCTTAAGAAGTTTACTTTCTATCAGTGGAGATAACTGGCACACTCATAAGAATATACAAAAGAAGAATAAGATAAATTGGAAGGTGGAAGGGACTGAAAGGGGAAGGGCAGATCAGGGAAGGCCTCATGTGGGTGGTAGTGTTTAAGATGAATGTTAAAAGTTCACTAAGGGTTCACATGAAGAATGAGAATTCAGCCTGGAAACTTAGATTGAAGCTAGACTGTGAAGGACCTGAAAAGTCCAATAGAGGCATTTGTACTTTACCCCTGAAGCAACAGGAAGCCACCGGCAGCTACATGGGGGTGAGATTGGATTCCACACCTCAATGAACAACACAAACACAGCCCAAATGAAATTACTCAATTGGTCTTTTCAGGTCATTCCTCCTTATTTCTATTTCTTGAAACTAGGAACTTTGGGGAGTTTCTTCTTGGGGAGACCCAGGAGCTTCTGTCTTGGTTAAGCTGAGTTGGGTAACTTGCTCCCAATGGGAGGAATCTTTCACCATTGTCTGGTTCATATTCTTCTATGTAGACCTTATCGGGTTACTGTTTTGCTAGATTTGGATAAATGGGTTTCTTTTCTATTCTCTATGTGTGTCCATTATAGAACTAGTATTAATTAGGGGAAGGGTCAAGCCTTAAATTTAGAGCTTGGGGTCCTCCTGCTCCCCAAATGACAAAGTGATCAAAAGTTAGATGGAACCCCTATGTAAACAATATGTACAGAAGCAGTCAGAATTCTAGCCTGTGGCCCCTTTTCTGTATCATCTTTGATTCTAGCCCCTCTTCTCTGCCCCCAATCCTGTTATTTCCTAAGATCTGTCTATCAACCACCAGCCCTGACAGTGAACCTTAATATCAATTCTATCATCCCATTCATTCAAGGCTTTCTCTCTACCCTCATGGTCACTGTCTCAGTTCATGGCCTCATCATCTCTCACCTAGACTTTTATAACAGTCTTCTAGTCTTGCAGCTTCCTCCTTTCCCCATCCAATCCATTTTCCACAGAGCAGCCAATCTTCCTGAGACAGTTGTCAACTATATGCTATATAGCAGCTTGCTAAGTGCTAGGGATCCAAAAAAAGGCAGTATCTGACTCTGGCGTGACCATCACGTTCCCTTCAACAAACTCTTCCCTATAATCTCTAAACTGAAAAACAAACTCATCTGGTTCCTACCTACCTTGCCCACCATTTTTATATCACCCGCCCCTTCATTCATTCTATTTTCCTGTCAGTTCAACTACTAATCTTTGAGGTCAAAACCCCATTCCAACAACCAATCCTTAGAACAGTACTTGGCACATAATAAGCTCTTAATAAACTTATACTGAGTTTATTCATTTACTGATCTCCTCCCTCTGTGGTTGAGCAGAATTGGTCCTGACACCTGGAATTCTTTCCTCTATCTGACTCTCAAATTACTTCCCTTTCTTCAAAGCTCAGCTCAGGGGCTGATACTCCTTGAAGCTTTCTGCAATCCCCCAATGTTAATGCTTTTTCCTGTCTCATATTACCTTGCATTAACTTATTTGGGTATAGAATATAGCTAGCTATCCCTACTTTACTACCTCTCCATTTCCCACAAAATGTAAGCTCTTTAGGGGGCTTATGTTGAAAAGCTGTCTCTACCACTCATAGCCTGTTGTAATCTTGGACAAATCAGTTAATCTCCATGGGCCTCAATTTCTGAACTATGAGATGAGAGAGTTCAGCTAGATGACCCTAAAGGCCCTTTTAAAAAATTTTATTACTGGTTTTTAAGGGATTGGGGTGGGTTGGGGTCTTTGAATGCCTAATATAATTCTTTACATACAGTAAGCACTTTATAAATGATTGGTCAGTGCCTTCCCCCAAAATATTAGAGAGCAGCCTTGAACCTATCTCTCTCCTGCCTCTAATTCCAACACTTTTTCCAACTCTAATTCCCCCCCTTTAAAAACTATATTTGATTGCTCTTATACAGTAGGTGTTTAATCAGTGGTGGGAGGTTTTTTTAAACTGAATTGAGCATTGTGTTTCCTTTATCTGATTTTTTTTTCTTGTAGATACGATTTTTCTTGGACAACAATGATGTGTGGTAATATGTATACATATATTTGATTTGTCAAGTATTTTAACATAATTAACATGTAGTGGATATCCTGCTAGAGGATGTAGGGGAGGGGTGGGGAGTAGGGGGGAAAATGTGTAACAGAAAGCTTTGTAAGGGTTAATGTTGAAGAATTACCCATACATACGTTTTGCAAATATTAATAAAAAAAACCCTGAATTGAATCCAATTGAGAGATTGCTATTATTAATAAGCATCACATCTTTTGAAACAGGCCATCACTGCTGCCTGCTAGTAAGCCTGGGTTGCTGACCAGGCTGGACACCCCACCCAGCCAGCAAAAAACCCAAGAATTTCTTCTGTTGCTGAACAGGGAAAACCTAGCCACTCATAACCTCTTTTCATTCAGTGGACATCTCTGTCTGTCTCTTGAATTTTCTTCCAAAAATAAAAGGGGTGTGTGTGATTCCCACCCTGGGGTAAATAAGCTAAAACGGAACACTGGCTCTCTTCATATTGCAGAGCCTCTGGTGAAACCCTAGATACCACTTCCGTGAGACCCACCCACCCCAGTCCCCAGCTGGGTGGATCATCCCACAATCTGCCTCCTCCCTCAGCATCATCACAGTCTGAGCTGAGCATTTCCAAACTCTGAAGGCCTGGTGCATGAGCATGAGCAGAGTCCAGAGACACAAATGAAACATCCTGAACCAGACACAAGAATGATTTTTCCATGGAAAGAGTTTTAGTGATGCGACCAGCCTTGGGGCACCCATCTGTGGCTAAATGAACTCTCTTTAAACAGAAAATTCTTTAATTCCAATTAAAATTTCTCTAAACCTGAAAAATTCTGTGAGATTTCATCTTACTTCATTATAAACAGGGTTTAAGCCCTTTAATTAAAAAAATGAATGTATAGGTTTGTGTCTATATCTATGTATCCAGCCAGCCAGCCATACCCATGTGCATATACATCTATCAGCCTAGCTTGATTGTAGCCTTCTAAGGGGGATGGGAAAAGGGGGAAGAGGAAGAGGAAAAAAGAATAAAGTAAAAAGTGTACCACAGGGAACAACAACAACAACAAAAACAACAACAAACCTACGAGGAAGCAAAGAAAAGATGAACAGCTCTGAGCACATTGTGTAATATTTATCATACAGGCTTTCTTGAAATGGAAATTTATTGCTTTATATTTTGAATCCCCTCTTATGTTCTGCTATGAACATGGCAATGTTCCCCCCACCATTTTGTACTTAAGTTTAAAATAAACAAATAAATGAAATGAAAAAAAAACGTTGACAATCTTGGTGAATTACTGTAAATTTTTTATATGATAAAGAAAATCCAAGTCAGAGGACCTGCACTAATGTTGATAATATACGTGGTTTTTAAAATGTTCTTTTTCAGTTAATAATCGTTTTTCCCTCCTTCCCATTCTCCTTCCTCCCCTATTTAAAAGAAAAAGAAGTCCCTTGTAACAAATTGCTGAGTGAAACAAAAGAAACCCCTACCTTGGCAGGGTTCAAGTATATGTCTCATCCCACTCCCTGAGTCCATCCATCAGCTCTCTGTCATCACAGGACACCTGGAATCCAGGTTGGTCTTTGTGTTGATTAGAGTTTGTTTTTTTTTTTTTTTATTAGAGTTTTTAAGTCATTCAAGTTTGTTTTTACAATGCAGAATATCTCCTTTCCAAGTCATAAAAATAAAAGCAAGCTATATTGAATAAAACAATCTATGACATCTGGTCATTGTTTGCTGATTATATCCCAAGATGGTTTTACTATATAGATGTAACTGAAAGGGAAAAAAATGGCTTCATTAGCAGTCTTGGCCACATCCTGTAGCTATTTGCTGTCTCCCAATGGTCATTAATTTAGGAAACCATTCCTTGAGACCTACTCTCCAGGAACATCAAAAGGGAAATAAGAAGGTGGGGAGCAATTCCAAGCAAAAGAAGAGAGGTTCCAGGGACTAGTTGAGCAACCCTCTACACACACACACACACACACACACACACACACACACACTCTGTGTGCCCTCTCTGTTATGTGCACTGGGAGAGTAGGAGAAAAAATTTGTTCTGGTTAGTGTCTGTCGCTCACTTAGGATGGGCAGGCCCAAAGTACAATTGTTTAAATGAAATTTGTTTACCAAACTTTCCCATGCCCACAGCAGGATCCTCATGCCCTTTTTGATGGCAGATGCCCTTATATTTGCCACCCGAAAGCCCACAGACCCAATACTGCATCCTACCCTTTGCTTCTTCCCCATCCCCACCCCCACATACAATAAATTCTGCCTTATCCCATCTCATCCCTTCAGACTCAGCCTTATCTCTGATTCTGTGCTAATGACTTAATATGTTCTCTTAGGTACTAATTACATTTACATAGGAGCTAACAGGTTTACAAAATACTTTCCTGAAGGTAGGCAGTGCCAAATAAGAATAAGAAGAGCTCGGATTTATACTAGGGTAGCTGGGTGGCACAGGGAATAAAGCACCAGGTCTAGAGTCAGGAAGATTCAGATCTGGTCTAAATAATTGTGTGACTCTGGGCCAGTCACTCAACCCTGATTGCCTCCATTTTCTCAACGATAAAATGAATTAGAGAAGGAAATGGCAAACCACTTTTGTACCTTTGCCAAAAAAAAAAAAACCCCAAATGGGGTTACAAAGGGGCATTGACAATGAATGAAAAGCACTTTTTAAGCACTTACTGTATACAGAACACTATGCCAAGTGCTGGGCACACAAACAGAACAAAGCAGTTTTAAAACAGCCCCTGCTGACTGGGAAATCTCATTCTACTTAGGGGACGTTCCAGAAAAAGGGAGTTATGGGGCGGCAGCAAAGCAGAAATGATACCTTTTCTTTAATTGGCATTTCCCCTCATAAAATGGCATCTATTTCTGGTGTTGAAGATTTAAAAGGATGGAGACTTGAGTGGAGAGAACCTTTTTTGTCCTATTAGGGGATCGGTTGGCTCTTCGGTAGCACCAGCTGCCAGGTTAGCAAAGAAAATACATGATTACATCATATTTGTTATTATCCCAATTTTTTCAGTTGAGAAAACAGACTCAGACAGATCAAGACTTGTGCACAGTCAATGTCAGCCTTAGAATTGGAAGCCAAGGCACCACTGAATTTTGCATTTACATAGTATTGTAGTTTGAGGGCTGCAGGGAGCCTGTCCTCCCCTCACTTTACTGATCTAAAAGCCTAGTGAGAAGTCATGTGGATTGTTGCTGGTCACCCAAGCTAGTGGGATTGTCCCAGGCACTCCTGGGGCTGATTCTGGTTCTCTGGAAGTAGACTTTTCTTCAGCTACAGTCACATCCTGGATCTTCCTTCCAGTCGGGAAGTTTCCTCCCCTTGGAGGGCCCATCTCACCTTGGAACTCCCCTCTGCCATGCTGGCCCTCTTCTCCATTGGCAAGTTCTTCTAATGGCCTCCATTTAGGGGATGGCCCAAGCTGGACAACCTTAATTCCCCTCCTTGCCTGGGCTAGAGTATATTTTTCAGTTCTCTTTTGTCATTTTCCTCCATTAAAATGTAAGTTCCTTGAAGACAGGGGGACTGTATTTCTTTCTCTTTGGGTTTTAAATGTTTAACACAGTCCCTGGCAAAACCCCAGAAAAACACTGATCCCCAATTTTGCACCTATTCCATTACATCATTTTAAGAAGCCCTCTTAAAATAGTAACTTCACCAATAAGGCTTAATTCAAAAGAATCCTGGGACTTTCAGGGACTCAGGAAGCTGACAGAAGTCAGCTTGGGTGAAAAGTGCATGATCTGTCATTCAAATCATTGTAGGTGGCTGCCTATTTCATCTTCCTATAGGAACAGCCCAACCTGGTCATAAGTAACTCGGTTTTAAGGAGGAGAGACTGTATTAGTAACTTAAAAAAAATGACAGACTGAGAAAGCCCAAATCTGTTCTTTAGATAGTGAGTACAGCAAGTATGAGAGACTTGTGACTTATGAAGTGACCTATAGGAATCCTTAGCTAGGACAGCAAAAACCAATCCTCTTCTTACCATTTCCCTTCAGGATACCCTAAGGTATTTTTTAAGGGTTTTTTTTTTTTTTTTTTTTTTTGCTTTTGCTGAGGCAACTGGGGTTAAGTGACTTGCCCAGGGTCACACAGCTAGGGAATGTTAAGTGTCTGAGACCAGATTTGAACTCAGGTCCTCCTGACTTCGGGGCTGGTACTCTATCCACTGCACCACCTAGCTGCCCCATCTTTCTTTCTTTCTTTTTTTTTTTTTTAAGATATTTTATTATTCATAGACTTTGACTTCTTCTACTTAGACAGATCTCCCCCTTTCGGTAACTCAGTAAAATAATCAATCACAGAAATCAAGAATTTAGAGCAGATGGTGACTTCAGAGATCATCCAGCTCAAGCTAGTTATTTTATAAATGAGGAAACACCGAAAAATTAAATGTTTTTTAGTGACTAACTCCAAATCCCACTGCTGAGATAGCACCTCCTGCTGGGACAGCACCTACAGCATCCCAGGTATTGGGCTGGAAACAAAACCGATGATGAGATAGTCTCTCCTCTCAATAAGCTTCTAATTTTACTTTCATGACTCATCTGCCCCCTTTTCTCCTAGGACTCGGCCCCCACCTTGACATCCGGGTCCCTCCACGACTCCCACCTGGATTGTTGCTGTAGTTGCTGGGGGCTCTGCCTGCCTCAGAGCTCGCCCCACTTCAGTGCATCCTCCTCTGCTCAGCTGTCAAACTCGTCCTCCTGAAGCGCAAGTTTGACCTTGTCATCTCGACCCATCTGACCCCAGCCAGTCCAGGGACTTCCTCCTGTCTCACACATAGATCCTGCCCAAGCCCTTCACAGCCTGGCTCCTTCCTGCCTTCCCAGTCTTCCCCTATGTCATTCCATCCATACACTTCCCATAATCCTCTAGTCCTCTGTGCTCCACGGGCACTGACTTCTCATTCTTCCTTGAACAGGACACTCAGCTCCCAAGCATTCCATGCTTTTTCTTTAACTGGACTTTTCTTTCTTCCTCTTCACCTCCATCCCCCAGCTTCCCACAATCCCAGCTAAAATCCCACCTTCTACAAGACAACCTTTCCCAGTCTCTCCTGATGCTCTCCCACCCGAATACTTCCAATTTATTCTGCACATAATGTTTGTACCTAGCTGTTTGCCTTTCGTACCCTACATTAACTAGACTGTGAACTCTTTGAGGGTGGATACTTTCTTGCCTTTCTTTGTGTCTTCAGAGTTTAGTACAGTGCCTAGCATACAGTAGGCACTTAATAAATGCTTATTAACTTCCAATCTGGACAAGAGAGAACAAGAAAGTAGGACTCCTCCCAGAAGCCACCCTAGGGTAGGAGAGCTGATCTGTGAGAACTTCTATGGCCTCAAAATACCCTGACGGGGGACTATCCTGGGGATGAACCAAGGGAAGTTTGGCTAGGCTGATCCCCAAAGGACAAATCTACTGTCCGTCACTGGGCCTTCCAGGCAGAGGCACTAGATCCCACCCTGACCTAATGTCTTCATCCCCAGGTTCCATCCACATCATGCTAAAGCGTCGAAAAAAGACATTCCTGAAGTATTGTATACACCTATAGAAGCCATGACTCGTGAGGCCATTTCTTGTCCCATTTTAACTCAAGGGTCACAAGGCACAATAAATAAGAGAGAGAGATCTTCACTTTGACTCCCAGACCTCACAGTATTTATTGCCTGATGCCTCACTTTGTGCCTGCCATGTGTACATCCCTATTACAAATCCTTCCAGGAGAGAGGGATATTATGATGGAGGGTGATGGATAATCACTCTCATCAGTATCCTTAATAATATTCTGATTTTTTCATTTCCTTCAAGGTTACTCTAACAGGATCATAATTTTACCAGTCCCCAAAATATCCTCAGTTGAAAACCTAATTCCAATCCATTGCTGACTTACATTTTTTAAAAAGTACAAACACTAAAAAGTCTTCTGAATAGTCAGACCCATGAACCTTTGAGAAAAAAATCATTGATAATAATATGCTTTTTTACTCCCCAAATCCCAGCTAAAATCAGACAATACTGTAAACCCCCAAATTTGGCCATGACATTTACAGCTTAATTCCCTGTGTGATCCATAAAGAGAAGGTGGGGGAGCACAGGTGGGTATCAAAGTGACACAGTCCCCGCCTTCGAGGAGCTTCCATTCTACTATGGAAAATATCTCATGAGAGAAATAAGTTCATAAAAACAGATACAAAATAAATGCAAAGGAATTGGGGGGAGGGGGAACAACATCAACCAAAGGGGGGAAATGTGGACCCCCATCATGAATTACTTCAGAGACCTATAATATTGTCATTTGACTAAGTGCTACATTACCTTGGATGCAAATGAAACTCAAATAAAGAAGCATTTATTAAAGAAGAGAATATGTGTTTCTATGTTAATTTCTGAAAACATAATCATGTTGTATGTCACTACTGTGTTTTTTGGATTTGCCCTCTTCCTTTCCATCATAATGCCATAGCTAGTGCATTAGGTTAACTAACAGATGACTCTAACCCAGCAATCTCAAAGTGTGGTCTCTGAGACCTTCTCAGGGGGTTACAAAGTCAAAACTGTTTTCATAATAATAGTTAAATGCCTTCATTTCTAATATAGTAATTATCAATGGCTATAATCATCATAAACTAAAGATCTTTTTGGGGTCTGTCACAGTGTGAAAGGAATCAAAAGAGCAAAAACCCCTGAATGGAGATGGAGAGCTTCTGGGGACAAGGGTTATTTTTGCTTTTCCTCCTATCCCCAGCTAACAGCACAGTGCCTCACACAGAGTGGATGCTTGATACTTGTAGTTGTCTAGTCCAGATCTTCTCCTTGATTGTCCTTGCCGTTCCTCGTCTCATTGTCTTTCTGTCTGCCCTCCGTTTTAAGTTGTTTAAGAGGTGTTCAGGAGGACTATTACCTCTGGTAGGAAGGCTACCCATCCAGCTTTAGTGTCCACCTTCACCCACCTCTCACCACTGTAATACGTGCAGCAGCCACAAGCTGGAAAACCCTCTCTTGTTCATCTTTTGTCTCATCACTGAACTTTGATGCCTCTGGAAGAGAGACTCAGGCCAGTGACTTTGCACAACTACCTCCCTTAAATCCATTTTATGCACAATACAAAACATCATCCGTGATGTCATTGGCTCTCTTCCAAAAGAAGGACGACCAACATCTGGGAAGGAGAATTATTATATCTTAACCAAGTTATTAACCACTCCTCCCAGCCCCCAGAACACTAAAGTGGCTCTAATCTAATGAAAGCTGCTAATCTTGGCTTTAAGGCTTCCCAGCCATAGAAACTCAGCCTTCAATGCAGGAATCTGTGTACCCTTAGCTCCTGGCTGAGTGCTCTGTACATGATAAATACTTCATGAAGATGGAGTGGGATTGATTTTTTTTTTTTTTACAATTGCTTGGAATATTGAACATTGTCCCTTCTTTCAAAATTCTGCTCAGAATTCACTTCCTTCATGAAAACTTGACTGGCAAGTTCTAGCCGGTCACATGTTCAGCTTTCTACCTTCTTCATTATTCCAGATGATGGTTGTTGCTATCCCTGAAGCACCATGACTGGTGGTAGATACACCCATTTCAGATACATATTTACACAGATATGTTAAGGGCCCTTTCTGGAATTTCATTCCTTACATTCCCACTGGGGCACCACAACAACCCAAAAGAAAGCAAAATTCCACGCTCGGCAGCATCAACTTAATTTATAACTGAGCTACACAAAAGCCTGCTCCCCAAACTCAAAGGAGAGCTAACAATACTGTTTATCAATTCAATTCAGCAAGCATTTATTGATGAATAAATGAACCAAAGAATGAATGAACAAAAGAAAACATACCTATTCGGTAAGCATTTGTCTCTGGGTAAAGCCCTGGAAGTAAAAATAAAAAAGCAAGGTGGCCCTTCTTCTCCATCTTCTGATCTCACCTAATAAAGGAAGACAACACATGAAAAGGCTTCCCATTACAACCAGCCCCTTCTCTTCTGTCCTTTCCATTAATGAAAAAATGGACCAATCATTTGATGGGGCCAAAGGCAACAGCACTGAGAACTGTCCTTTCCTTTCTGGAGCTCCTGGATATAAGGCTTTGATCTGAGAGGCCCCTGGGCTTAGGGTTTTAAACATGGGGGAGCACAGGTGGGTATCAAAGTGACACAGTCCCCGCCTTCGAGGAGCTTCCATTCTACTATGGAAAATATCTCATGAGAGAAATAAGTTCATAAAAACAGATACAAAATAAATGCAAAGGAATTGGGGGGAGGGGAGAATAAGATCAACCAAAGGGGGGAAATGTGGACCCCCATCATGAATTACTTCAGAGACCTATAATATTGTCATTTGACTAAGTGCTACATTACCTTGGATGCAAATGAAACTCAAGTAAAGAAGCATTTATTAAAGAAGAGAATATGTGTTTCTATGTTATAATAATTATATTATAATATATAACATATTACAATATATTATTATAGAGTATACTATGCATTATATATACCATATATTAAATATAATCTCCATTAATTCTCACTACCACCTGAGGAGGTAGGTATTATTATTATCTCCATTTCATAGTTGAGGAAACAAGGTTAAGTGACTTGCTCAGCTTCACACAGCTAGTGAGTGTCTGAGGCTGACTTTGAAGGCAGGCTTTCCTTACCCCAGGCCCAGCATTGGGCCACCAGCTGCCTTTAGGCAGAGTGAGGAGAACAGCCTGGGGAGCAATGGCCCGAGGGATGTAGTCATCCTCCTGAGAGGAACTAGCCAATCAGAAAGATGTGTCAAGGAGATAACCTTCTCCACTCCTTAGTGGAGACTTTTGTGAATTGCTAATGGCTTTAATACGTCCAGTCAGGTGGCACAGTGGACCAAGCATGAGACTTCACTGAGTTCAAATCCAGCCTCAGACACTTGACCCTGGACAAGTCACTTCACCCTATTTGCCTCAGTTTCCTCATCTGCAAAATGAACTGGAGAAGGAAATGGCAAGCTAGTCTAGTATCTCTGCCAAAAAAAAAAACAAAAAACAAAAACTCTAAAGGGATCACAAAGAATCTAACTGAAAAAATGATTGAACAACAACAATATAACTAGAGTGAGGGATCAAGAATAGAAAGCAGGAAGCCCACAGAAAATGGAGAACAAGACCTCCAATGTCCTGGCTCAATGTTCCTCAGAGAGATTTGTGGGATGACACTGAAAACAAATTCATAGACTCGGGACTGCACCATGGAAGGAGTAAATCCTCTCCAATGAAATCCCACTTAGTGAAGGAAAGAAAAGAAAAAATCAAGCTGATGCTTAAAGCCTTTTCCAAAATCACTTTCTGATCTGACAACATGTCCCTGTGCAAGCAGGAAGTCATTGTCCTGAACACTCCATTTTAGACAGAGACAATACCACCTGCCAGTCTGTCTTGCTTCTGGTGTTCAGTTTCTTGAAGGAAGCCTGTAGTTCTTCTCCAGGGGGCAGGGAGAAAGCTGCAGAGATGCCAGTTGGGCAGCAGCAGCAACCAGCTAGCAAGGATCACCCAGGTAAGTCAATTTTAGTTCCCAGAGCGTGGAGACTCAGTGGGACCCCCAGGAAACACGAATGATAAATGAAGCTGCTTATTTAACAGGTAACTGACCAGTGACTTCGGGAAAAAAACAAGGTCCTCTGTTTCTTTCTTTTTTTTTTTTCTTTTTTCTTTTTGCTGAGGCAATTGAGGTTAAGTGACTTGCCCAGGATCAAAAGTCCTCTGTTTCTAAAAGTCTTTCTTCCATCATTCTAAATTAAGCCTGAATTCCCACTTCCTCATTTACTCTCAAATAAGTGGGCAGAAGGATGACCCACATTTTTCTCATTTGTTGCTTTTTTTGTTGTTCTATACTTAGAAAACATTATCAAAAACAAGCATTTCTATACACACAGAACAGAAAAAACAATTATATTGGAAACTATGAATCTATATGCTACAATTTTTTTTCTTTCTTTTTATGAGGCAATCGGGGTTAAGTGAATTACCTAGAGTCACACAGCTAGGAAATATCTGATCTCAGATTTGGATCTTTCTGACTCCAAGTTCTGTCCTTTATCTACTGCACCACTTTTATTAGTGATTTAGAACATTTTTTTCATATAACTGTTGATAGCTTTGATTTCTTTCTTTGAGAATGACCTGTTCTTCCTTGAGTATTTAATAGACCCTTGGTTTTATGACAGAATGTATTTAAGGCATAGAGATGATGCTGGGACCCTGAGGATAGTATTGGCAGAGTCCAAGCTCACAGAGGTCCCACCAAGCTGGAAAGACTGAAAGGTTCGGTGATAACTCAGCAATGTACCATGGAAAGCCTCATTAAACTTGCAGAGGTCCATCCTTAGAAGATGGGCCACAAGACACTTACATTTTTAGTCTGTGTCAACTTAAGAAACTCTACTACTAGTAGTGAAATAGGGACTGCTCACACTGAAGAAATCACAGACATTTTGAAGCATTAAATTAATATACTGGATTAGGCTATATCCCCTAAAGAGATTCAAAAGAAAGGGGCAGCTAGATGGCACTGGCTCAAGAGGACCTGAGTTCAAATTTAGTCTCAGACACTCACTATCTGTGTAACCCAATTGTCTTGCAAAAAAAAAAGAAAGAAAGAAAGAAAAGAAGAGATTTAAAAGATGAATTTAGAAGAAATAGACATAAAACAATAATTACATTTTAAATCTATGTAACTAATACACATAATATTTCATCAAATCATAATAGAGGACTATACATTGGACCTTCACAGCAATCTGGTAAGGAGAGTATTTTATGTACTGCCAGCCCCATTTTTATAAATAAGGAAGCTGACAGAAATATTAACTGCTTTGTGCATGGCTACATAAATACTAGGGCCTTCCCCACTCTACATCCCTCACCTGATACACCATGCCTCTGAACCTGTGAAAATCCATTAGGATGGATACTTCAGACACCATTATTCCCATTTTGTAGGTAAGGAAACTGAGGTTCCCAGGGTTTGATTTGTTCAGGCCACTTAGCTTATAGGCTGTGGATTCCAACCCAGGGTTTATTTGTTTTCTACTCTTAAATTCACTGCTTTTTTTTTTCTATAAGACTGCACAGCCCGTCTCAAAAATAGTATTGATGATGCTCTTCCTGGCTTCTTAAAATTTCAATATTCAAAAGGAAAGGATATTTTACCCAAAATACAGAATTGAATACGCCAATTACCTCAGCACAAGAGCAAGCTGTAAAGGCAGAATGTGAGTTAATATAGAATGGAGGCTGTATTATCGAAAATAGATTCCTTAGGACAATTTCTCAATGAGTTGGAAGAATTCCGGAAAGCGTGGGAAGGCTTGAATGGCTGGAAAGTAACCAGAACCAGTAGAACAATGCAGAGATGACCACAGTGAAAGCAGAAAGAAGAAAAACCAGACTCCCTCCCTAACAAAATAGAGCCCTGGAATTATAATCATCAAGCTTTGCTTCTGACAAACTTGAGAACAGTTTCCACTTAATCTGCCATGCAGGAGTGGGATTCTTTGGGTAAGGAATCTTGCTGTGTCCAACAGATTTGATGTGTTGACTGAAAAGTCTTTTTCCCCCTTTCTTTTACAATCTTTGTTACAAGGGACGGCTAACTGGGGACAGGAAGAGGAAGGATATATTGGAAAACGATGATGGAAAAATAAGAGATATCAACAAAAAATAAATTTTTATTTAAAAATCAGTACACTTTCAAAAACTACCCCATTTGTATTGTTTAATGGAAAGACTTTTTCTTTTTTTATCAGAGTGTTCACGGTAAATCTACAACATAAGCTGTAACAAATTGATCTGTTCTGTTCAAAGAACAGGAGAATAATATATATTCTTGGAAGTTGCTGCTACTTTGTGGTGTTGACTTCTATCAGGTAATAATGGAACTAGGGCTATCAGTTATGTTTAAAATGTAGGTTTATGGCAAGAGAAAAGGATCACCTTTAAGTGATCTTTAAGATCACTTAAAAAACAAACACATTCATATACACTGTCATCACACTGCTACTCCAGGGCTGTCCACACAGCAAATAGGTCTGTAACTACCCACAATGGGATTACTCTCTATTTTTTCCTGGAGATAATAAGGTTAAATCCTGGGGTCTTCATCAAGTAGAACTCTTTCTGTCTCAGCATTATTCATTGATTTTTATATCAGATACTTATTGGGTGTTTCTATGTGCATTATGGGAAACCCTTGGGAGATGATCCTGACTTGGAGAAATCTACCATCTAATCTAGAAATATAGCTTTGAAAAGGGAAAAAATACTTTTATAAGTCACCATTATTAAGCTTCTCCCATGTGTAGAACACTAAGTTTTGGGGGAGACACAAAGTTTAGGTAAAACACAGGTCCTTCCTCAGGGAACTTCGAATCCAGAAAAGGTTAAAACACAAAGAGATGAGTGCAGTATATAAATGCTACATGGAACGTGTTCTAGAATGTGGAAAAAAAAATCCTGTGTGAAGTTGGTGAGAAAGGATGCTAGCAACTGGGAGGGGGTTGATCCAAAGAGAACAAGGAAAGCTTCATGGAGAAACAGCATTAAAATCCACCTTAATTGAATTCAAACAAAAGGAAGAGGGTGAGCTTTGAAGGTCTAATAATAATAACTACTTTTGGATCAAAAGGGATCTTCTGCGGATGGTCTAACTGGGGTTAATCTTTAGATGAATCTGGACTTCTAATGAGAGGGATTAGACTTCCTCTCTTCATGTTTTTTGGCTCGCTAAGACCCTCACCCTAGCACCTCAAGGAAAATTGCTTAAGGTTTATTTTTTAGTTCATGGCTATGAGTCCCTGTGAGAAAGCAAGAAGATACTTCATGTATAATATGTATCAGATATAGGAACTGTATTTATTTCCTGCACCCAAAAAGAGAAAAGGCTGCTTACACAAAACTTCATGCTGACCATACAACTTAATATAGGATTCAGAAACAATTGATAACTACTGTTATACTGTCTCAGGAGGGTGATGGATTAACCCAATCAGAAGATAAGATCATTTGTGCAGCTACTGAAAGAAATTTCACCTCTGCTCTGCACTGTCCATGCAGATACTGGTCTGCCTTTTATTAAATTCTCCAGGTTTGGACCAGTCTTCTGAGTGATGGTCATCTTCTCTAAGAGGACCAGAGTAGTTGCTGAGAAGTCTGTTCTCTGTGGATAGTTGGCTCTGAGCAAAAGAATCCAAGAGCTCTGGACCTCTCAAACTCATAAAGTCACCTTCAAATTTGGACACATCCTTCAGAAGATAGCAATGAATTCAGCTAAGATCAGAAAAGACTGTAAACCAAAAAAAAAAAAGGTGGTCTAAAACACAGGCTCAGTCTTGGCAAGACTTGTGATTTAGATGCCACGTGCCCATAGCTGCAGTTTGGAGGACTGGCATTGAGGAATAGCATGAACCCGCCCCATCCCTCCTGAGAAGGAGCTCAAAATAGTCCTGACATGATGATCATTTAGAAAGGAAGAGCCCCCACCTTGAGGGTGGGGACACTCATTTTAAAATATCCACTGAGTCAGGATCTTCCTAAGTGGACTGTTTTATCATCTCAGGGTGGCAATCCCTTAAAGCCACCCCAAGTTTGGAAACAGCCAGAAAGGTCATCATCTCCAAAAGGAAGGGCCAAACACTGAATTGCCATGTCCCTGAACTTGCTAAAGTTTCCAAGGCAGCTGTAGGTACACACATCCAGAAAATGGTTCATGTAGGTCAATTTAATATGTTATAATAACAATAACATAATTTTTATACCATCTTAAGGTTTGCAAAAACACAACAAATATTTCTTACTTTGTAATACTAAATAATTATCTTACAAATATTTCTTACAGCATTGGGGGATAATGCTATTAAATGATGCCTATTTTACAGATATGAGAAAACTGAGGCAGACAAGAGATTTGTGACTTACCCAGGCTCATACAGCTAGTAAGTGTCTGAGGCTTCAGGTCTTCTTGACTCAAAGCACAGCACTCTATCCGCTGCGCCAATATCCTAGCTTAGGGAAATGTGAATAAAAATGAAGAATAACCTGGTTTGTGTAGAACATGTAGAGGATAATAATAGGTGATGAGCCATATTATGGTGGTGTTGGATATTAGAATGCTTTGAAAGTATGCAGAGAGTTAGAGTAAGGACTTTATTTGGGTAGCGATAGGGAATCACTGAAGATTTTTGAGTATAGGAGTGACCCTACTTGATCTGTATTTAAGAAAAGTTATTCTTTTCACAGAGTGAAAGATGACAGGGTTCAAGGAAGGGGAGAATAACAGAGAAATAGGGAAGAGAGGTTGAATGCAAGGATTGCTGTGGAAGGGAAATCTAAAAGAATTGAAAAATGATTGAAGGTGACTTTTTTCAGAGAAAAATTCAAAGATTACCCAGAGATGATGGGAAAGGATAATAAGCTCTGTTTAGGACATGTTCCAATGGAGGTGGCAGTGGGAACATCCAGGTGAAGAGACCTAGAGTAAGCTCAAAGTCTAGATCTTAAAAAGAACTCGGCACTGGAGATGCAGTATGGAGAATCATCTGTTTAGACAGAATAGATGACCCTGGGGAAGTGAATGAGATTGACAAGAAAGAGAATGAAGGAAAGAAGAAAAAAGAAAAAGAGCCTTGGGCAACTCAGACATTAGAAGGCTGAAAAAGAAACCAGCAAATGAGGTGGATGGAACACAAGGATAAAATATGAGCTGGTCTGGCCAGACGCAAAGGGAACAGTGAGACTTGGAGGAAGGAACTTACCAGAGGGACAGGGATTATTTCCCTAGATTGCTTTCCCTGGGTATGGCCAAAGTTAGGTCACAGAGGCAAGCCAAACCCTCTTCTCCAGCCAGTATCAGGACTTTAGGGATTTAGGTCAAATTAGGCAAACCACCAACATTCTGGCACTCCCTGCATTTTTGTTTCCCAGTTCTGTCTCTGATCAGAGACAGGTTTGTCCATTGTGTCTCAGTATTCTGTAGAAACCCTATAAGAAGTAACCAACTCTGCTCTTATTCTATGATTTAAATCTGCTCTTCAATTTTAAAAAAAATTGAAATCTTTATTTTATTAAATATATTCCAATTACATTTTTTCAATTCTTTATATTCATTTTTTTCATTTAAAGGTTCTTTTTCCTCCCTTATTCACTGAGAAGTCAAGCAATATGATATCAATTACACAAGTGAATATACACAATTATACAATGAAGTCATGCAAAACAGAATTCCATATTGACTGTGTCGCAAACACATACACACACACAAACGCAAAAGCAAGAAAAATAAAGTGAAAAAAAATCTGCTTCAATCTGTACCCAGAATTCAACAGTTCCCACTCCAGAGGTAGATAGCATTTTCATCATGACTCCATTGGAATTTGCTTGGATCATTTTCTTCCTCAGAGTAGGTAAGTCTTTCTCAGTTGTTTTTTGTGGCAATCTTGCTGTTACCACATACAATATTCTTCAGGGCCTGCTCATTTCTACTTTGGGTGCATTCATATAAGTCTTTAAAGGTTTTTCTGAAACCATATTAGTGATCATTTCTTTTACCATATTAGTATTCCAAAACAATTACATACCACGACTTGCTCAGCCATTCCCCAATTGATTCCTTCATTGATTCCAATTGAGAGATCCCTTCAATTGCTTTACAACCATAAAAATAACTTCTATAAATATTTTTGTACATATAGGTCCTTTCCCCTTTTTCTGATCTCCTTTGAGATACAGACCTAGTAGAAGTATTATTAGGTTAAAAGATATGCATCAGTTCACAACACCAACTACTATTTTTCCATATCCCTTCCAACATTTATCACTTTTCTTTTTTGTCATCTTAGCCAATGTGATGAGTAGGAGGTGGTACCTTACAGTTGTTTTAGTTGCATTTCTCTAATCAATAGTGATTTTGAGCATTTTTTTATATGACTTGACAGCTTTTATTTCTTCTTCTGAAAACTCTTTTCATATCTTTTGACCATTTATCCATTGGAGAAATACTCTTATTTTTATAAATTTGTCTCAGTCCCTCATATGTGAGAAACAAGGCTCTTATCAGAGAAATTTGCTATAAAAATGTGTTCCCAGTTTCCTTCTTTCCCTCTAATTTTGATTGCATTGGTTTTGTTTGTGCAAATTATTCTTGATTTCATGTCATCAAGATTATTCATTTCATCAAGATTATTTTATTTTCTGAAATCCTCTCTCTATTTTATTTGGTCATAAACTGTTCCCTTATCCATAGATATGACAAATAAATTTTTCCATGCTCTCAGAATGTATTTGTTTCATCATTCATAATGTCTAAATGATTTAACCTTTTTGATCTTATATTGGTATACAATATGAGATATGGGGTCAATCTCTTGTTTCTGCCAAACTGCTTTCATTTTTCCAGCAATTTTTGTCAAATAGTAAGTTCTTTCTTCCAAAGCTTGATTTATCAAACACCAGATTACTATGGTCATTTACTAATCTATATTGTATATCTAGTTGATTCCACTGATCCATCACTCTATTTCTTAGCCAGTACAAGATTGTTTTTGTGATTAATGCCTTGAAATAAATTTGTTCTTTTAATTAGAATCTCCCCTTCACTGTAACAAATCAGTATTACCATTTTGATCCCTTTCTGTTGTTACACACATGCATGCACACGCACACACACACACACACACACACCTTTGGGGGTTTCATAGCTTGTATTGGTTCAGTCATTAGTGGGGTCTACAGGTAAGTAGACACTGAAGATAGCATAGGACTGTTGAAGCCAAGGAAAGGAGAGTATCTGGCAGAAAGGACTAGATATCTGAGGAGCCAATATGGTGAAATAAAAGTAAATCATCCTAACTTTCATATTCATCTTCAAACAACCATAAAATATTGCTCCAAGACATCCTGGAACAGCAGAACCAGCAAAAAAGATGGGTGGGACAATCTTTGAGCTCAAGAACCTTGGTAAATCAGCAGTAAAGGTATGTCTCACTCAGGTAAAAGAGGATCATAGTCCAGGACAGGAGACATCCCAGCAAGCCAGAAGCAAGCCCCACCTCTGCAAACCAGCAGTAGATCCTGAGCCTTAGTGCAGTGGAACAGACAAACAATAATTAAGAGATGAGAAAGAAGAGTATACTAGGTGCAGAAGAAAGGGAGAGGTAGAATGAAGTACATTATTTTGCATGAAAGATACACCAATTACAGTGGAGAGGAAGATGGAAGGGTGGATGATGAGCTTTGCTTGAACCTTATTCTCATCATTGACTCAAAGAGATAATAATATACACAATTAGTTGAATATAGAAATCTATTTTAACCAACAAAGAAGTAGGAAAGGAGGAGATTAAATAAAAGAGGGAGAAGACGTTTTGGGGGAGGTGGTAGACGGAAGCAAAACACTGATGAGGAGGGTAAGGGTGAAAGGAGACATAGGACAAACAGGAGGAAAAATAGGATAGAGGGAAATATGCAATTATTAATCATAACCATTAATGTGAATGGGATAAACTATCTCGTAAAAATGAAAAGGGATAGCACAGTGGATCAAAAACCAAGTATTACAATATGTTGCTTATAAGAAACACACTTGAAGCAGAGAGACACACATAGAGTAAAATTAAGGAGCTGGAGCAAAAACTATTATGTTTCAGCTGAAGGAAAAAAAAACCCAAAAACTGGGGTCGCTTATTTCAGTCTTAGGAAAAGAACTCACTATTTGATCAAAAATTGTTGAAAAATGAAAAGCAATAGGATGCAAACTACGTATAGGCCAAGGAATCACATTGTGTACCAAGATAAGATCAAAATGGGTGCACAATTTAGATATAAAAAAGTGACACCATAATGAAATAGAAAAACAAGAAATAGTGTACCTATCAGATCTATGGAGAAGGGAAGAATCCATGATCAAACAAGGGATAAGAGAGATTTACAAAATGCAAAATAGATGATTTTGACTATATTAATTAAAAGGCATAAATAAAAGGTCAAAAAAAATGCAATCAAGATTAGAAGAAAATCAGAAAACTGGGAAACAATTTTACAGCACATATAAAGGCTTCATTTCTCAGATTTTTAGAGAACTGAGTCAAATTTATAAAGTTACAAGCGATCGCCCACTTGGTAAATGGTCAAAGGATATGAACAGTAAGTTTTCAGATGAAGAAATAAAAGCAACCTACAGGCATAATGAAGAAGTGTTCTAAATTACTTTTGATTAGAGAAATATAAATTAAAATAACTGTGAGATGCTACTACTTTATACCTATCAGATTAGTTAATATGACAAAAAAAGAAAATATTAGATATTGGAGAGGATGTGGGAAAATTGGGATACTAGTGGAATATTGGTAGAGTTGTAAACTGATCCAACCATTCTGGGGAATAATTTGGAACTATGCCCAAAGGACAATCAAACTGTGCATACCCTTTGATCTAGCAATACCACTACTAGGTCTATATCCCAAAAGGACCATAAAAAAGTGAAAAGGATGTACATGTACAAAAATGTTGATAGCAGCCCTTTTCATGGTGGTGAAACACTGTAAATTGGGGGAATACCCATCAATTGAGAAATAACTAAACAAACTATGGTATAAGAATGTAATAGAATGTTAAATGTGTTATAAGAAATGCTGAACATACAGATTTCAGAAAAATCTGGAAAGATTTGTATGAACTAATCCAAAGTGGAGTGAGCAGAACTAGGAAAACATTGTACCCAGAATCAGCAACATTGTATGATGACAAACTATGAATAATTCAACTCTTCTCCGCAATACAATAATCCAAGACAAATATAATGGACTCATGGAAGAAAATGCTATCCACATCTATGTAGCTTAAAGCATATTTTTCACTTGCTTTACTATTTTTCATATTTTTCTATCCTTTTGATCTGTTTCTTCTTTCATAACAGTGACTAATATGGAAATTTGTTTTATACAATAGTACATGTATAACCTATATTAAATTGCCTATCATTTTCATAAGAAATAAAATACAAGAAACACACATTTTCATAAGAAGGGAAGAGAGATAAAAAAATTGGAATTCACAATCCTGTAAAAATGAATGCTAAAAATTATCTTGACATATAATTGTGGGGGAAAAAAAACTTAAAAATAAGAGACCAGTCATTTGTTTCTGAAATTTCAGAGAAGTTAAGGAGTTAAAACCATTTGATTTAAGTGATTAGGTGGTTACCAACAATCTTTGAAAGTTTCAGGGAAGCCATCTTGGTTTGGGGTGGGGGGGCATCACTGAAAGAAGGAGTTAAAATGACAGTGAATAGAGAGAAGAAATGGGGACATCAAACAGACAGGATTTTTTAAAAAGCTTTGCAGTGACTAGGGAGACAAAGAGAGACAGAGGTAGGGGAGAGAGGGAGGAAGAGGTAGAGAGGGAGTGGGGGGAGGGCAGAGAGAAAAAGAGGAGAGAAAGAGGAAAAGAGGAGGGGGAACATTAGCTGGAAAAGGTAGATAAGTCCAGGGAAGACACATTTTCAGACTGAGAGATTTGTGGGTATTTGCAAATAGATGTGAAGGAGAGGAAGTGATGAGAGGTACATGAGAGAGATGTATCCCCAAAGTTAGAGTGTGAGTTTAGGCTTACATAGCTTAATACAAATTTCAGCTTTAATAGCAGGATTTTACCAGCTCCTGAAGGAGGAAAAAGGGAATAGGATAAAAGGAATAGGGAGAAGGGGATCCCTAACTGGGGGGAGAGTATATTTTCCCCTCCTATGATCAGAAGGTAAAGGGAGAGAATGAGTCAAATACCAGGACATTTTGAGAAGTGAAATAGGCAGTTGGTGTCTATCCAGCCAAGAAGGACCACTACTTTAAATGGGAAGGGTAGGGTTTGGGTACTTGGGCAGGGTAACAAAAAGAAAACTTGAAGCAGACTTCATTAGGAATGAGTCAATCCAAGTAGTCTCAAGGCCTTATGTTGTATTCTGTGCACTAATCTATGTTTAAACTCTCAGTGAGTGGCGCAGGTAGTCAAAGGTAATAATAACAAAGCAAATGCAGCATCTGGCATAATACCTTTCATGAGGCAAGTGCTTAATTACTATATGATCATTATTTAGTTAATTGTGAGGTAAAGGGACTAATTCACTTTATTCTGAGTCAACATTATAATTCTCTTCAGTCAAGTACACATTTAAAATTGATCAGATATGATCATTAAAGCTCCATCTCTATTCAGATTCATGGTAATATACAAAAATAATATAATTACAGATGTCCATTTAAACGATCACCTTCATGGAAACAACATTAGCATTAATTAAGAATGATACTTAAAGGAGCCAGGTGGCATTCAAACTAGATTTGTGGTTTCCATGCTGCTTGCTTGGAAAAATCTGTGTGTGGGAACTCCCTCCACTATACAGAGAAATAAATGAATAGCATCTTTTAAAGCCTTAACAAGCACTGTGTTATCCCCAAGGATAAAACTACAAAAGTAAGGCAGTCTCTGTTCTTAAGGAGTTTACAATCGAATAAAGGAAGGAAACACTAAGGGAGTGTTGGACAAGGAAGATTTAGAAAGTTATATGAATTGACAATGGAGTCACGAGGAGGAGGTTGGTCCTCCAACCTTTCACGATGATATTGATTTGACTAGAGATTTAGAACTGAAAGGTGCTTTCACCAAGGGAGCTGGTGAATTAAATGAGGAATTGTAGAGCAAATCAGAACTGAGCATTGGTCAATCAGAGCAGCAGTGTTGGAGGGCAGAAGTTTGGGAAAAGAACAGAGTATGTCTGTCGAGTAAAAAGATGGCCAAGGGAGAGAAATTTTAGGGTGTGCTTGAGGCATGGAGAGGTAATGAGTTTCTGATGGTCACATATCTTATTAATGCTTAATCAGGATTTGAACCCAAGCCTTCTAGACTCCAAAGTCAGAATTCTAGCTATTCCATCATGCTGCTTCCTGACATTCATAAGATCATAACATTTCACAAACTTAAATGAACTACAGGGCAACATTCATGCCCAATTAAGTGGGGAGGGCCCAGGCATCTTGATTGGCTCAATCGATCAGGAATAAATTAGTAGTCTTTAATCCATCTGAAAGGAACTTAGCTGAAGTTGGCTCACAGGAAATACCTTGTGATTGGTCGAAGAGCGTCACTCATAAGTGGTGGGGCTATGGTCAAAACGGCAAACCCCATCTGAGCCAGTCAGTCCTGTAGTGATAAGATCCGGAGATGAAGGATTCCCATAAGGGAATTCCTTTTCCTCAATTTGCTATGGCATCTAGTGACACAGTGAGTGCACAGAGTGCTGGGTTTGGAGTCAGAGAGACCTCAATTCAAATCCAGCCTCAGACAATTGCTAACTGTGGGACTCTGGAGTCACTTCATCCTATTTGCCTCAGTTTTCTCAATTGTAAAATGAGCTGGAAAAGCAAATGGCAAACCCCTCCATTATCTCTGCCAGGAAAACTCCAAACAGTCACTGAGAGTCAGACACAAGTCAACAATAATATGTCTAGTTTGTCCAGGATGCGCCTCTGAGCTCTCCTTGCAGATGGAACTGTTGCTACTCTAGGGACGCTTGTTACTGGCTCCAGTGGGTACTCCAAGTCTTTCCAAAGAAGTTGTGGATGAAGGGGGAGAAGAGAAACCATTTCCCAAGGGTCTGTTCTGGATCCTTTTCTCTTCTCCCTCGATAGCATTTCACTTGATCTCATCAGCTCCTGTGGATTTAATTATCTTCTCTATGCAGATGGTTCTCAGACTTATCCAACTTTAGCTCCAATCTCCCATCTCTATCTGACATTGCAACTTGAAGATGTCCTAAGGGTAGCACGGCCAAAATGGAACTCATTGTTTTCCCCCAAACCTTCTTTTCCTCGTTTTCTTATTGTCATCAAGGTGCCATCAGGTTTTAAGCTACCCAGCTTGGAATGGAAGGGTGTTCTTCAGCTGTTTATTCTCACCTTCCCTCTCTCCCCCCAATCTAAGGAGTTACCAGATCCTAAGGATTCTACCTTTGCCACAGCTCTCTGTCAGGAACATTCTCCTCACCTCCCTCCTGCACTATTGCAATAGCTGCTGGGGGGAGAGGGTGTCTGTCTCAAGTCCCCCCACTCCTCACCTTCCAGTAAGCTGTCAAATGTCCCACTCTTACCCTCCATTTAATAAACTCCAGTGACTCCCTCTCACCTGGAGGGTAAAATAGAAAATCTTATTTGGGATTTGTCTTCCTTTACAACCTTGGCCCCTGTGACACACAAATCACCTGGCTGTTCCTCACATAAGGCATTCTCTGTTCCCCACATCTGGAGCCATCTCTCCTTGCAGCTCTGCCTCCTGGCTTCCTCCAGGGCCCATCTACACTCCCACCTTCCCCCAGACTTCCCTCCCCATCCCTATTAATGCTAATGTCTTTGCTCTGGTTATCAGCCAGCTTATCCTTCCTTTATCTCAGGGGTACAAAGTTGTCTCTGATTAAACTAGGAGTTCCTGGGGGGGGGGGAGGGGGGGGGGGAGAGGAAGGGGGGGGAGGCAAACTGTCCTCCATTTTATTTTGAATCCTAGTGCTTAGCAAGTGAATTGGAAACCAATTTACTTGCATGTCATAGAACCACCTCCCAGATGAAAAGTCTCCTTAAGGGCTGGATACATTTGTGTTTGACTGACTGACTGACGATTATGCCCATTACTCATTGATCATCATTCAGATATAATGCCTCTTGCTTTTCTGTCTTTTTCTTTTCTTTTCTTTTCTTTCTTTCTTTTTTTTTTTTACCAAAATCTGTAATTTTCATGCATAGGGTCAATAATCTGCATGTTTATTCTACATGATCAGTGATTACTACCCAACTTTTTTTTTTTTTTCTTTCTCCATGGTCCATCCTGGGCTGAGAATATGATCATTTTAAGCAGGCACATGGGCACACAGGCTGCCTTCTAGCCTGGGCTTGAGCAATAACCTGGGCCATCTGGCTGTTTCCTCTTTCCTTATTTGGAAGCCGAAATTCAATCTTTAAAAAATTGATAAATGCAAAACCATTCTCCTTTTTTTCTCTTAAAAAGTTGTTTTATTCATATATTGGTTTACTTGCCATCTAAGGGGGGTTGGGGGAAGGGGGAAAGAAAAAGAAATTTGGAGTACAAGGTTTTGCAAGGGTGAATATTGAAAACAATTGCCTCGGCAAATAAATAAATAAAGCTTTTTGAATGAGTTGTTTTATTGATATCTCTTGGTTTTGCACCATATCCATTTCTAAATATATCACTTCCCACCTTTCCTACCTGGTAAGACATCTAACCATGATTTTAAAAAGAGAGGAAAAAAATTGAAGAAAACCTACTAACAAATCAAGTGATATGACAGTATATATACCATTCTACACCCATAGTCCCTTACTTCTTCAGTGAAGGGAGAGAGGTACATTTTTGTAATTCTTCTCCGAGTCTTGGATTGAGCATAATTATGACACAATATTATTTCCTTTCTTTCTTTTCTTTTCTTTTTTTTTTTTTTCTTTGCTTTTTGCTGAGGCAATTGGGGTTAAGTGACTTGCCCAGGGTCACACAGCTAGGGAATGTTAAGTGTCTGAGACCAGATTTGACTCAGGTCCTCCTGACTCAGGGCTGGTGCGCTATCCACTGTGCTACCTAGCTGCCCCTATTTTATTTCTTTCTGATAAATATCCCTTTTCAGTCTCTTGTAAATTATTTTCCTTTTCTCAAACACAGGAAGCTTACAATTTCATTTAAGAGAAATATTTTACTCAATAATATTTCTCAGGTACTTTGGGATTTGTATAAAAAGGAAAAAAAAATTGGGAAATGTAATATCCTTCTCCCATTATATTTAGCCTTATCTGTAGGGAGGCATGTGTTTCTCCTCCCTCCCATTATCTCTTGAACAAGGTGGAGAACAGAGTTCCAGTTGCCCCATGAATGTTCCCCTTGCCTCTGGCATAGTGAAGTCTCTTTGACAAGGTATAACTCGCCTTTTTGTTGGATCTTACTGTCCTGATGCCATCACCTTGATGACCTTGATCGAGATTTGGGCTTTACAAACCAATTCCCAAGTCTCATTTACCCAGGGAGTTGGGTTTTTTTTTTTGTTTTTTTTTTTCAGATCTGGGCAATGGGTTAAATTTAAACCAAGAGGGCTGCATCAGGTGATCCTGAAGATTCTTTCTAGCCCTCAAATATAATGAGGCAGCTTCCTGATGCCAGTTTTAATTACCTTTGCTGCTGATTACAAGGTAATTTTGAGTGAGTCAGTTTTCTAAGAGTGAGAATGACAGAGATTATTAAAGGTTGGGGAGGGTGTTAGTGAAACAGGGTCCAGATTCTCACACATTTCTGTCTCCTTTTAAGTCAAAAGTATTGGGGGGAAAGGGTAGATGAGTTGGGTGAATATGGCTTCTAAATGGTAAGAGCTCAATTTGTTTAATTAACTTTCTTTGTTTGGTTCCAATCACGGCACCTCACTCAAATGAGTATTTAATGATGATGTTAGAGAGGAGAAAGATATGAACACAAAATACAAAAAATCTTTTGTAATCATGCAAATGTTTTTATGACAGCAGTGTGACTGATGGAATCAATATCACCAGCTTCCTACTTTGCATTCTCTTCTCATCCCTTAATGCTATTTTGGTAATAAAACATTTTAGACAAATTGAGGCAATCTTGAACTTTCTTTGCTGTCTTTTTTTTTTTGTAGGAGCCTGTAGTTTAGACAATCTTTTACTGTTCTTTATATCCCCAATGTTTAGTGTATAAAAAGCACATGATGAAGGTTTATTGACTGAGTGACTGACACAGAAGCAGGGAGAGGTCTTTTTTGTTGGGTACCCATTGGCCATCATTTGTTCTTTGGCAATTGTATGAGTCTGGGTGGTGGGTCCTGTTGGGTCTTTCCTGAGCAGCTGTTCATGCTGTGCACCCAGTAGGTGCTCAGTAAACCCTTCTTGGATGCAGACACAGTGGTGGACATTCTCCATGCATGTCAGCTCCACCACTCCAGGACAGTGAATGACCTTGACTATTTAAAGACAGCATCTGATCCTCAGGGCTAGGATTGGGTGAGGCTGGGGCATGGGGTGGGAAGGGGGAAATGGGGGGGGGGAGGAGAAGGAGGAGTCTGTTTATTTCTAGTAAAGAATTTCCCCAAGGCAGAGGACTGTTTGATATCTCTGTCACCGGGAGGTCGTTGACAAGGTCACTTAGGCAAAGGAAGGCATATAGGTTATGGCCTGTTCTGAGGAGCTAAAAAGTGGCCCAGCCTAGATGGCCCAGTCAATTGCTTCAGGGAACCACAGACAATTAATGCCAGCAGAATAGACACGCTTCCTATGAGCTTACTGTGGAGAACGCACCAGGCTGGGCACTAATACAGTAATGATCTAGTAATCCCTGCCCCCAAGAAGTCCTGTGTGGTGTGTGTGTATGTGTATGTGTGTGTGTGTGTGTGTGTGTGAGAGAGTGTGAGAGTGTGTGTGTGTGTGTGTGTGTATGTGTGTCTTTGAGTGCTTTCACTAAATACAGACAATATAAAATGGGAATGGGGGAGGGACAGAAGGATCCAAACAAAATGCTCTTGGCAAAAGAGTACTTTCTGCAGGGAGAAGTCATAGGAGGCTTCATGGAGGAAGTGATATCTACACTGAGCTTTGGAGTCCAACAGACATTCTTTTTTCTTTTCTTTTCTTTTTTAAAGCTTTTTATTTGCAAAACATGTGCACAGATAATTTTCCAACATTGACCCTTACAAAACTTTGTGCTCCAAATTTTTCTCTTCTTCCCCCCAGCCCCTCCCCTAGATGGCAAATAATCCAATATATGTTATCCATGTTAAAATAGAAGTTAGATGCTATCTCTGCATACATATTTATACAATTCTCTTGCTGCACAAGAATAATCAGATCCAAAAGGGAAAAAATGAGAAAGAAAACAAAATGGAAGCAAACACCCATAAAAGAAGTGAAAATCCTGTCTTGTGCTCCACACTCAGTCCCCCCCAGTCCTCTCTCTGGGGGCAGATGGCTCTCTCCATCACAAGATCATTGGAACTGGCCTGAATCATCCCATTGTTGGAAAGAGCCACCTAAGACAGGGATCCTTAAAGGTACAGCTGAGAAGGGAGACCATGAGTCTTGGGAAATGCCCTGTGTAAGTACACAAAGTAGGGAAAGGGTAAATTAAATATAAGGAACATTGAGCAAAGTCCTGTTTAGCAGGAACATCTGGTACCTAAAGGACAGTTATGTGAACTATGTGGCCTTAAACAGCAGGCTGAGCAGTTTGTATTTTATCTTTGAGGCAATAGGGAACCATGGAAGGTTTTTGAGCAAGGGATGGATGAAGTCACTTCTGTGCCTTATAATCACTCCTTTGCTTGGGCTTAAATAAGCTGAGAAGACACTGCCCCTGCTCCTCTGCAGTAGGAATGGGGGGAAGGGAGAGACAAGAGGGTCCCCAGGGGTGAAGTATTGTAGTGTCATTATATGGATCAGTTTTTCTGAACTTCTTCTCTTTTTTCAAATTCTTGTAAAGGACTATAACTTCCCAATGCAAAGCCTCAAGGTAGAAGATAGAATGGGAAGATAGGGAAAGAGCAAACAGGCCAGTGGGCTTGGGACTGAGGGAGTATTATCCAAGAAACCTGGAAAAGTTCCCTGGAGCATTGTAAAGGCCAAAGGAGGATTTTGTCATTTAGTCTAGAAACAGCAGGAGCCATGGAGCTTCTTGAGAGGAGTCCCACAGACAGATTGATGTTTTGGGAGGTGCCTTTGGCAGGTATGTGGAGCATGAATTGAGAAAGATGTTGCTGGAAGCAGAAAGATTAATTAGGGTGCTACTTGGGTAATCCAGGCATTAAGGGGCCATCTGGGGCCTGGGGAATCAAGCCCCCAGCTTCCACTGGCCAAGGGGCCTATTTTACCCCTAAATCTCCTGGGGCTCGGAGATCTTTCAAGCTTGGCTTCTTTGTACAACAGATCAGAACCCACAAAATCTATTTCAATTTACTAAATTTTATTGCTCATTGTTTATTCATTAATTTATTAAATATTAAATTTATTTCAATTATTTAAAAACATGATTCTCAGAAGGGGTCTTTCCATTTCACTTGATTGAAAAATGGATCTAGGGCACCAACGTGGTGAAGTAGCTCTGGACTAGAGAGAAGGGTACTTGGCAGGGCCTCTTGGGGAATTTTGAGCTCCACAATATTCCAATTTAGTTAGAATTGAGCTCCCAAGCACTGGACCATCAGGGGAATACACTAACTCCACAACATCCAGATCTATCAATAATGATGTCTACATAATAGAAATACAATCCTTAGTAGCAATCTGGAAACTAGAAGGCAGGCAGTTATAAGGAGAAGGCGACTCTATCACTTCTCCTAGACCAGTCAGGCATTTCTGGGCTCGGTCTACATGAGAGAGTGGGAGGGGAAGGAGGAAGGAGGGAGAGACAGAGAAGGGTGGAGGGAAGCTGGGAGATAAAGTGATAAGGTGAGAGACAGAGGGAGATGGGGAGGGAGGAGAAAAGAAAAGAGAGAAAAAGAGAAGTGGGAGAGGCAGAGGGAGGGAGAGAAACAGAGACAGAGAGACAGGAGGAAGAAAGGGAGAGAGAGGGAGAGGCAGAAAGAGGGAAGAGATAGAAAGGAGGGAGGGAGAGAAGGGAAAGAAAAAGGGGGAGGAGAATGAGAGGAAGGGAAAGAAAGAGAGGGAGAAGGAAGGAGAGAAGGGAGGAGAGAGAAGGGGGAAAGGCAAGGGGAAAGACAAACAGAGACAGAGAGGGAGGAAGGAGGGAGGGAAAGAAAGAGGAGGGAGAGAGGAAAGGGAGAGAGAAACAGGGGAAAGAGGGAGAGGGAAAGAAGAGGAAAGAAGGGAGGCAGAAGGAGGGAAGGGAGAGAGATAAAAAGAAGGAAGGGAAGAAGAGAGAGAAGGGGGAGAAAAAGAAAGAGGGAGAGGGAGGGAAAGAGAGAAGGAGGAAAGGGAAAAGAAAAGGAGAGAAAGAGGGGGGAGACGTAGAGGCAGAGGAAAGAAAAGACACAAAGAGACAGAGAGGGAGGGAGTAGGGAGAGAGAGAAGAAGGAAAGGAGAGACCGGAGAGGGAGTGAGAGAGAAAGAAAGGGAGAGAGGGGAAGCGGAAGGAGGGAGAAGGAAGCAGGGGGAGGAGTAAGAGGGAGCTCCGACTTTCAGTTTTTGTCATTTTACCCAGCATCCTGCTAAGTGAGCCTGCCCCAAAGGCATGACATCCGCTGGTTTGGGGCTGGCAGTGGCCAGCTGTTCCAGCTGTGCAGTTTCCCACTCTCATCCCCGATCCCTCAGGGCCTGAGCTTTTCTGCTTCTTGGCGGCTTTTAGAGCCGAGCCGGCACTTTTGGCTCCAGCATCTCCGCCAATCGGGCTCTGTCCAATTCCAGCCTCCGGCTAACTCCCGAGCCTCTAAAAAAACCCCTTCCCCCCCGCCTCGAGGCCCGAGGTAACAGCTGGAAAGGAAGGTTTCTGAAGCTCCTTTTTGTTCTCCTTCAGCCGACGCCTCGGGAAATGCTGCAAGGCCGGTGGATTTAGGGAAATCCAATCCTATCCGAGCCCCCTGGGGAAACTGAGGGAGCTCCGGCCCGAATACGTGGGATAAAGTCCGAAATCCTTGGGAGATGGGATGGCCCAGGCGCGCAGCCGGAGGTACTTGTGGGGGAGTTCGTTTCTGACTGTAGGAGGCTCTCAGAGAGGACCATGGACTTCCCATGTGAAAATGCACATTTCCCCCCATAATCCCCCACTTTACGTGTAGGGGATAAGGGACTCGCAGCCTATCAGCCGGGCTAGAACCTTGGGCAAGTCACTAAACATAGGGGCCGCGGACACAGTAGGTCTTTAATAAATGCGCGCTCAGTGGCTGCTTTCTTCTCTAGACTTTTGCCTCCTCACCTGCAAAATGAAGGGAGCAGCCCGGAGGCCCCTTATGGCTCCAAATCTCCCACGCTATAATCTCGTGAGAGCGGCTGGATGGCGCAGTGGATAGGGCTAAGTGAATCGCCACTGATGGATCCCCGGTCACTAGAGCTCTTATTTGGAAGGCCGCGGGATGGAGGCTTTCGGGTACCTGAGAATCTATCAGGGGAGAACTGGCAAGGATTTACACTGTGCTCTGTGCTCTGCCCTGGGGTTAGAAGGACAGAAATGAAACTGTCCCTGCCCTCATAGAGCTTGTATTCACACACACACACACACACACACACACACACACACAAACACACACACTACAAGGCTTTTTTATTTCCAGGTAGGGCACTACTATTTAGAAAGGGGTATCTGGAAAGGTTTTGTTTTGAAGGATCTTCTAGGGAGGAGAGAATAAGCAAAAGCATTTATGTAGTGCCTACTGTGTACCAGGTACTTTGCTAACATCATTTCATTTGATACTCACAATTTTAATCTCCCCATTGAACAGATGAGGAAACGAGGGCAAACAAACTTTAAATGACTGGTTCAAGGCCACACAGCTAATAAGTATTTAAACTCAGTTCTTTCTGACTCTAAACCCAGCACTCTGTGTACTATGACATTCCCTCAAGGCCTCAAATATTAATACTGAAGCAATTAATTTAGGAGGCTAAGAATCCAGGATGAGTGTGTGTGTGTGTGTGTGTGTGTGTGAGTGAGTGTGTGTGAGTGAGTGTGTGTGAGTGTGTGTGTGTCAGTGAGTGTGTGAGGGGACATTCTAGGCCTGGGGGGCAGCCAATCCGTAAGCACAGAAATGAGTGAAGGACTGCTCTGGATGAGCAACAGCAAGAGGTCCCTTTGGCTGAACAGCCAACCAGGTAAAAGGCTGGGAAGGTCAGTGGGACAGGCTATAAGGGATCAAAAATTGGCTAAGCCAGATCGATGTGGTTTGAAAAGGGAAGATAAAAAAGCTGCTATGATCCATGGATCAAGCTTTTCTTAACAGCTTACCATGTGCCCAGCACTGTGCCAAGTGCTGGAGATACAAGCAAGCAAATCAGAGACAATCCCTGTCCTTCAGGAGCTTCCACTCCACTGGGGGGGGGGTCACAAGAAGATGCTGACAAGTGGGGGTATGATGGAGTCTGGAGAGGAGTGGATGAGGCCGCCTTTGACCAGGAGGAGGGGAAGGAAGTAGCCAATCAGAGCAGGGGCCAGAGGGCCGGAGAGAACTGGTGGGCTGGGAAGGATGCTGTGGCAGGGCAAGGGAAAGCGTCCCACTCCGTGAGCCGCAGTCCATTGAATGAAATATTAAAAAAAAATAAAAATAAAAAGCCTTTAAAGGTCCTAAATTATTTTGTAGCCGTGGCTGTGTAAACCACCCTAACAAGGATAATCAAATCTCATGCCTCAGTGCCTAGGCCGATAGCCTGAGGCGCTCTGGAAGGACACCATCTATAATGCAAAAAGTTGCATAATTGGGCAAATGTGCTGGGGGGTGGGGAGCTTCCTGCTCCTTCTAGTACCATAGTAGGATGGCAGGGAGAGGCCTAATAGTGTTACCCACCCAGAAGCCCCCGTTCCATATCACAGAATCAGCTGGAAGGGCTTTGAAGCCTACAATTTTATTTGGATGAGGAGAATGACCAAAGATGGCGGAGAGGGGATTCATGATGAGGGAGTCTCATCTCTCTCTACTCCAGTCCATCTTCTCTAAACTGATGAAGTGATCTCCTGGACCCTGTCACCCCCTCCTTACTCAATAAACTCCAGTGACTCCCTCTATTTGACTTCCAATATATATATTTATTTATTTTTGCTGAGGCCTTTGGGGTTAAGTGACTTGCCCAGGGTCACACAGCTAGGAAATCTTAAGTATCTGAGGTCACATTTGAACTCAGGTCCTCCTGACTTCAGGGCTGGTGCTCTAGCCACAGCTAGCTGCTCCCCTCTATTTGACTTTTAAAGCCTTCACAACTTGTCCTGTGTGACGTGCTTGACATAGAGTAGTTACTTAATAAATCCTGACCCTTTCTCTCCTTCTTCATGTTGCTTGGAATATATTTGGGTTCTAGCTCTAGAGCTAGAATGGACAGAGAAACTGAGGCCCAGAGAAATGGAATGACTTCCTTGTTCAGGGTTACAGAGGTAAAAAGTGGCAGAAGAGGAATTTGAACCCAGGACTTAAACCAGGCTTCTTCCCCTCAGACAGCTGGCTCTAAGTCTGGAAGCTTTGCAGGATCGCTTTCACTGAGGGGACTGTCCAGGAAAGGGGCAGTTTCTGCTCTCTCTACCCCTGCTGGTCTCCCATTTTGGGGTCTCAACGAGGCGGTAAGTTGTGTCCATAATCCATATCCATTAATCCATAAATCTCTAAGTACTTATGAGGGGCCTGCTCTGTCCCAAAAAGGGACAGCTTGCCCCTGAGCCCCATCGGGGAGCCTGGACCAGAAAGGCCCGCTCCTGCTTCTGGGGGTTTCTGGGATATTTCTCTTCTGCACGCCTTTGGAGAGTAATTGAGGCCACAGTTTTGATTCTGTGTGAATTTGAGGATTTTCACCATCTTAAGTCCCTGAGACAGACACTGCAGCGAGATACGGGGTGCCTCCTTGTGGGGCCACTTCTTGGATTTGAAGGCCTTCTGAAGGCTTGCCAACGGCCTTTCTGAGGGCAATGATACAGCTGTGAATGAGAAGGCCGCATCCCGTTTCCTCTGAGGTCCAAAGCTGAGAGAAAAGGATGATTGAGAGAGGTGGCTGGCAGATGAGATTCGCCTCCTGCCTGGTGCTTCCAGGGGCCTCCTCCCATTTCCTCTCCTCTGCCAAAGACAACCTGCAGCTCCCTGCATCTCTCAGCCTTTGGGGAGGATGCTCCCCAGTGCTCTGAAGTGGCCAGAGGCCCCTGACACTAGAACGAGGGCAAGGTCTCTCCTACTTTTATGTTTAGTCATTTCAGTCACGACCTCTTTGGGGGTATTCTTGTCGGGGATAATTCTTTCTCTAGCTCATTTTACAGATAAGGAAACTGAGGCAAATGGGGTGAAGGGACCAGCCTAGGGTCACACAGCCAGTAAGTGTCTGAAGATGGATTTGAACTTGATCTTTCTGGCTCCAGGCCAAGCATTCTAGCCACTACACTCCCCCTCTCCTTCTTTCAGAAGACCCCTAATAGCCACTCATTTATATATTCAATGAAGTCTTGATCTTGTTAAAGGGGACCCTCTCTTGGCCAGAGCAGATCACAAGGCATCCTGCCTGCTCATCTTGTGTGACTTAATCCTGGGGGGTGGAGACCCTCCTCTTGCAGAGGCCATTTTTAATGGATAAGGTTCAGCATTTGTTTGTGGATCACCAGAAAAGTGTCAACTGGTCTGGTGCAGCCTTAAGGCCATTCCCCTGTACCCAGGTGAAGGTTTCCGTGTGGCCGGGCTCACACTCACCAGCCTGAAACTCAGCAAGCAGGAAGGATCTCGAGGTCTCCCTGGTCTCAGACCATGTCTGTGGTCCATCTCCCCAGAGACCTAAGCTCAAGGAAGGTGGACTTTTCCATCACAAAAAGACCATCTCTTCCTGCATGGCAGAAGCACTGCAATCTGCATTGGTGGAGGGACTACTCACACTGAGGAAATCAGCTCTCCAAGCCCAAAGCTTGATGAAGTGATTTGTTCACTATTACCCCAGGAGGTGAGCAGGAAAATGTTCTAATGGCCATTTAAAACTGAGGAAATCGTTTTTGAGGGTACCTTGATGAAGGCCACCAAGCTGGTAAGCAACGGGGGAAGATGGCTACCCTGAGCCCCCAGCCCTATCTGCTCCTTGCTTGGCCCCTTCTACCCCTGCAGGTACCTGTCACAGCCCCCTACTCCCATCCCCAGCCAATCAATGGCTGATCAGTTATCACCGAAGTAGCTATTATGTACTATTCTTACAGTCCTTTGGGGAGACAGCATGGACACAAATACAGCTCTCCAGTCAATCAAAGAGCAAGCATTTATTAAGCACTCACTGTATACCTGGTCCTGAGAATACTACCTCAGAGTAGCCTCGGCCCTCAGAGAATTTGCATTCTACTGGGGAGACAGCATGGACATCCCTCCCTGCCCCCCACATATATACCAGAGAAATAATAGGAGACTTTGGGGGAGCAGGTTCTGCCAGCTGGGGGGTTCAGGAGAGGCCCCATGTGGATAGACATTTCCAGCTGGAGCTGAACTTGAAAGGGGAACCTTGTTCCCAGAGTTTCTCACTTGGAAAATCAGAGTCCATGTTTCCCGTAACCTCAAGCTACATGTGTTTCAGTCTGCCCTGCTGGGCTACTGAGGGGTTTAATGTGAAGACTTAATATCCGCCACATGGGAGCAGAACCGAAAATTCGATCAAGCGCTCCCCAGGATGTTAATCAAAGGTCTCCCAGTCCCTCCCTATCAAAGCGCTGTGCTTGATGGACATTTCCGCCTCTGACATTTATGTTCTTTGGTGGTCCAGAATCAAATGTGCCCCTGAAATCCCTGGAAATGAGCTGTATCTGCAGTCCATCTGTGTGACAGTGAAAATCCGTCACTGCCTCATAAGACATCAATTTTACCTCGGAGAGGGCAGCAGGACGGTCCGACGGCCAGGGGATGACTCAGTGTCTTGCTTAATTCTCCCGCTCCATTTCTCAAAGGGGGAAGCAATTCATAAATCTCTTCAGGATGCATAAATCTGAGGGGGTGTTGTTGCTTTTGGTTTGGGCAGGCCTGTGATTTCACAGAGAATCCCTTGTAAGGAAAGTCTCTCCAGCAGTGCAGATCGGCACCCATGCTTGCAACTTGCAATTGTAGGGAGTTTTCTGGGGGCACTTCAGGGTTAAGAACCCAGGCCTCCAAGCCCAGCTTACTTGGCACTGCACCTTGATACCTCTCAAGGGAAAAGGAAATAAGGCTTTATTAAGTGCCCATTATGTGCCAGGTCTCCCTTGAGCCTCCCAACAACCCTAGCCTGTTGTTATTTCAGAGGAAACTGAGGCAAATAGAGGTGAGGTGATTCTGAAAATGGACATTATTTCTCCTTAGGATCTGGCTGTTAGTTTGTGGGTGTCAGGTGACAAAGCCAGAGTTCCTGCCAGGAGCAGAGCAGTAACCTGGGCTTCTTGGGAAGGGTTCAGCCAGCCTGAAAATGATATATCCTCTTGATGAGGTCCTGAATGATGTTTTGGACCAACTAAAGAACTGATCCCTGAGGCAAGCAGGGAGAAGGCCCTGAGAGAGATGGCTTTAGCTCCATGCTCCCAGACTCTGGGGAGGAGGTCCAGTCTGAAATCCTAGTTATGTCAGACTCCTGAGATTCCCCCTCCTCAGGGGTCTCAGGCAGCCTCGCCTTGCCATGCCCTGTCAGAAATCCCAGTCATGTCCCTGAGGCTAAATTTTCCCCATAAAATCTCCTTTTGGGCCGTCCCAGGCTGCTGCCCTCCTTTGGGTCAGTCAGCATCTGCCTCCTGGTGTCTCTCCCCTTCCTCTTTCCCCCACCATGTGGTATTTCCCCTAATTCCAGTAGGCTCCCAATCCCACTTCTCCTCCTCACAGCTAACTTGCTCTTTTGGGGTGCTGAGTCCCCTTCAGGATTTAGCCTGCTCCCTTTCTCACAGGGTGCTCCCTTTCTACTGGTAATTGTAGGTTCCACTGAGGAACTTTCACATGTTCTCCCAACTCTATTTCATATTTACCCTCCTGGGTGTCTATTGTATCCCTTCATTTTGTCCGCAACCTCTTCCCTAAATAAATCTACCTTTTGCCAAAGAGAACGGCCATTGGGAATCGTTCACACGACCGAACCCCAACTTTTGCCGCCACCATCATCTGGTGCCTACGTCGCCCACATCGTTCTGGTGCTCCAACCACATCACTCTCAGTTTCTCCTCTTCCTCCTGCTTGTCCCAACTTCCTGGGGGTCCTTCCTTCACAACTCTCAGTTTTAATACTCACCAGCAACTCCTTTTAAAAGCTCAGAAGGGGATGCTGTGGCTGGTCATTAGGCCTGAGATTTTATTGCCTATAATTTGGATTTTCCTCCCTTGGAAAGCTGCCCTCCATGAATCATCGAACTGCCTCCATTATCATCTCGGGCACCACCTGGCATTTTCCCCTCCCAGTGGGCAGGTGGGCTTCACCATCCCATAGGTTCATTTGGGCTAATTCACAAGTCGGGACTGAGTGTGGCTGCCATCCCCCTCCCATACCTTCCCCACCCACCCCCTATCCCCTGCCCAACTTTATTTTAGGAGTTTACAACGGATCCCCAAGGCTAAGCCGATTTCCTGCCTCTAATTGAGGAAATCAATTTATGTCATAATAGTTGGAATATATAGAATGCTCTCAGGTTGGCAAAGCCCTTTAACTCTGTGTATTATTTCATTCCTATCCCCATTTTACAGAAGAGGAAATGAAAGTTCAAATGACCTTCCAGGATCATGCAGCTGGCACATAATCTGAGCAGGAGTTTTCATTCAGGTTATCCAGATTCTAGGCTTGACACTGTCTCCCCTGCAATAACTGCCGCCTTATGTATGGATCCATCTGGTCCTGAGCAAACTTAAGAACTAATGGATGATCTTCTATAATACTCCCCCCTTTTCTCTATTACCTGACCTTAAGCAGGTATTGTGCCCGATATGCAGTAGGCACTTAATAAGTGCTTTTTGTATTAGAAGAACTAGCATTTAGCACAGCATAGAGGCAGGAAGCTTTCTTGGGACTAGAATCAGGAAGATTGGAACATGGTTCAAATAATAGTTTTGCCCCTAAGCATGTGACCCATGAGCAAATTTCTGACTTCTATGTGCCTCAGTTTCCTGACCTGTAGAATAGGGATACTAATACCTGTCATAGGGCTGAAAATCAAATGCAATATTTGATGCAAAGTGTTTCAAACACTTTAGAGCACCAAGGAGCTCTCATTTATGATTGGGCAAATAGAAAATGAGGGACCTCATCAGCTCCCTCATGTTGAATGATCATGGGTCCAGCTACCTCCCTTAATCTGATCCCTCATCATCAGCTGCCTATTAGACACCCCAAAGACAAAGATTGAATAGCTTTCAATTAAAAAAAAAATCACCGACGCCAGTCTAGAAGAGGCTTCCTAAACTTTTCCCATTCATGACCCCTTTTTGCCCAAGAAATTTTTATGTGTCCCCAGGAATATAAAATAGGCATTCAAATCAAACATTTATCAATAATAAATCATAACTTTGCAACTCCCCATTCGGGCATGAGACTCCACACGGGCTCATGAAGCACAGTTTAAGAAGTGGGGCTCTAGGGTAAAGCATAAATCCCTGTTTGTCTTTCAAAGCCCTTTTCAACCTGGTGGTGACCAATCTTTCTGACCTCACTGGGCCTTTCTCTCCCTCTCATATTCTTATAATGCAGACAAGTTGACCTTTTGTCTCCCCCTCACATGGGTACTCTCTCCCTCCTGTTCCAATGCCTTGGGGTTGGCTGTTGCTCATCTTTACCATGCAGGTTCTCTCTTGGCCTTTGGGACTCATTTCAAGCATCGCCTTTTGTATGAAATCTTTCCTGACCTGCCCCCTCCTCACTGCCTTCCCTCCCGATGCCCTTATACCTTTCTCTATGTATTCTGCACGTCTGTCATCTCTCCCATTAGAATAAGTTCTTGAGAAGGAGGATTGCTTCATTCTCTACATTTATATCCAATTCAGTCTCTGTAATAAATTCTCATTTCTTTTTTTTCTTTTTTTTTTTTTGCTGAGGCAATTGGGGTTAAGTGACTTGCCCAGGGTCACACAGCTAGGAAGTGTTAAGTGTCTGAGGTCAAATTTGAACTCAGATCTTCCTGACTTCAGGGCTGGTGCTCTATCCACTGCATCACCTAGCTGCCCCTCTGTAATAAATTCTCAATAAATGCTTGATGGGTGGGTTGATTCAAAGCAGGAGTTTTCCTTTCTGTCTCTGGAACTTGGGCACATTCCCTCCTTCCTCTTAGAATCTGCCAGTTCCTCCCAGACAGACCCTATCTAAGGAAATCACAAAGAAACTGGGAAAGATAAATTATGTGCACCCAAACTATGTTCAAACAAGCTCCTGACAGGAGCTTAGGCAGGTGGGATCCAGGGTTCTATGGAAGACACAATGAGCGGGATCATGAGGGGAACTTCAGACTATCCAGTCAGAGCTCTTTGGGGACATAAAATTAGAAATTGTAGAAACTATAGGGAAGGAATAAGGACGATGGTCCAGTTCTTCTGCTAGGTATATACTGTGAGGAAATCAGTCATCAGAAGAAAAGTACTAAATACACCAAATTATTATTGAAGCACTTTTTGTAGCAAGAAAAAGCTAGAAACAAAGTAGATGCGTTTTGGATGGGGGAAATGGCTAAAGAAATTGTGGTGCATAAATGCGCTGAAATATTCTGTCATTCAGTCATATCTGATTCTCTGTGACTCCATGGACTATAGCACGCCACACCATTCTAATTTCCACTCTCTCTGTGGAGAGCTGTCCCAACTCAGGTTCATTGGTTCCATGACATTATCCCATTTTATTCTCTACCATCCCCTTTCCTTTTGTCTTCAATCTTTCCCCACCTTTTCCAATAATGCCTGCCTTCTTGTTATGTGGCCAAAGTATTTGACCTTCCAGTGAATAGCCTGAATTAATTTCTTCAGGTATTGACTGAGCTGATCTCCTGGCTATGCAAGGAACTCTTAAAAAATCTTCTCTAGTACCACAATTCAAAAAAATTGATTTTGCAGCATTCAGCTGCAGTCCAATTTTCACAGCTACTGGAAAAACCCTAGTTTTGGCAAGATGATGCCCCTGCTTTTTTTTCTGAAGTCCAGAATTGCCAAAGTTTTCCTTCCAAGGAGCAAGCATCTTTTAATTTCATCACTGCAGTTATTGTCTGAATTGATCTTTGAGCCCAAAGATGTAACATCTGACTCTGCTTCCATTTCTTCTCTTCTGTTTGCCAGGAACCCTTTGCCAAGATCTTGGGTTTTTGTTGTTGTTGTTTTGTTTTGTTTTGGTTTTGATGTTAAGCTTTAAACTAGCTTTTACATTTTCCTCTTTCACCCTCATTAAGAAGCTTCTTAATTCTTCATTTTCTGCCTTCAGAGTAGTATCATCGGCATTTCTAAGATTGTTGATCTTTCTCCAGGCAACATTAACTCCAGCTTTTGATTCATTCAGCCTGGCATTTCACATTAAATACATAAAATAACGATATACAGTTTTGTTGTATTCCTTTTCCAACTTTCAACCAATAAATTGTTTCAAGTTTGTTTCTATTGTTTCTTGCCAGCACAAAACTTTCTCAGAAGACAAGTAAATTGGTTTGGTACCTTAATCTCTTTGAGGACTTCCCACATTTTGTTGTGGTCCACTTAGCCAAAGGTTTTAGTGTAGTAGTCAATGAAACAAAAGTAGTTTTGTTTTGTTTTTTGTTTTGTTGGTTTTTTTTGTTTGTTTGTTTTTTTGGAACTCCCTTGCTTTCCCCATAATCCAGAGAATACTGGCAATTTGGTCTTCAGTTCCTCTGCCTCTTTGAAAACCAGCCTACTCTTCTGTGAATTCTTGGTTCAGATTTTGCTAAACTTAGCTTATGGAATCTTAAACACAACTTGCCAGAGTATGCAACCAGTGCAATTGGTCAGCAATTTGAACATTCATTAGCATTGCCCTTCTTTAGGATTAGGACATAAACTGATCTTTTTCTTTTTTTTTTTTAATAAAGCTTTTTATTTGCAAAACATATGAGTGACCTTTCAACATTGACCTTTGCAAAAAAAAAACTTTTTTTTTTTTTTGCTGAGGCAATTGGGGTTAAGTGACTTGCCCAGGGTCACACAGCTGTTATGTGTCTGAGACCAAATTTGAACTCAGGTCCTCCTGACTTCAGGGCTGGTGCTCTATCCACTGTGCCACCTAGCTGCCCCCCAAAAAACTTTTTTCCCCAAGCTTTTCCTTTCCTTCCCCCCACCCCCCACCCCTAGATGACAGGTAATCTAATACATGCTAGATAGGATAAATTATATGACAAATACAATACATGTATACATATCTATACAGTTATCTTACTGCACAAGAAACATCAGATCTAGAAAGAGAAGAAGAAAAAAAACAACCTAAGAAGGAAAACAGAATGCATGGAAATATTCACAGAAAGCGTTAAAATGCTGTGTTGTGGTTCACTCTCAGTTCCCACAGGCCTCTCTCTGGATGTATATGACTATCTTCATCACAGCACAATTGGTTTGAATCACATCATTGTTGAAGAGAACCATGTCCATCAGAATTGATCATCGTATAGTCTTGTTGCTGTGTATAATGTTCTCCTGGTTCTGCTGATTTCACTCAGCATCAGTTCATGCAAGTCTCTCCAGGCCTCTCTGAAATCCTCCTGTTGGTCATTTCTTACAGAACAATAATATTCCATAACATTCATATACCATCATTTATTCAGCCATTCTCCAATTGATGGGCATCTTTTCAATTTCCAGTTTCTTGCCACTACAAAAAGGGCTGCCACAAACATTTTTGCACATGTGGGTCCCTTTCCCTCCTTTAAAATCTCTTTGGGATATAGGCCCAGTAGAAATACTGCTGGGTCAAAGGATATGCACTGTTTGATAACTTTTTGAGCATAGCTCCAAATTGCTCTCCAGAATGGTTGGATCCGTTCACAGTTCCACCAACAATGTATCAGTGTCCCAGTTTTCCCACATCCCCTCCAACAGCTATCATTATCATTTCCTGTCATTTTAGCCAATCTGACAGGCGTGTAGTGGTATCTCAGAGTTGTCTTAATTTGCATTTCTCTGATCAATAGTGACTTGGAGCACCTTTTCATGTGACCGGAAATAGTTTCAATTTCTTCGTCTGAAAATTGTCTGTTCATATCTTTTGACCATTTGTCAATTGGAGAATGGCTTGAATTCTTATATATTTGAGTCAATTCTCTATATATTTTAGAAATGAGGCCTTTATCAGAACCTTTGGATGTAAAAATATTTTCCCAGTTTACTGCTACCCTTCTAATCTTGTCTGCATTCATTTTGTTTGTACAAAAACTTTTCAACTTGATATAGTCAAACTTATCTATTTTGTGATTAATGATGACCTCTAGTTCTTCTTTGGTCACAAATTCCTTCCCCCTCCACAGGTCTGAGAGGTAAACCATCCTACATTGTTCTAATTTGTTTATAATATCATTCTTTATGCCTAGATCATGAATCCATTTTGACCTTATCTTGGTATATGGTGTTAGGTGTGGGTCAATGCCTAATTTCTTCCAGACTAGTTTCCAATTATCCCAGCAGTTTTTGTCAAATAGTGAGTTTTTATCCCAAAAACTGGAGTCTTTGGGTTTATCAAACACTAGATTAAAATTGTCATTGAGTATTTTGTTCTGTGAACCTAACCTATTCCACTGATCCACTACTCTATTTCTTATCCAGTACCAATGGTTTTGGTGACCACTGCTTTATAATATAGTTTTAGATCTGGTGCAGCTAGGCCACCCTCATTTGCATTTTTTTTCATCAATTCCCTTGAAATTCTTGACCTTTTCTTTTCCAGATGAATTTTGTTGTTATTTTTTCTAGTTCAGTTAAATAATCTCTTGGGAGTTTGATTGGTATAGCACTAAATAGATAGATTAGTTTAGGTAGTATTGCCATCTTTATGATATTCGCTCGACCTATCCAAGAGCACTTGATGTTTTTCCAATTGTTTAGATCTGACTTTATTTGTGTGGAGAGTGTTTTGTAGTTTTGCTCATATAGATCCTGACTTTCCCTTGGCAGATATATTCCCAAATATTTTATACTATCGATAGTTATTTTGAATGGAATTTCTCTTTGTATCTCTTGCTGTTGCATTTTGTTGGTGATGTATAAAAATGCTGATGATTTATGTGGATTTATTTTGTATCCTGCAACTTTGCTAAAGTTGTGGATTAATTCTAATAGTTTTTTAGTTGATTCTCTAGGGTTCTCTAAGTAGACCATCATATCATCTGCAGAGAGTGATAATTTGGTTTCCTCATGACCTACTCTAATTCCTTTAATCTCTTTTTCTTGTCTTATTGCCAAGGCTAGCATTTCTAAGACAATATTGAACAGTAATGGTGATAGTGGGCAACCTTGATAAACTGATCTTTTTCAATCCAGTGGCCACTGTTGAGTTTTTTTACATTTGATGACTTATTGAGTGCAGCACTTTGACAGCATCATCTTTTAGGACTTTACATAGCTCCTTTAGAAATCCACCACCTTCACTCGATTTGCATTGCTAATTTAAGAAAACCATCTTTCCTAGCTATTCTATTACTGAACAATAAGAAATGATAAATGTGATGGATTCTTCAAACCTATAACTAAGTTGGAAGGGATCTTTGGGGACGTGGAATCCAACTCTCTAGTTTTGAAACTGGAGGTAGGAAGAAATTAAATGACTGACCCATGGCCATCCAACTCGTAAAGCCTGAGGGAGAATTCAAACTCAGGTCTTCCTGATTCTAAATTAGCATTACATCAAGTTTCTGCGGCAAGAAATAGGTGCAAAGTGAAATAAGCCAAAATAGGAAAACAATACACACAATTATAGGGTGATGGAAATGGGAAGGGCAGTAGCAGAGCAATCAAATAGAATGCTGGGAGGGGAAGCAGAGAGGTTTATGCTCAGAAATATAGATAATGTAATAGCAAAAAAAATCAATAAAATAAATGTTTAAAAACAAACAAACAAAAGAAAAAAGGTCTAAGTAAGCTTGTAGCTTATTATTTGACATATGCAAGAGGAACTTGTTTAACTACATTTTCTTTCTTGGGAATGGTGATCCACCCAATCGACCTTCAATCGGTCCTGCCCTCTGCTCCCCTGACCAGCCACCTTGCCTCCATGGTAATCCTCAGGGCCGGGTAAACTTGGCCATCTGTGCTTTCTGCCCAGAGGAGGACCCCCTGATTAAGGCCGGTAATCCTGGCTGTTCAGCCTCTCTGAGCCCCGCCGGCTGTTCAGCAGTCTTTGATTCATCCTTAGCACATTCCCCACAGCTGCTGGGCTGTCTCCTTTTCGCCCTCTCCACTCTTGTCAACTCTGGTTTGAGTTCTTCAAAGCAAGATGACCTTGCCCCCCTCCCTCTTCCCTCAGAAGATCCAGGCCATGAATCTCCCCCTTCCCCCAAGCTCTTCTCCACACTTCAATGCTTCTGTTTTCTTTAATTAGCTTTTCGCCCTAACCTCCCATATCAGAGGCAGGGTCAGCAGGGCTCCTGGCCAAGGCTAATCTGCCCAAATGTGCCTTTTATACGATCCCCTCTCTGAGACCTTGTTTTTTCAACTCTGTTTCTCTCATTCCCTCCCTCTCTGTCTCTCTGTGTTTTCTGTCTCTCTCTTTCTGTCTCTCTCTGTGTCTCTCTGTCTGTCTGTCTCTGTCTCTCTCTGTCCGTGTCTCTCTGTGTGTCTGTTTCTGTCTCTGTTTCTGTCTCTCTCTGTCTCTGTCTGTCTGTCTCTTTGTCACTGTCTGTCTCCCTGTTTCTGTCTCTCTTCTTTTTTGTCTCTCTCTTTTCCTCCCTTTCCCCATCCCTTCTATCACATCCTTTCCCTCTTCCCTATCCTGACAAACAACAAACTAGCCGGGACTTCACTACACCTTTGTATTTGCCACCAGCCCATTTTTAGAAAGCTTTTCACTCCCAAACTTCAAGAAGAATATTTTTCGCTTTCTGGCTCCGTTGCTTTGCCACCCACTCCCTCCTCAAACCCTGGCAATCTGGCCTTCACAGACACCATTCTATAACACGCTCTTCTCTTAAAGGTCACTCGCTAAACTCTTAATTTCCCCAACCCTAGGCTTCCTCAGCCCTCATCCTCCTGGACTTCTCTGTGGCATTAACCACACTCTCCCTTCTGGCCCTCCCTTTTCTCCTTAGAATTCCTTCCCCTCCTGCTTTTCTTCCAGCCTCTCAGGTAGCGGTCTCTTCCCATGGCTCCTCTTACAGACTATAGCAATTCCACACAATTCTGACTTCTTTCTTCCCTTCCTTTCCTTCCCTCCCCTTCTCTCTCTCCTCCTTTTTTTTCTCTTCCTTCCCCTCCTCTTCCCTCAGTCTCCCACTTTGTGTGTGTCTCTTCTGTCTCTCTATCTCTGTCTCTCTCCTCTATAAGATTTCTATCTATCAATAAACAGATATTTATCCCAGTGTTGGATATTGTGCTTTGACAGGCTAGGTGACTCACCCCAAGCAGAGCCAGTATTCAAACCTAGCATCTAGGACTCTTTCCCACTCCATCAACCCACCTCCCCCAGATCTGGGACTTCTATCCACAAGGCAGTAGGTGGGGAATTGGACCTGCAATCAGGAAGACTTGAATTCAAATGTAGCCTCAGACATTTACTGCTGTGATTCAAGGCAAATGACTTAACCTTTGCCTACCTTAGTTTCCTCACCTGTAAAGTGGGTACAATTTACCTTCCAAGGCTGATATGAGGATAAAATGGGATAATATTTGCAAGATGCTTTACCAACTTCACAAAGCTATGTGAATGACTATTACTACTAGATTATCCCAACGAGTCTCAAGCTCTTTCTACCTCCATTCAAGAGTTAATTTGTTCCCTTCACATGGAGAGAACACCCTCCTGACCAGCTCTACTTAGTGAAATTTAATCATCTGAACCCCCATGCTATGTCCTCCTGATCCCACCAGGAAGTATTCTGTCTCCTCCTTCTGAATAGGGGTTTGTCCTTCCGGTGTCACTGCTTTGCATTTGACTTTTTTTTTTTTTTAATATTTATCTATGTCCCCGCATTATCTTCCACATGTGATGATAAGCTCCTTAAGGTCAGGGATCGGATCTTTTTCCTTTGTATTGTTCTACTCAGCCCATCGCCGGTGCAAAGTAGGTCCCCAGTTGTATTTTCAATGAAGGAAAACCCCACAGCTTCTGATTTCCTTTTTGGAATCTGGTTGTTAGTTTCTAAGAGAGATCTGAAGTGTGAAACATCAATATTCCTTAGCTGATGTGCATCCTGCTGGGGAACATCCCTCTTTTTGGTGATTCTTCATAAAGGAGGCAGAAATTTGCCACTAAAACACGCTGAAGGAGTCCATCAAACTCATTCCACCTCTGGTTCAATAATCCCACTTTCCACTTTATAACAACAGAAAATAAGATTTGAAATCACAAACAACAATGATTCATGGCCAGTGCAGTCAGTGGCCAAACAAGAGACTCTTTAAAAACTTGATTTAACATGAAATTGGAATCAGGAAGACTTGGTATTCACCTCTAGGTGCCCTCTTCTTTTAGTCATTTAAAAAAATCTTATAAAAGAAGTGAAAGAACATCCATCCCATTTCACCTGTGTGGCAAATCACTTGAGCTCCTGGTTTCAGACTGGATAATTTCTCAGGTCCCTTCCGGCTCTAGATATGATCTCATGAACACTGATTAGAATTAAGCTTTGGATTCTTATCTTTCTTGTCTCTTGGGCAACATTTGTCCTTAATTAACTGGTAATTCATAATGAGAGAGATCCTTGAGAGTAAGATTGTTTTGTGTTGCTTTTGCATGTATATCCTCGGTACCTAGCACAATCCTAGTTTCATAGCAGACACTAATAAAGCCTGTGGGTTGATTTCATTTATTTTGTATGTATTTGTAACCCAGGTTTATCTGGGCAAGCCCGGATCTAATATGGAGGTGCCCTAAGGGGCTCTTGGATAGCATCCACATTACCTGACAAGAAAACCTCTGCATCCATTATGGATGGGTAGACATAGTCTCCTTTGATTGGTTGTGTAACCAAAATCGGCAGCCATGCTTTCCTGGTTCTTATGTTCTCAGGAACTCATCTAGTGGTTCCCTGTACCAATTAAATTACAGATCCTGTCACTGTCCCTTGTCCTTCTTTCATATCCTTATAAGTGCACAGTAGCTAAGTGACACCAGCAGGAGAGTGTCTGGCCTGGAGTTAGGAAACTCATCTCTCTGAGTTCACAATTCCTAGCTGTGTGATCCTGGGCAAGTCCCTTTACCCCGTGTGCCTCAGTTTCCTCCTCTGTAAAATGAATGGGAGAAGGAAATGGCAACCACGCCTATATTTTTGCCAAGAAAACCCCAAATGGGGTCATGAAGAAGCCAACATGACTGAAAAAGAGCAAACTAAAAATGATATATAATAGTACCTCAACACAATATATAAATGCTAGTTATTATAAGCGATAAGTGGGGAGAATGAGGAAATTATGGAAAGTATAATTTTATTCATTGAAAGATATTATTAAAACCATGAAATGGAGTAGAAAGTGTTTACCCAAGAGCCCCCATTCTTCGGAATTGGCAGAAAAGGGCAGAATTATGGTATTTTCGTTTGATGAAACTAAACAGATTCTCTGTTGTTTTGCTGTCCTGCCTAAAACAAGTTCCTTACTAAAGCCCAATTCCAAGTGAATGAGAAATTAAGGGGAAAAAAACAAAAAAACCCCAAAAAACAACAGTACTTTGGCTAGATGTGAACGTAAAAGTCCTAAAATCTTTATCATGGGCCTAATTTTCTAGGGGAGAAAATGAATTTCCACTGAGAAGTAGGAAGACATTTTTTACACAGAGTTGACTATACTGCAGGTTAAATTATGTTCCTCAAAATGTAAATACAGTCATTGAAATGTTGAGCTAATTAATCGATTATGAACTTTTTCGATTATGAGACAATTAATCGATAATGAACTATCTTCCAACCTCAGCTTACCAAAAGGAAGCTATAGAGTATATTTATGGGCTTTACAGAATCTTGCCATCTGAGAGATCTAGTTTAGCTCCTCACTTAATGGATGAATCCCATTTTTTGTGTCCCCACTGGTAGTCATCCCGGCTAACAGGTATAAAGGAGAATGGCCTGAAGTGACTGGAGGCAGGAAAAGAACTTAGAAGGTTATAAAGTGGTCCAGCAGAGAGGGGAGAGGGGGCCACCCTAGGGCAGCAGCCATGTGAGTGGAGAAGTGGGGAAGATGGGCCTGAGGGATGCTGGGGAAGAGCAGCTGGCATGGCATAGCCCCTGCCTGGATTCAGGTGTTCTGGTGCCGGCTTCTTTATCCCTTCTCCCTTTTGAGAGAGAAAATTGTCAGCAAGGCAAGTCAATAATCAATCAGCTGCTTTGCTTGTAGTTCTTCTTGAGCTGCCGGAGGGCAGAAACGATTTTATTTTGGTCATTGTATTCCCAGAACATTTAGTATTGGCTTAATGAAGACTTTTATCCAATTAAATCAAATTTACTCAGAAAGAAAGGACACACACGCACACACATAGAGATAAACACAGAGAAAGACAGAGAGAGACATACAGAGAGAGACAAACAGAGAAAGAATGAGAGACAGAGACAGACAGAGAAAGAGAGAAGGGGAGAAAGACAGAGACAGAAAGAGAGAGAGAGAGAGAGAAACAGAGAGACCAAGACCAGAGAGAAAGACAGAGACACAGAGAGAAACAGAGAGAGAGACAAAGAAACAGAGACAGATACACAGAGACAGACAAAGAAAGAGAGAGAGGGAGAAAGACAGAGACAGACAGACAGCCAGCCAGAGAGAGAAATACAGAGAAACACAGAGACAGAGAGACAGAGAAAAAGACAGAGTAGAGAAAAGAGTAGAGAGAAATTCAGATAGAGACACACAGAGAGAAAAACAGAGAAAGAATGAGAGACAGACACAGAAAGACAGAGACAGACAGAGAAAGAGAGACAGGGAGAAAGACAGAGACAGAGAGAAAGACAGAAACAGAGAGAGAAACAGAGAAAGAGTGAGAGACACAGAGACAGAGACAGAGAGACAAAGAGAGACAGGGAGAAAGACAGAGAGACACAGAGAGACACACAGAGAGATAAACACAGAGAAAGACAGAGACAGAGAGACACACAGAGAGAAACAGAGAAAGAGTGAGATATACACAGAGAGACAGAGACAGAGAGGGGTGGCCCAGGGAAGCTGGGGCTTTGTCTTGGGTGTCAGTATGAGGGAAGGATGTTTTCTCTTTTCCCAGGAATGGAAGCCAGCCCCTCCTGAGGGCCCGGTGCCCCTCGGGCTCCTCTTTGGGGTTCACTTTCCTACTTGGGGGTGGTATCCCCTGCCAGCCTGTGCTCTTCCTGGTGCCATGACTGACAAAGGGCTCAGCCTTGAACACCGGTTCATGGTAAGCTCAGCCTGGGCTGCCTCGGTCTCCGCTGCCCTCCCTTTCCACTGTGTCCTCCAGGGCTAATTGAATCTGTTTCTCAGCTGTGGTCCATGTTTATTTGGTCCTGAAACCCAGCTTTTTTCTCCAAGCTTGGTCTCCTCTTGGAGGCTCGTGGCCCCTTCTCTTATGCCCTCCATGCCCCTTGGCACGATGCTTTGAGTTTTGCAAAGTACTTTGATGGAGAAATTGTACTTCATTTGATCCTGATGAATAGCAGGATTCTCTCATCCCCATTTGATGGGTGAGGAAACTGAGGCACACTGAGATTAATGTCCAAAGACTTGTCCAAAGTCACACAGCTAGGACTGCCTGAGGCAGAATTTGAACTCCGATCTTCTTAACTCCAGGTCCACAGTGTTCTCCATGGCTCCAGTTAGCTGCCTCTTTCCCCTTTCCCACTGCCACTTCCAGATGCTCTCTCTGCCTTCATCCCTCAGCAATCATTTCTCTTCCTCTGAAGTTTGCCCCCTTACAGCCATTGTCCGGACCCCAGGCTATTCTCCTTCTTCCCTAATAAGTTCAGACAACCCCCAAATGAGTCGTCTTCTCGGTTACAACCCTTCTCTCCCTCTGAATGACGCTTCCCAGTTGCTCCACCTTTTCTCCTTCCGTCTCCCTGGAGCACCCCCAGACTGGAGCATTCCCAGACTGGGGCACCCCTCACTTCACCCACAGACTGGAGAACCCCTAGACTGGAGCACCCCCAGATTGAGGCACCCCTTGCTTCACCCCCAGACTGGAGCACCCCCAGATTGGGGCACTCCTCGCTTCACCCCCAGCTGCACTGGACCCACGGGCTAGAATTCTTCACTCTGACTCTGGACCCGCTCAGACCATGCCCATGGCTCCTGCCTATCCAATCAATTCTGCCAATCAGCCCAACATTTTGCCCACACGGTGCCATCTCTCCCCATGCTGGCTTGGGGAATATGTGAATCACTGGCAGAAATTTTCCTTCCTCATCAATGCTGGGAATATCACAAGCGCCTCATTGCCTCCTCAAATATTTACCACGAGGCTTTTCCGGGGACGAATCCCACCTCCTCCCCTCTCTGCCCTTCTCCAGGCTGTGAGACATGGGAAGTCTGAATTAAAGCAGAATCCCTGGGAAAAAATGACCTTTCCCAAGCAGAGCAGCTCCATGCTGTCTGCGCTCACATGCTTTCTTCCAGCAACCACAATTAGATCTGACAAATGTCAGTGAGATCCAGTCATTAGCATTTTCTTCCTATACAAATATAAGTAAGGGAGAGAGGTAGAATGGGAGGATGACCTTGAAAGTTGAAAGCTGCTCATCTTAGATGGAATAGCAAGAGAAAGAAAAACAAACAGCAGAAGAATCAAAAGAGTTCTGCAAAGTTAGACGGTTGGTCTCCATGTGGCCGGGAGAAAATGCATCTCCTTCCCTGCTTTGCAGAAGTTGAGGCTGGGGCTACGGAACTTTGAAGATGCCGTCAGACAAAATTGAAGGGATGGTTAGTTTTGTGGAAGTGATTTTTTTTTCAGTCTTTTTTAATTCTTTTTTTTTTCTGGAAGAGAGGTAGGACAGACGGACAGTTAGGTGAGCATCCTGGCCGTGAAGGAGGGACTGAATTCAAATTTGACCTCAGACACTTATTATCTGGACAAGTCACTTAATTCTATTGGTCGGTTTCCTCCTCTGTAAAGAGTGATGGAGAAGGAAATGTCAAACCACTCTGGTGTATTTGCCAAGAAAATCCCAAATGGGGATTTTCACAACAAAAACACAGACATGATAAAAAAAAATCAATAATAATGCAGTTAACAATGAAGGTAATGTAAAAACAACAAAAAAATAGTACCGCAAATATGTTTTTTTTTCTTTCTTTTCTTTTCTTTTTTTTTTGCTGAGGCAATTGGGGTTAAGTGACTTGCCCAGGGTCACACAGCTAGGAAGTGTCTGAGACCACATTTGAACTCAGGTCCTCCTGACTTCAGGGCCGGTGCTCTATCCACTACTCCACCTAGCTGCCCCCAAAATATATTTTAAAAACAAACAAAAAAAAGACTAGCAATCAATCAACAGACATTAATTATCAGCCACTATATTCCAGGCACTGTGCTAGGCACAGGGGTTGCAGAGACAAAAATGAGATCAGCCCGTATTCTATTGGGAAAAGAAAATATGCAGAAATAAATCTTTCACAGAAGCATTTTTACAAGGGTTGAGACCCAAGCTCCTCTTCCCAATCCTGAGATAGGCAGCCCTGGACCCAGTTAAAAACCTCCCTCTAATTAAAGGAATGGAGATCCTTTTCCCCCCACATTCATTGGTTCAGTAACAATCCTCCACCCCGGGATCTGGGGATCTTGCTAATTATAGCAATGATTATGGTCCTCAGTCTTGGAGGGTCCCCAAAAGGGGAGTAAAAAGAGCATTCAACGTACAAAAATGGAACAGATCACAAAAGAATCACCATGAACTTCAGCAGAGCCGTTAGCTCAGCATTTAGCAACTTGTGACTGTGGTTATGGGTGGTCTGTTGGAGGGCTGACATTTGAAACCTCATCAAGCAGCTGGGCAATATGGCTAATGAGCCATTTCACGTTTCACCTCACACTGGGCACTGGCCAATCCAATAGTCAAGACTGAGCTTTCCAGCGTAATAAGGAACAAAATAAATACAAGGTAATTGGGGTGGCAAGGTTGTGGGGGGAAGCAACAGTAGCTGGAGGGAGGGGAGAAGGAAGGGGGAAAGCTTCTTGTAGAAGGTGGCTCTGGGCAGGAAGGGAGGGACTCCAGCATAAAAACTGACCCTTCCTTCTTCTTGACCCTCTCTCCTTACAAACACAGATGTGGATTATCAGCTCATCTGAATACTCCCAGATCTTGCTCTCTCTCTGCCTGACTTTTTCTTTTTCTTTTTTTTTTCTTGTAAGCACAGATGTTTTTTTTTTTAAGAAACTACAAATTTCTCTGTATTATTCCTCATTTGTCATAAATAGAGCAGTAACATTAACTTTTAGTAGTTAGTTATTCTCCTGTGCTAGGAGATCGATTTCCATTTGGGGAAAAATCAATAGAACTTCTTCTTTAGTGCTGACAACATGGAGGAAAACATGGTAGAAAAGATCTGCCCCTTGGGCATAAACACTGAACCAGGTATAGAAAGGGAAGGGGGTGGGGGGGAAGGCACTCCTGCAGCAATGACTTCTTGGAAACTTCCTTCTCAACAGCTGCTCTTTTCCTCTCTCCTTCCTTCCTGAGGACATTTCCCTTTCTTTGTATCTCCAGTGCTTAGCATAGTGCCAGGTACATAGTAGGTGCTTAATAAATGCTTGTTGGCTATGCTTCTCTGATCACCATCTGAGGTTAGAAAGGTTCAGGATGGCTCATATGTCCCAGAAGTCAGGAGATTAAAGGAGTTGTTGGAAAAATAGGGACTAGGGGGATGAAAGAACAGGGGCTGATCTCTGGAGTCGGAGACCTTGTAGGTAATTACAGGAATAATGAGGATGTGCTGGACCCAGCTTGAGGTGGCTGGCAGTGTGACACCTCAGAAATCAGCAAATGCTACAAGTCAGATTGTTTATTGTTTTGTTGGTTTCCTTGACTAAAGAAAGTGATGGAGAAATATGAATAATTAACACAATAAGTAATATTCATATAAACAACAAGCATAAATAACATAAATAAGATAAATAAATATTACATATTATCGTAACATCTATTATATATAATATGATAAAATAAAATAACAATTAATACACAATTAATATATATATATATTTTTTGCTTTTTGCTGAGGCAATTGGGGTTAAGTGACTTGCCCAGGGTCACACAGCTAGGAAGTGTCTGAGACCAGATTTGAACTCAGGTCTTCCTGATTTCAGGGCTGGTGCTCTAACCACTGTGAACCTAGCTGCCCCCAATACACAATTAATCTTAAAAGCATTCTGTGGGTATATTTTTTGCATTTTGAGAGCCAGCTGTTAAACATTTACTATCCCACTCTTGGGAACAGCTCACATTTCTATAGGAATTTGAGGCATAAAAAGATGCTTTCCCCACAACAACCTATGAAGCAGATAGTTCATACCTCATTGTTCCCATTTTACAGGCAAAAAAATTGAGGCTCAAAGGGTGTTGTGGGAGGAACATTGGCTTTAGACTCAGAAGATGCACATTTGAATTCCAGCTTAGGATCCTCCGAGCTGCCTAGAATGGCAGGAAGGGCAGTGAGAACAGAAAAATGTCCACAATAACAACAATGGTGGAGAGACCAATGAGTCTGAAAGACTTAGAACTCTGATTAATGCGATGATCAGCCAAGATTACAGGAGACTGAGGAGGAAGCCTGCCGCTCACGTCCCCACACAGAGGGGAGAGACCCCAGCTGCTTGGGGATGTGGCCAGTGTGAGATTTTGTTTTACTGACCGTGCAGATCAATTTGAAGGATGGTTTTTCCTCCGGCAGAGGCAGAATTTTGTTCATTGGAAAAATTGTGCTACATCAAAAGTAAAACAAAAGTGGACGCCTGGGCACCTGTCTGAGGCTCTAAGTTAGAGAGGATCTTCCCAGGGACAGGGAGCCTCCAGGCAGGGCACTGTCTGTTTCCCCATTCCCCAACCCTACCCTGCCAGAGCCTTGCCTGCTACACGGCTACTCGTTGGCCGAATAGGGATTTGAACTTGGGTCTCCTGCCATCCCCAACGCTTTCTCTGATGCCATGGTCATAGACAGTTGTGAATGTTTGGGGTGAGGGAGATAGCTCGCTCGCTAGCTAGGGCACTTATCAAAGTACGTTCTATTTCAGGCATTTTTAAATCTGTATTTATTCTGAAAAATTTGAATGTGTCCCTCGGTGCACTACCCTTCCTGTCATATTGGAAGCCATCCTAGCCAGCTGTCTATCTGGTCTACACACATCCTGCCTCTACCTCCAGGTAATGGGCACCTGTGCCAAGTGTTCTGAGATATAAATGCAGTTAAGCAAGGCTGCTTCTGTCCTCATGGAGCTTACTTTTTTGTTTATTAAAGCTTTTTATTTACAGAACATATAAGTAATTTTTCTACATCGACCTCTGCAAAATTTTCTGTTCCAAATTTTTTCCTCCTTCCTCTTACCCTTTCCCCTAAATGTCAGGTAGTCTAATATATGTTACAAATGTTAAAATAAATAAATAGATAAATCCAATATGTGTATACATATCTATACTTATCTTGCTGCACAAGAAAAATCAGATCTAGAAAGAGAGGAAAAAAGACAATCTAAGAAGGAAAACAAAATGCAAACATTCATAGAAAGCATGAAAATGCTGTGTTGTGGTCCACACTCAGATCCTACAGGCCTCTCTCTGGGTGTAGATGACTTTCTTCATTACTGAACAATTGGAACTAGCCTGAATCATCTCGTTGAAGAGAGCCATGTCCATCAGAATTGATCGTCATATAGTCTTGTTGTTGCCGTGTATAATGATCTCCTGGTTCTGCTCGTTTCACTCAGCATCAGTTCATGCAAGTCTCTCCAGACCTCTCTGATCCCTTCAGTTTCCAGTTTCTAGCCACTACAAAAAGGGCTGCCACAAACATTCTTGCACATGTGGGGCCCTTTCCTTCCTTTAGGATCTCTTTGGGATACCCTTAAAATATTTAGGAATTATTGTCATTATAAAAGTAGGTTGGCATTTGGGACTGGCTAAGAAATAGAGGAGTCGAACAGGTTAGGTTCCCAGGACAAAATAGACAATAATTATGGCAATCATTATTGATCAGAGAAATACAAATTAAGACAACTCTGAGGTACACCTGTCAGACTGGCTAAGATGACAGGAAAAGATAATGACGAATGTTGGAGGGGATGTGGGAAAGCTGGGACACTAATACTTTGTTGGTGGAATTGTGAACGGATCCAGCCATTCTGGAGAGCAATTTGGAGCTATGCTCAAAAAGTGATCAAACTGTGCATACCCTTTGACCCAGCAGTGTTTCTATTGGGCTTATATCCCAAAGAAATCATAAAGGAAGGAAAGGGCCCCACATGTGCAAGAATGTTTGTGGCAGCCCTTTTTGTAGTGGCAAGAAACTGGAAACTGAGGATGCCCATCAATTGGAGAGTGGCTGAATAAATTATGGTATATGAATGTTATGGAATATTATTGATCTGTAAGAAACGACCAGCAGGATGATTTCAGAGAGGCCTGGAGAGACTTGCATGAACTGATGCTGAGTGAAACGAGCAGAACCAGGAGATCATTATACACGACAACAAGAAGATTATACGATGATCAATTCTGATGAACATGGCTTTCTGCAACAATGAGATGATTCAAACCAGTTCTAATTGTTCAGTGATGAAGAAAGCTATCTACACCTAAGGAGAGGATTGTGGGAACTGAGTGTGGATCACAACAGAGCATGCTCACTCTTTTTGTTGTTGTTTGCTTGCATTTTATTTTCTTTCTCATTTTTTTTCTGGTTTGATTTGATTTTTCTTGTGCAGCAAGATAATTGTATAAATATGTACGGATATATTGGATTTAACATATATATATTTTAAATTAAAGCTTTTTATTTTCAAAACATATGCAGAGATAATTTTCCTCTCCTTCCTTCTACCTCCTCCCCTAGATAGCAGGTAATCCAATATATTTTATATATATATATATATATATACTTTTTTTTACCCTGTTTAACATATATTGTATTACTTGCCATCTAGAGGAGGGGGTAGGAAAAGGGAAGGAAATTGGAACACAAAGTTTTGCAAGGGTTAATGTCAAAAAATCATCCCTGCATATGTTTTGAAAATTAAAAAGCTTTAATAAATAAATAAAAATTAAAAAAAATAATAAAAGCTTTAATAAATAAATAAATAAAAGTAGGTTGGTACACGAGAAGCCAACATAAGAGCCCTTGGTCAAGAGTTAGATGTGTGATCTGTTTTTGCCTTAGATATCACCTCGTCTCACAGACCTGGACATTTTCTGCCTCTTTTTTTTTGTCTGTGAAGTAGAAATAATACTGAGCCCCAGAAAATTGCTGTCAGTTTGACTGTGGAAAGCTCAGATTAGAAGTTCAACACCAAATATTAGGCCATATCCAGGGATGGCAGGGAATGCTGCCTACAATTACTCTATTTGGGTCAAATTTTCTTCCTGGGCAACCCTTTAGAAACCCCTCGGAGGTTGGAGGGGATGGAACCCACCTGTCCTTGGCTAATGCTGCCAAGGGAATGGCTTCTCACAGCTCCTCTCCTTCCCTGGCGTTCCAAGTCTGGTCACATCCAGCCTGCATCCTTCCTCAGGTGATCTACTCCTGACCTTCTGGCACTTGTAAAGAAAGCTCCCCAGCGCCCAGCCAGCTGTACTCTTCTGAAGTCCTGCCCAAACCCGGAGTTCCCTCCCCAGTTCCTGAGGCTCCAGATTGCCGGAGGTGCTTGAGCCCATTTAAGATGTGAGACAGAATTTTCCAGTTCCCATTTCCAAGTTCAAAGCTGGCCGCTTACCTGGCCATAGGAAGCTGGCAGGGAAACGGCCGCCACTGATGGGGGAAAGGAGCAAACCCAGCAAAGACAGATATGGGTCTTGAAGGCACCATTACATCCCTTCTCTGCAAAGTGGGCCCTTGCACCAACCCCTCCCAGAAGCTTTGTGGAGACAATGATTTGTCATCCTTAAAGCAGCATTGGCCACTAGTTTTATCGTGGTTCCCATGATTACTTGCAAATATAGAATCTGGGGAAAAGGGGCAGCTAGGTGGTGCAGTAGATGGAGCACCAGCTCTGAAGTCAGGAGGACCTGAGTTCAAATCTGGTCTCAGACACTTAACATTCCCTAGCTGTGTGACCCTGGGCAAGTCACTTAATCCCAACTGCCTCAGCAAAAAAAAAAAAAAAAAAAAAAAAAAGAATCTGGGGAAAGGGCCAGAGACAAGAAGAAAGCCTGTGAATGTGGAGGACGGGTTTCAGAACCTCAGAGGTCACTGAATCCAAACCATTTGATGACTTGATGGGGGGATCTCTCCATTTCTCTCCCTGCCTCCCACCTCCTGCTACAACCCCGACTTCCAGCCTTGGTTAAAGTCCTCCAGCAAAGGGGTGCATGCTGCTTGCTAAGACAGCCTGGCCCCCTTTGAAATTGCTTTAATTTTTGGAAGTCTTTCCTCTGATTGAGGCTTAAACTTCATCCTACTATCATCTACCCATTGCTCCCGGTTTTTGTCCTGAAGTCAAGGATTGGAAATCCAGTTCTTTTTCAGGGACTTGGTGATGGCCAATCTGTTCCCACTAAATCTTCTTGGTTTCCGGCTAAACGTTCCAAACTCCTTTAAATTAGTCTTTGCAAGACATGGTCTTAGAGCCTCCCGCTCATCTAGCTGAGCTGGCCAAGATCCTTTTAAAAATGGGGTGCCTGGGTATGTTTAACCTATATTGGATCACTTGCTATCTAGGGGAGGAGGAAGGGAGGGAGACAAATTTGAAACACAAGGTTTTGCAACAGTGAATGTTGAAAACTATCTTTGCATGTACTTTGAGAAATAGAAAGCTATTATTATTTAAACAAATAAAATTAAAAAAATAAAAATGGGGTGCCTGGAACTGGACCCAATCATCCAGATATAGTCTGCCTGGCAGTACCAGTTCCCCTCCTCCTGGGACTAGAATCGAAGTGACTTTTTCAAGTACCATGTTAAGTGATGGACTCAGCTGGAACTTTGAATCCACTCAAATACCGCCCACACTGCCATCTAACATCTTCTGCTGATAGTTTATTTTTTAACCCAACTGTAAAATTTTACTGATTGGATTTCATCGTATTGGATTCTACCCAGTAGGCCGTCTTCTGCCTGTCCCAAAAAAACACATTTATAAAATGTCTTATTCCTCACAGGGAATTTAGAGCTGCTCCCTAACTGGTGCCTTCTCTCAGATCCTTCATTTCACCCTGACTCGAACCCTCGCCTTCCATGGTGTAGCCATCTCCCCAGCCCATTCTCTCCTCCATTCAGCTGCCAGAGCTGTCTGTTACCCCTTCCTCATCAATAACATCCAGGGGCTCCCTCCTTCCCACTTTCAGGGCCGTTCAGCACCAGGTCCTTCTCTCCTTTTCCAGGTCTTCCTAAACTTCCCCCTTCCATATAATCTGATCCAGAGATTGTGGTCTCTCTGCCCTTGCCACTCCAAGCCATTCCCCCGGCCCTCCTCCATGCTTGGGACCTTCTCTGTCTTCATTGCCACCTCCCAGTTTCTTTGTCTTTCTCCGAGCCTAAGTCCTGCCTTCTGTAAGAAATGTCCCTGGTCTAGCCTGGTCTCTTTGAGATTCTCTTCCATTTGCTTTGAGTATATCTTTCTGTTTGCATAGTGACTCCTCCATTAGACTGTGAGAAAGCTCCTTTGAGGCAGGGAGAGTGTGCTTGCCTTTCTTTGCATCTCCAGTGCTTTGCACAGTGCCTGGAACACAGAAGGTGCTTAATAAATGCTTGTGAACTGATGGATGTATAAATGAGTCATCATAGCTCAGAACCACATCTTTCCCATCTGCATTTTAAATGCAAGAGCTAGCCCTAGTTACAAAGTTTGCAGGGACCTCAGGGGACATCCAGCCCAACCCACGTATGAACAAGAGTCCCCTGGGTCCCCTAGCTGGAAGCTCCTGGGTGGCATTGTGGATATAGCATTGGTTCTGTAGTTAGGATTACTCAGGTTCAAATTTGGCACCTTGTGGTTCAGTTATTTTCTGGTGTTTGTTTTTTATTTTATTTTATTTTTTGCAAAGATACTGAATGGTTTCCCATTTCCTTCTCCAGCTCATTTTACAGTTAAGGAAACTGAGGAAAACATGGTTAAATGACTTGTACAAGGTCACACAGCTAGGAAGTATCTGAGGCTGACTTTGACCTCATGAAGATGAGTCTCCCTGACTCCAGACCAGCCCGTTATGGGTTATGACACCTTTAGATAATAGCTGTGAGATACTGGGCCAGTCACTTGACTTGCTTGCCTCAGTTTCTTCAACTGTAAAATGGGGATAATAATAGCACCTACCTTGCGGGGTTGCTGTGAGTTTCAAATGCGATCATATGGGTAACACACAAATTATATAAATGCCTGTTTCCTCCCCTTCCTCTTCCTTCTACAATGACAGGCCAGCCTTTGCCTGAAGCTCTCCAGAGGGGCAGCCCCCTACTCCTCTGGCACCTCCAGGGATGCCCCCCTATTTGGAGCTAGGGTAGTGATGATGTAATGTAGAAACCGAGGCAGCCCGGGCAGGGGGTGACACTTCCTGTGAGCCTCAGACTCTCCCTGCCCCTGGGTATCACGCCCTGACTGGGGACAGGCCCCCCTGAGAGAGCCTCTCCAGCCAGGAGATGCTTCCTTCCTTCCATTTCATCTTGGAGGATATTTTAATCATCCATCATTTGTGCTCTTCCTGAAATGTATTAATTTTCTCAAGTGGCAAAAATGCTTTAAAGCTTTCCTGGCTGTTAGAATCTCTTTAAGATAATGGATTAAGCGTTTGCCTTCGATTCCAAAAGGAGGCCATTTAATTCCTCGTTGGGCTTTATTTGCTGTAATCAGCTCTTCACTCTTTCTCCCACCGTGGCGAGTGGATTCCCGGCTTTGCCTTTTCCACTTACTTTATTGTAAAACGTTTCACAGATTTTCTCCACTTGAACAATTTTGAGGTCGGTGAGAGAAAGAGCCGACAACAGATGGGGCTGCCCCAACAGAGGCAGAGTTCTGAAAGGCCCAGCACTAAGGGGGTGCCTGTTGGAGGCCAGATCGGAGCCCCACTGAAATTTACCAACCAAGGGGCTACCTGCCCAACAATATCTCCCCAGTGAGAACTTGTACCGATGGAGGCATTGCAGTATTTCCATCATCACCATCACCATCACCATCATCATCATCATCATCATCATCACCACCACCATCACCACCACCACCACCACCACCATCATCATCATCACCATCAGCGATACTTCTCCTCCTCCTCCTTGTTCTTCAGTCATTTTCTAGTTGTGTCCAACGCTTCACGATCCCATTTGGGGTTTTCTCAGTAGAGATGCCGGAGTGATTGGCCATTTCCTTCTCCAGCTCATTTTACAGATGAGGGAACTGAGATAAACAGGGTGACGTGCATGCATCCTGTGCAGATCCATTCAAGTGTCTGTGGTGAAATTGGAACTCAAGAAGTATTTACTGGACCACTTAGCTACTTTGCTGCTACCACCACTACTACTAGCTCAAAGCTGGTGTTCATATAATACTTTGAGGTTGAAAGAGCACTTAAAGATGCTATCTATTTATCTATTCATTTATCTATCCATTCATTCATTCATTCATTCATTTATTTATCTATTCATTCATTCATTCATTTATTTATCTATTCATTGCTTCATTTGTTTATTTATCTATTTATTCATTCATTTGTTTATCTTTTTGTTCATTCATTTATCTATTCATTCACTCATTCATTTATTCATTGGTTCATTTGTTTATTTACTTATTTTTTGATCTTGACAATGACCCTATGGAGTATTCCATTTGCACTGGCTTTGCTGTTTGTCTGACAGAAACTTGGTTTCCCATCTCCATAGCTTTGTACTGGCTGTATCCCATCCTGCAGTTTTCCTCCCTTTTCACTCCAACTCCTCATTTCCTTCAGCTCTCAGCTCGGATCTCCCCTTTCTCATCGCCCATCCCACTTGATGTCTATTGGTTCCAGGCTGCAGCCCCATCACAAGCCTGTGAGTTTGAGGTCAGGGCTCATGCTTCTTTGTCTTCCCAGCACCTAGCAGCCGAGTGTTCAGAGTACAATCAATGTTTATTGACTGGTCGCTATTATTCCCATTTTACAGAAAAGGAAGTTGGGCTGAGGGTAGTGAAGGTAGTGTCTGAGACCAAAGCAGCAGGGGGCAAAGGTAGATCCCTGAGGGGAAGACCTGAGTGGCAGCAGTATGGCACACTGGCTCCCTAACAAACTGGTATGTAACCCAGCATGTCATTCAACATCACAGAGCCCCCAGGTGACTCTCCAAGACTGGGAACTGCCCATCTGCATTGTTAGGGGCTGTTTCCTCATCAGGAGTCAGTCAATGAGCTTTCATTAAGTGCCTACTATGTGCTAAGTTCTGGACATTCAAAGAAAGGTAAAAGTCAGTCTCTGCTCTCAAGGATTAATGGCTGAATGAGATGACATGCAAACAACTATGGGCAGACAAGCTATGGATGGAAAAAAAAGTGGTTTATCACTTGAGGGAGGCCCCAGAATCCAGAGGACCAGAAAAAGCTTCCATGAGAAGGTGAGATCTTATCTAGGACTTGAAGGATGGATGGGGTGTAGATATTGGGCAGACAAGACTAAGAGGAGAGCAGAAGGAGTGATGGAAGCTTGAGGGGAACACAAGGATACAAAGAAGTCTAAGTTTTTAGGGTTGGAAGGGATGTTCTAGGTCACCTGTCTCAACATCCTAGCCACACAGAAGTCCCCTCTGACACGTAGCCAGCCTCTGCTCAAACACTTCCAGCCATGATGAGGAGGTCCTTATTCATTCCATTTAGGAACAGTTGTAGTGCTTAGAAAGGTTTCACTGAACTTCTAAGTTTGTGCAGAAGCTGTGGTGATCCTTACCCCCACAACTTCCTGTGGAAAAATAAAAGTGAATGGCTAACACGTAAAGGGGAATGAACTTCTAGGAGGAGAGAGAACCAGTTAAAAGCCCACATGCTCCATTGATGCCTTCCTCAATGTTAAGGGAAAGAGAGGACCAGTCTTGAAGCAGTGAATGGACTAATTTGTAGTGAAATTATAGGAGGCTGTGGAGAAGAATTGCATAGGTATAAATGCACTGAATGAATGAAAAAAAAATGGGCTTTTGAAGTGCCTACTATGTGCCAGGTATGGTCTAAGGGCTTGGGATATAGATACCAAAGTGAGAGAATGTCTGCCCTCTTTGGATCTGAGTTCTCATAGGAGACAATCCAGTGGCCAGGGAGAAGGGAGTTTTGGTTGTGGACGTCACAGAGATGACCATCGAAAGCAGCCATTGGAGAGTTGACCATAATGTCACAGGTAGCATCAGTTTGGTTAATGTTTGTTGATCTGTTGAATTGGGAAGGGGAGCTAGGATATAGCAAGATGTGAGGTAGACCTGGCTTCCTGGTCAAAGGCTCGATGAGTGAAGAATACCTGGGTGGATCCAGGTACCCCCAGCATGGAGTTCCAAAACTGAGCAGATGTATTTCCATAGGGATGAAGGATGATGGGAGATCCCAGTGAGTTCTCGATGGAGAGAAGAAGATGTACATTTTGGACAGGCCGTGGTATGGCCATGGAGCTGGTGGACTTCTTAATGGGATGGGAAGCAGAGCCCGGGATTTGCATCACTGTAGGGGTTACCTACCTTCTGAGATAAACCCACTGAGTAAATGGGCATCCGGCTATTATGGATGAGAATAGAATTGGAACCTTTCTTTCCTTTTCTCCTTTTCTTTTCTCTTTTTCTTTTGGTGATAATGAGGAAATGGCAGGCATGCAAGAACAAAATACATGTCTACTTTCTTCTAGCTTTGAATAGAGAGTACTTTGCTGAGTTTTGAGTTTTCTTCAGTTTAAAAAATAGGAAATTTAAATGCTCAGAATACTTATTTTAAACAATTTCACTTCTTAACAGTATTCGAAAAAACTGAAAGAACATCTAATTTAAATCATTTCATGACATAAATGATGACTAATTTAGAAAAATATAACAATGGAGAAAATCAACCACATAAAAGGGATTATCTATAAAAATGGATTTGTATTTTTTTTTAAGGTTAGCAAGGGAAACAGCCTCATTAAATACTTGATTTTCTCTTCCCCCAGTTTTGAGCTATAATGGGTGGATTTTTCTCTTTTGGAGAAATGATCCTGGGATGTGAATGAATATAACCTCAATTCATGTTTTGTTCAATCGACCAAAACAAATTAGGAAAAAGGGAATGGAAAGAAGTTATTTGGGGAGCACTACATCGGACTGCCTTAGAGAATTTCGGGCAAGAAAAACATAGCATTTTGAATTAGGCTAATCAGATTTTTCTGATCCTGAGTGGCCACCACTGGTGCTTTAAAGCAGTGGAAAAATATGGCACCCTAAGATAGAGATGGAGGCGGGGCTCAAGATTTATTGGCTAACTTTCTTGCCCTGCTTGGATTCACAAAGAAACGTTCCTCCGGGCTTGGATATCCAAGGGGTTATCGCATAGGAAGAGGAGTTAGCTATGGTGGAATCAGCCCAGAATGCTAATGTCATTTTGAAGGAGGAGAATTTGGGAAATCTGCGATAAGAAGATGCAATGAGAGAAGAAAGTTCTTGGTGGGTGGTGGGGTTTCAGAAGCAGCTCCAAACATAGCTCTATCTACCCATACATATCTCTTAATTCAGTAGTTTTTCCTCCACCTCCTTGGAAGCTTCTGTATTTTTCCACCTCCAAACAGCAGTGCATACAGAATTTGGGCTATTCCTAATTGAGTTCTTAAATCTTCGTTTCCCATGGCTCCCTACTTTGACTCTCCCGTGTTGCCCAATGTATTCCCTCCTGTCTAAGATCTGCCCATCGCCAAGCCCTTCCTTTCTAATCAATCAGGGCAGCTACTAAACCAAAGATGCTGAGAGCTGACAGTTCAGGCAGGGACCTCTACCCCAAGGAGAGGAGGGGGATAGAGACAGATGGAGTAACTGAGCTGTATCCAACTCCAAAGAGATGCCACCCATTTTTATGTTCAGCCTTATCTGACCCACTCACGAGTGCTGTGTTCACAGGTAACTAAGAGCATCCTCATACTGACTGGCAAATTTGCAAAAGGCTCCAGCTTGCTTTGTTTTTTTTTTTTTTTCCCTGAGGCAATTGGGGTTAAGTGACTTGCCCAGGGTCACACAGCTAGGGAATGTTAAGTGTCCGAGGTCAGATTTGAACTCAGATCCTCCTGACTTCAGGGCTGGTGCTCTAACCATTGCTCTACCTAGCTGCCTTCAGCTTGCTTTGGGATAAAAAGGGGAAATGAAAGAATGCACTGCTTGGTATGGGAGGGGAGCAGCTCTCCCATCCTCACTATTTCCATGAATAAAAATGATTTAACTAAATAATCCTCCCCCACCCCCTCAACAAATAATCACCCTTGGCTCCTTAAGTCTTAGACACCTCCCAGGGTATAAAACCACATTGCCCCTGACAACTGGGGTTATCCCTATTAAATTAGAATAATAACCATATTGACAAAATACTTGCAAACCCTAATGTGCCATATGAACCCTAGCTATTACTACCATAGTTCGTGTTTATATAATGTTTTAAGGTTTGCTAAGCCCTTTAGAAATATTTGCTCATTTGTTCCTCACAACACCCTTATGCTGTTATTATTTCCCATTTTACAGGTGAGAATACTGAGACCCAATTCATGAAATGACATTTTCAGGGACACACAGCCAATACATAATAAAAGAGCTCAAGGAGCTTAAAAATTTTTTTTTTAAATTAAAGCTTTTTATTTGCAAAACACATGCATGGGTAATTTTTCATCATTGACCCTTGCAAAGCTTTCTGTTATAAATTTTTCTCTCCTTCCCCCCACCCCCTCTCCTAGATGGCAGGAAGTCCAATACATGTTAACTATGTTACAATATATGACAAATCTAATATATGTATACATATTTATAGTTATCTTGCTGTACAAGAAAAATCGTATCTACAAGAAAAAAAATCAGATAAAGGAAACAATGCAAGCAAACATTGACAGAGAGCATGAAAATGTTATGTTGTGGTCCACATTTCACATCCCTCTCTCTGGGCCACTGAACAATTGGAATTGGTTTGAAACATTTCATTGTTGAAGAGAACCATGTCCATCAGAATCTATCATTGTATAATCTTGTTGTTACGGTGTATAATGATCTGGTTCTGCTCATTTCACTCAGCATCAGCTCATGTAAGTCTCTCCAGGCCTCTCTGAAATCATCCTGCTGGTCATTTCTTACAGAACAATAATATTCCATAACCTTCATATACCATCATTTATTCAGCCACTCTCCAATTGATGGGCATCCCTTCAGTTTCCAGTTTCTAGCCACTACAAAAAGGGCTGCCACAAACATTTGGGCACATGTGGGTCCCTTTCCCTCCTCTAAGATCTCTTTGGGATATAGGCCCAGTAGAAACACTGCAGGGTCAAAGGGTATGCACAGTTTTTGAGCATAGTTCCAGATTGCTCAAGTTGCTTATTTTTTAATGGAGGAAAGAGGAAGAGAATAAGCATTTATATAGCACCTACTTTGTGCAAGGAATAGTGCTAAGTGATTTTCTATATAACCTCAAAACAGCCCGGCAATTTTATTGTGCCATTTCACAGTTGAGGAAACTGAGGCAAACAGGCTAAGTGATTTGGCCAGGTCATACATAGCAAGTGTCTCAGACCAGATTTGCTCTCAGGTCTTTCTGACTCCAAGCCCTGGTCCTCTTCATTTCACTGTCTAATAGAGGAAACAAAATATAGATAATGAAGGTACTTAAAGGATAAATACAGAATAAAGGGGAGTTCAGCTGAGAATAAAGGCACCAGCACCTGAGAGGACCAGGAAAAGCCTCTTATAGAAAGTGGGGGAGAGACAGAGACCGAGAGAGAGACAGAGACAGAAAGACAGAAAGAGAGACAGAGAGAGAAAGAGACAGAGACAGAGAGACAGAGAGAGGGACAGAAAGACAGAGACAGAGAGAAAGAGACAGATAGAGAGAGACAGAGACAGAAAGGCAGAGAGACAGACAGAGAGAGAAAAAGAGACAGAGATAGAGAGACAGAGAGAGACAGAGAGACAGAGGCACAGAGACAGAAAGAGAGACAGAAAGACAGAGAAGACAATGACAGTGACAAAGACAGACAGAGTGAGTGAGAGTAGGGGAATGAGGTGCCATCGATCTAGAAGGATGATCCCCTTGACATCTGAATGAGGGATGAATAGGAGTGAGGAGACACTTGAGATGAGGGAATCCAATCAGAAGATCGCTGTAATGGTCCAATAAGAGAGTGGAGAGAGGGCTCCTGGAGGGACAAGATCTGACATCAGACTGACTACGTATGATAAGTGAGAAGGACGAGCTGGGGATGACATGGAGGTGGTGAGTCTGGACGCCTGGGAAGATGGAAATGTCCTGGACAGTAATAGGGAAGCTGAGTAGAGAAGACAGTGATCTAAGTTCTCTTTTGGATCTGTGAATTTGTAACAGCCTTCCAGAGGCTCCCCCATCCCCTCCACTCCAGTCCATCTTGACAATCCATACCAAAGTAATTTTCCTTAATTTGTTATGTGGCTGTGTCACTTCTTTACTTGATAAATTGTAATGACGGACCCCCTATTCCCTGTAGGATAGAATATAAAGTTCTCCGGTAAGCAAGGGAAGTCCTTTACAACCTGGCCCCAGTCCATCTCTCCAGCTCCATTCTATATTACTCTCTGTTACTTCCTACTCTCATTTACAATCTTCAATCTGTTCCCACTGGTCTTCTCTCTGTTCTTCACACATAATCCTCCATTTCTTATGTCCATGCCTTGGTGCTAGCCATTTCCCATTTCTGGAAAACCCTTTCGGCTTTCTGTCCCCTGGGGGGAAGGGGCTGGCAAATGTTTAATAATTGGTTCTCCAGTGAGGGGGAAAAAAGAATTTAGACAGCACACACTTTTAGATTTAATCTACATCATTAACATCTCCATCACTTTCTTACTCTAGACATTCAACACAACACAATACAACACAACAACAACAAATCAAATCCTGGTGCACTTTTCTCATGTATAGATACTCACATTGAAAAGTGAACAATAGTTCTCACAGCTCAAGCTTGCCTCCATCTTTTTGCCTTCCAGATGATTTTCAGATACCACCTTCTATTTGGGGCTTTTTCTGATCCCTTTCTCAACTGCTGGAGTCCCCCTTCCCAAATTACTTTCTAATGAACTACTTTGAATAGGTGTATTTATTCTTTACATACTTATTTTACTTGTTTGTTTCCTAATAGAATGTGAATTACTTGGGAATAAGAATCCTTTCTCTCTTTTTCTTTCTTTTTTCTTCTTTCATTCCTTTCTCTTCCCTCTTCCTTCCCTTCCTCCACTTCTCCTTTCCTTCCTTCCTTCCTTCCTTTTTTCTCTCCTTTTTCTCCTTTATTCCCTTTCCTTTTATCAAATTTCCTTTTCCCTGTCTCTTATCTCTCTTTCTCTCTTTCTTTCTCTCTTTTTCTCTCCTTCTTTCTCTCTTTATTCCTTTTCCTTTTATCGAATTTCCTTTTCCCTGTCTCTTATCTCTTTCTCTCTTTCTTTCTCTTTTTTT